>JAOXNG010000052.1:36858355-36874242 GCA_028566535.1 Scolopax minor | reverse complement strand
GATGTAAGCCTGAGGAGAGCACACTGTTAAACCAAAAGTGCGGTGCTTTGGTGATAAAAATATCTGAAACTCCAGGCAGTCTCCCCGTGCAGCCTGTATCTACTCTGGTGCAAGGCTAGGCGGCTGCTGAAATAACATCAATATTGTTGGAAAACGAATGATGTAAGAACTGAAATTATATAGAGTAACAAAGCTATGCTGTATGTTCCAGAAGAGGTGAAGTATTTCTATTCCCTTAATTGAGGTGTACGGCAATAGGCAAACTTGCTGAAACGTGGAGGCTATTTCTACAACGTAAGGGATGAATGTTGTGGCCAAGACATAAGCACTTTCCATCTACCCATGTGCTGTGTTTTCCACAGGAAGAAAACCTGGTGCATGGTGTGGAGGGAGCCTTCTGACTTTTTCATGAGATCTCTGGAGATATGCCATGATCTGCACCTGCCCTGCAGCCTAGGAGTCCAGAAAAACTGGTGAGTTTAAGGTGGAATTAGTTGGAATCGATCATTGAAGTCAAGTTTCAAAACTCTACCCTTTACTGTCTTCTACAATACCTCTGTATGGCCAGAGGTAAGTCTTACTGTGCTGCCAGATATGTGGTTCTCTCTGCAACCTTTTACTTTGCTTATATTCATCTATTTACTTTGTACTGTTACCCACACTTTCTCATGTGTCCTGCCACGAAGGTGGGCTTGTTTTTTTGTTACTCTTGTGCTTTTTGAAGGATGGTGAGCAGACAATGAAATGTGAGATGTTACCTGGATTGAACTGTATAGTAGTTACATCTGTGGGCCACTGCTGACTCTTCACAAATGTTTAGAAGAAGCAGTGAAGTTCAGGTGAATGAAATAAGCCTCTTGATGTCTTAATTCAGCTGTGAACTGACCCCTAACATCCTCTGTGTATCATAATCAACAGGGCTGGCAAACAACAAACTGTAGAAAAAGTGTGGTATTGGGCTTTGACTATTCCATAAAAAGTAGTTGTAGTCCAGTTAAAAAAAGGAGTAGCAGGGAGTGGATCTCAGTCCAAAGTAGTGAGAATTTCATCTATACTGTGAGAAAGTTATAGTAGACTATATAGCTGAAATAAATGCTAGATAGAAATAATACCGAAGGAGTAGAAAATGGAATAGCATCTGAAGTGTAAGGGCTGGTTGCAATTCCAGTCTATACAACTCATGATCACTGTCTCCTGGTCCTTGATTTAGTTCCATTTTCTTTGTGGATGATCTATTTCTTTAAAAAATTAACAGAATCTTTAAATACACACAAGGAGGATCGCTTTTTTCCCCTGTTATGGAGAAAATCGGTGATTCAAGACCAAAACAATGTCTTAGTTCAATAAATTTATTTATATTTTTTGTTTTCCAGACAGTGTTTCATCACAGTACTAACATATTCTTTGGTTTTCTTTCCTGCTGCTGTATGTATAATTAAATGAATGGTGGGGTTATGTATTCAGTGGCAATAGAAAGATTTCTGCAAGCTGATTTAAATTCACTTGAGAGGAAGAGAGCAGCAAAGATATAAAATGATACTTATTTGAATGATGCATTGGGCTACAGTGGGTTTAAACAGTGCTTACAACTAGCACAAACAAGCAGGTTCTGTGAATACCATTTGAAATTGAAGAGCACAGTCCTGCAGCCTTTGTTGTAGAATTTCTTCTTAAATTACTGGTAATTTTCTGCGCTCTCAGTGAGCCATATAATCATACACGGGGAAAACATTGTACTTGGAAGCCTAATAGAAAAGGAATTCAACAAAACCATGTTTCCATGAACTCCCAAAAATTTAGCATGAGGCCAAAAATGGAAATGGTAAATTTATGAGACAGTATTTGGCTGATTTTGGAAGAAGGGATGGATATTCATGGTGTGTAATAGTAAATTGATTTGTTTAATGTCTTGAAGGTGTCTGTTTTGCCACAGGGATTAAGATCTTAATCTCCTGGTTAGCTCCTTATTCCTATTGTGTTAAAATTTCCAAGACCAAACTCTTGTGAGCAGAAGGGGGGGTGGTGGTGTGTGTGATTTTGCATGTGCCCCTTGCAGTGCTGTCCCCACATTAAACAGATGATTTCCTAAGCAGTTTCTTACTAGAAAGCTGCTTTGTAGTGTTTTCCTGGCTGCCCAAAGGATAAGCTATCCTTAGGTCTCCCTTTTGTCATCATCATTTTATCTGAGAAAGAGAGAAATAGACCTTTTAGTGTATTTCTGATGTTTCTGTCTAGGCAGGAGGAAGAGTTTTTTTTCCTTTTTTTCATACCGGAAATAATTACAGCTTATTAAAAATCAGTCAAGGATCTTAAGATGTAAAGATGTTTTCTAAGTGTTTTTCATTCTCTAATACTTACGTGCATATGACATTTTGTAGAATTACAGTACAGTACTTTAAACTGACAAAAGTTAATGAAAATTTAATTTCAACAAAGCTAAAATCAAAGCTAAAATCACCAGTAAGAAACCCAGGATCTATATACAGGGGTTTTTTTGAATCTTTTCATTCAGAGTAATAGTTTATTTCAACGGTATTTACTTCTTCTAAAGGCTTTTAAAGTAGGATTTTTGTGTAGCTATTGTATTTTGCTTTCTAAAATCTAGAATATCTTAGCTCTAAATATATATTTTGTTTAATGTAAAATTTATTATTCTTGTGACTTAGTTTAGTTTGGAGCAGTTATGAGTTAAACTTTTGTCATCTTATCTTTTGAGTTTTAAACTTGAAAATATTAATGATTGATGGTGAAACGAAACACAAGAAATTCAATGATCCTACAGTGAGACTAGTTTAATTTTAGGATACCTAATTTTTGGTTAATGAATTGCACTGTAAGCATGTTAAAGACAATCTAAAAGGAGAACTTCTGCTTTAAGCATGCTTTGTATTTCATGAAAGGCTGGTTCTGCACCTAGTAAAAATGCATTATCTTAAGCATTTTTTAGGTAATAAAGACAGATTAAAGCAACATATTGAGAAGTAGCTGTTCATTAATGTGCTGTGTTATTGTACTTCTATATGGGATGAGTCATAAGCTTCACAAACTACTTCACTTTATTAAAATATTAGAAGCTAATTTATTCCAGTGCTATTTGTCTGCAGACTCAAAAAAGCCCTTCAGAAATCAATGTTTTTCATTTTCCTCCTGACTTGTCAAGGTGTCATTAACATGAGAGCACTGAGAACTGTGTTGAAGAAGATTTTGATTGCTTTTAGTTAGATAAAAAAGGCAGGAACTCATAATGCATACAGTGTTTTACTTTTTGGTATCTTTTATGTTTTCGTCTGTGACTTCTAGGTAAACACAAATCCTTGCTTTTTAAAAATATTTTTAAAATTTTAAGTTGTGAAGTTTCAATGAAAAAATTATTCATATTTATATGAGTGAGATTAAAAGAAGATGTAATAAGCATCCGGCGAGTTATGACTCTACTGCATACATTTTTTTCTGCAGAAGTAGGAAATGAAACGGCATCCCACGATCTGTGATCATAAAGTCAAGATTAGTCATCATTGGAAGGATGTCATTCCAGTGCACGCAGTTTGTGTCTCTCTCTAGTCTGCCAGTTTATCTCTCATCATTATGCTTGATGCATTTTTCCCATTTTCTTTGTCTTCCCTGAAGAAATCTATGGTTTAAGTTTCTGAATTCCCAGAGTAGACTGATGCACATTTTGCAGGTATTTCAGAATACACGTTTTATGTTCCACTCTTCATGGAAGGCTGAACCTGTCCAGCCCTGAAGTAAGTCAGAAACACTTGTTTAAATCCTAGTGACAAAGGTCCTTTTGTGAATTTTCTTCTATTTCTGCACTCAAGTGATCCCACTAACAGAAAGTATAGTCTGGACTGGTCTTCCTATTAGAAGGTATTTTAAAATAATCTTTCCAAGTTTATAGTTAGTGTTCTTTCTTAATTCCTGACCCTGGGCTTCACAGAGAGCAGGAAGTTTAATGACATTCAGGATATATACACATTTCGTAAATGTTATTTCACTCAAGCATTTTGGATTTTAAATGCAGGTTTAATTTGGAGAAAGAAAAACTAGAAACTATATAGGACTTCGCAACATTTTAGGGTCATAGTTTGCAAAGTCTTGCCTTTGTCTAAACTTTATCTACTTACTTGTGCAATTCCTGAGTTTCTAAATATTTGCAAGTATTCTTTATTGGGCATATTGTCACAGTGCCTAGTGGCAAGTACTTGTTATGACTATAACAGCGTTACCAAGAAAGGCAAACTAGAAAAGAGCAAATTTTCAACTATGCAGAGCTATATAGCTTATGAAATTTTATTGAAAAAGAGTGGAGAGGAATAGTCTGAATGCAAGGGAAACTTTGGAAATAATAGAGCTTTTTGACCTTGAAAGTAGTCCTACATTCTTGCATAGATAATATAAAAATTAGGAATGTTCAAATATAATACATCTCTACTACCTTTTCAAGGAGGAACAAGTAAAGATTTAGGAGATTCTGATTCTCCTGTTATCTTCTAAAATCCTTGAGGATTCATGATAAAACTCTTATGGAAATGGATTAAGCTTTGCTCTTGTTCTAAAGGAATCGTTTAGACAACTGAGATATTGATTATTTTTCTAGCATTTTTAGATAGCATTGCTTAGTGAGTGGGAAAAGTAGACTGCATATTAACTGTTCCAAAAAGTTTTACCCTAATCAGTTTGAAGCAGAATCAATCAAGCTTGAATCTGTTGTATTATTAGTATTATTTAAATATATATGAAAATATTTGCAATAGGAGTAGTTCATGCTATGGCATAGAAAACAGATTCAGCTGTGACTTACCTTTACTTTTTTTGTTATGTTAAAAAAAATAAAATCACGGAGTTGTCCAAAACCAGACAATTTTTGGCTGGAAAGCAGAATAAATTGAAATAAATAGATATGTGAGAAAAAGCAGTTCTGAAAGCAGTAACACTGGAAACAAAGAAAAATATCTCCTAGGGGCAAGGAAGGTGACCTGAAATGCTTTTATATTGATCTTGATTAAGTTTTTAAACTTGTGGTCATAGTTAGAGCAGTGAAGGCCTTTTTCAAAATGACCCAAAGCTGTTGGAAATGAAGTTGCAGATTGAACCATCACTCATCTTTTACAGCAGACAGACAATAAGTTGAGTTTAGTTTCCCTTAAGCCATACATTTTCCTTTGCATTTAATTTTAAGCTTTAATATTTTAACTTTCAGTTTACAGCTATAATCTTAAAAATGTCTTTGAGTATTTTTTGTTAGACTGAGTGAGATAAAGTGGCTGTTAGTGCGCTCATGAGAAGGCATCCCCCAAACTATGGGAAACAAAAAGATTTAAGCTGATGTAATAAATACAGGTCACAATGGTGTCTTCTCAGCTGGACTCTCCACTTGTTTTAATAAAGCTATTCCCAAGTTACTTTCAACAGATGGCTTAACATTGTAAATTGTTAATGGGTTGCAATTGTGCCATCTTCCTTCTGTAAGAAGAGCAGAGCCTGATAATGGTAATATTTAATATTAATAATTATTATTAGTCATCTTTTCTGACCATGTAAGATATGTAACTGTCATAGCGTGGCAATATAGTGGCTGTGTATAAACATTTATCTAGTATTTTCTTTCTAGCTGTGTACAGACAGCTAATAAATAATTGGACCTTAATAAAGTAGGTTCAGGGTAGTTACTAACTCCAAGCATGCATCTAAGTAGTACCAGTGATTACTTGCTAATTGGACTGTGATTACGCTTACATTGTTCTGTCACAATTATAAAAGGTTCCTAATTGCATCTCAAAATAATGGTGTTACTCCATCATGTTACCTTCTGCTTAACTGAATGGAAAATGAAACTTTTTAATTACTTTGAAATATGATCTTCAGGTTCCAGAAACTAAAGAAGTTTGATGTTTTAGGGGCTTTTTGGAATGGCAATTTTTGAAGAAACTATTCCATTCAAAACGAAGTTTGAAGAAAAACCTTATAGTGTAATGAGAGTCTGAAATTAAGCTCCTAATTGCAGGATATTTCTGAACTCTTTATTGTATACCATCAGACTATTAAGGGTAATATCTTTTACATAATGATAGCAATTTAGGGAACATTTATCATTGAATATTTCAACTTACAATGTTTTAAACTACACTACTAGTCAATTTTAGAAGCTAAAAATGGTGCTTCATTGCCCCAGGGAAAGCACTTAAGTTACCCTAATGGTGCACGGCAGCACCTCGGGGAGGCTGCAAAGTACACGTGGGTTTTCTACCTGGGTCCCACTTGTGTTCTCCACCCAGAGACACAAGTTGGAAGGACCAGCCATTCTCAGGGGAGATGCTCTGGCACCCACAATCTAACCTTCGCTGCTGCTTTCAGCTGTAGGCTTGAAACTAATGGACTTTAGAATTCCAGATGTCACGGGAGAATACCTGCTTTGCAAAAATGTAGACATAGTCATGTGTACAGTTTTTAAAGCTGAAGCTTAGAAATTTTAAAAGCTCCTGAATGCCCACATGTGGAAATGATGGTTTTGTTTCCAGCAATGAACTGGGGGAGACATTCAAATAGCATTTAAAAACCTCCTTAAAGTAATAGTGTGATCCCATTTAAAAAAAATGAAAAACATTGAATCAGAAGGAAAAAAGCAATGTTTATTTGTATTCTTATGATACATAAAAATGTAAAAATAAGTAGCTTGACTTTCATGTTTCTAAACCCAATGCAGGATGCTGGGCTAAAAACAGATCACAGAGATCGTAGAAGAAAAGTTGAAATAGATGGGGGAGATGGGCACAACACCTGCTAGATTCCAAAAATGCTGCAGAGGCATGGAATCAGTGCTGCCCTTACAATCTCTTAGTTCCCAAGAGGGAAAGTAAATACAGAAAGAAGGAAAATGTCTTTTTCGTTGTCATTTCTTTCAAATAATTCATTTGTGGCCTGGTGGCTGCTTCACGCACATTCAGTTTGAGAATAGGCTTGGAGCAATATGGTTTATATGTTTGATTAATCTAAGTAACTGAAGAAGCATAAAAGGATTAATACCACTTATTTCTGCTTTATCCTTTAGTTCACAAGTTACACTGAGAGTTAGTGTTCATACAAACTTTAAAAATTCTTAGGAATTTCTAAATTGATTAGAAATGAGTTGTTTTAAAATCCAATTAGTTTAACAGAGAAGGGACAACAATGTGTTCCCATTAAAAATATATTCAATACCTGATTTTCATTAATCTGGGTCAGCTCTTGTTTAGACAGGGTGCGTGTTAGGAGATTGATATAGGCAAGACTGTTGGCTTGATTAGTGTCAGCAGTGCTTACAAGATATATAGGTTCTTTTCCCCCGAGATACCAAGAAGAGATTGTTTCTCTCCCATGTACTGGGATGGAAAAAACATCCACCTCATCCTATAAAACCTCTTTCCATTGGAACAAAGTCAAAAGAATTTGATGGGTATTGCTGCAAGATATGGGACTGATAACAAAGGGCAACCACATGCTCAGTGGTGCTTAGAAGAGGCAGAAGTTCATTAGTATTTTTGCTGCTGCTGCCCCCAGTGCTGTCAACAAAAGTATTATTCCTGTAAATAGTTGTCCTCACGCTCTGTGCAGGCTCCAGCTGCTGGGGAGTCGCCTGTACAGAGGGTAAAAGAAGTGCTCGAAGGGTAGAGACTAACACCATGCAACTTGGCATAATAGCAGGCCCTGAGGTCTTCCCAAATCTGGACCCCATCCTTAAGTGTGTCGTGTTCCACTCTGGTGTCATGGCTTCCAATTGCAAACAAGGGGTTTGCAGGCTCTTGCACTGTACACCGCGCTGTCATCTACTGCACAGCCCAGTCCAGCATCTCCTGACAGTTCCCCTGCCAGTTCCTCCTGTCCGTTATCTCCATCCTCATTTCTCTCTCTGCTCATTCAAGGCTCTTCAGACACTTTGTCCTTTCTTATCTGCAAACACGTGGAGGAGATTTTTTTCACCAGAGAAATTGTTTCACGTTGCTGGTATTTGCAGCTTCTTTGGACAGTCTGAGGTAGGGTGTGGGAAAGTTGTCTTTATTTTTTCACTCTTTTCCCACTGAAACTCTCCATGTTTATTTGTGATTAGAACCCCCTTAATTGAGATGTTGTTCTCTAGTGTGTCAATTTTTGTAATAGAGTGTACTTTACTGCACATCTTGGTTCTAAAGATCAGTTAATAGCTTAAAATAAGTGTAGTAAAAAAGCATATGAAACCTTAAGCATCATATAAAATCTTACTCAGGTACAGAAGTGTTAGACTTGCTGAATCCAAGCCTCACTATACAGAGGAACCTTTTTGAACAATTTAAACTTTTTTAGATAATACCTTCTGAAGTTTCCAGCCTTCTTCCGTTTCTAAATCTGCTGCTGAAACACATATTTCTCTCTCATCTGTTCTGACTCACCTCTTTCCAGTCCCTAATGGATTCCCCCTGCCTGCCCTTGAGTTATAGACCATTTCTGAAATGCTGTATGACAGCACTTTCTTGCAGTGTTTTCAAAAAAGAAAAATTGGCTGTTTATCTCTCAAAGTCCTGAGAAAGAACTTTTGCTCCTAGCATTTTCACAAGGTAGAGGGCCAAGGTTGGGGTCTCATTCCACAGTATCAGATGGGAAGAGTAATATAGATAACTCTTTAATGAAGGTCCCAGTCTTGCAAAGCACTGTTTTTCCCTTAAGGATACCAAGTATTCTCAGTTCCACGACAGGCAGCGTAAGCCAAGCGCACTCCGCAGTGTCCCCAAAACCTGAGGTTTCATGGTGTATACTCTGAAATGGGATGTATATACTTAAAGATATTCACCATCACGACAGCAGGAGGCAGGTGATGCAGCTTGCTGGCTTACACTCATCATTAGTAGCTTTCCTTGTTTCTTACATGAAAAGTCAGGAGCAGTAGATCCTGTGCATTTTCATTGCTGTTTGAGAAAGTCTTTAGTAGCATCTGACTCTCTGAAGGGAAATCCCTGAATCAGTGCAACCAAATCACCTTTGATCCTCTCAGTGTGAGCTCAGCACGATGACCCGTGTACGTCTGTCACTATTAAGGAATTTTCTGTCTTGAATATATATGTTTTTATTGTCTTTGGCATGTGATCTTTTAAAAGAATTTTACAAATTTAAATATTTTTTAAAATACGGGTGTTAGAAATGACGATGTTGTTATAACAGTGACTTTGACAGTGTTACACAAAGCTGTTCACTTGCCTGTTCCTGAATGGTTGAATGGCTTAGTTTAAAATGCTAAGGATTTTCATTTTGTTTATTTATTGAGCCACAATAATATGAATTAGGGGGATATCTGCTGTATTTCTCTTGAGTCCTTTCAGCTTTGTCTTTTTTGTACCATTTGTTGTCAAAATGTAAGGGATTCTGTATTTCTTAGACACCTTATTGAGGATTGTTCAGAGGTGCTGCCCCTGAAGGTACCACTCAAACATACAGAAAGAGCAGAGTTCCCTGTTGTTTCTTCTCCATGTTCTTCCTGCTCTTCAGCCTTTTAGGATTCCCAGGTTGTAACTCTGATGCCCACTTTTGTCATCACAGGTCATTTTGCCCTTGGCTAGTGTGGAGCTCACTCTCTGGGATTCTGCCAGTGCCAGAGCACAACAGTGTGCAGTGTTTGTTCTGAATCAGTATGGCTTTCAATTCTACTACACTGAACATAATTTTCAGTAGTTCTTTATTAAGTTCTAATTTTTCTTCTACAGGGAATGACCCATAATGCAGTTACCTCTTTCGTTCTTCTCTTGGAATTTGCCATAAGAGGATTACCATAGTCTTTTGGGGTGAAGACACTTCAGAATGAAACCTCCACTCATTTAAGGCTCTTTTAGGTATTTCAATACTTGCATCCTTTTTCTTGCTTCCTCCCAATTATTTTTGTCATTAGCAAGTCCTTGACTGAACCATTTTGAACAGAAGAGATGAAGAAGCATGTAACTAGTGAAGAGATACATACGTACAGAGTGGGTACAGGTGGGTTGTTTGTAGCAGCAGGTTTTTGCATTCAATGATGCTTAAGGCAATTTAATATCACGGAAACCAGTTAACTCCCCTCCTTCAGCTGAACAAAGTACAGTTGTGGGGGGTTCATACTGAGAGAGCGCTGTGTACAGTATTTTATCCCTCATTTCTTATCCCTTCAGCCAAAGCTTGTCTCGTGACTGAGTCTCTGTATCTCTCAGATCATTCTTAATCGGAGAGAGGAGAAGGGACTTTGAGTAGGGGCTGCTGGTGAAGGCTGCAACAGTCCGAGGCAGAAGAAGGAAAACCAATTGCTCCATTAGAACAGTCCATCAGTTCTATTTTTGTGCTTTTAATCTGTGGTTCCTGAAGTCTCTTTAGACATGAAGACCCCCTGAGAAAAGAGGTGGGAAGGGGAATCTATGAAAAGGGTGTGAAATGTAAGCTAAAATCTAGTACCTTTTCCTGAGCTGTGAGCTCCTGTCAAATGGGACGGGCAAAAGCAGGGGCCTCTGCCTGCCTTACAGTAAAAGCTGAGACAATACATCTCATGGACTAATTCCTTTTCCACGGATCCAAGAGATAAAGCTGCCCTTGTCGAGCCAAGTAAGAGCATGTCACTTGTGGGGGTGATCCATTAACAAGAAGCAAACAGGGACCCTGTCAGCCTCCCAGCCCTCCCTCTGCAGCCCGAAGCACACAGCTCTGCTGCTCACTCTCTTTTCCTGTAACACCCAACGCTTCTAAATGGGAGAAGATGGTTTTCTGCAGTTGCAAAATACAGTTGTTTCCTTCAGGAGCTCTGGCTGAAATAGAACCGCGGGGTTTGGCCTCAGCACAATGAAACAGGGACTAGAAGAGCCCTGTCTAACAGTGAACAGACAGGAACTCACAGTAGCTCTGCTTCCAGGTTATAAGAGCATCTTATTTTTTGGTGACCTGGTAAAAATGGAAATTGTCTTTATAAAAACTAAAATGAAATTTTAAAGAAAATCTTTAAGTTTCTTCTAAAGGAAAAATACAGCTGTGTCTAACCAGAAAATAAAATCTTCTATAATGTATAGTGGAAGACCTTGAGAATGTACCTCCCTGTAGGCATTGCTTCTAAACATGATCTAACTGCATATTACTTCAGAAGTAAATATTTAGAGATAAAATAGACAGAAATCTTAGAAGTTTTGTTTGATTATATGTACTTACAACTTCATCTTTGAGGAGATGCCCATATTTGTTGTTTGATTGCTGACCAAATGATTTTTTGCTCTCAGATGTGTTACTGGTACTTCATCTACAACTTGCAGTTTAAGCATCTATTAAATATTTGATGTGCATCACAAATAACCATAGCTAATGCTTATGCATACATTTTCCAAAATATACCTTTAAGCCATAGTATATTAAATTTAAAGGGGAACAGAACCATAAAACCTGGGTTCTAGTCTAGAGTGTGCAGTTGGGTATTTTATGACTAAAGCTGTTACTTTAATGCCTGATGTTTATCATTGGATAAGGAAACAACCCACCCAAACCCAACAGAAGCACCTGGACTTTCTGTAATTAATCTTAACACCTAAATTTTAAAACATACGAGAGAGATATTGTATAGAACAGCCACTGTGGAAATAAATATTATTGTTGGTATATCTGAAAATTCTGTGAAAGTACAAGTAAGTTTGCAGTAAATAAATGAATTGGAATGAGTTTATCACTACCTATTTTTATTCTAGTGTTGAAATTTTCCTGCTGCAATCTCAAACAAGTACTGATACAGGGGAAGACACTTTTATAAAGGACTTTATGAAGCTTTATTTACAGTCTGCTGGAGAAGTAACACCTACATTGAAGCGTTTATGTGGACATACAAGTTCTTAAGTATGACTTTTAGCAGTTACTCTGGACTTGGTTTTTTATACATATATATATGTATATATGTATATAATACAGTGCAAATTCTATCACTTCAGCTCCTCAGATGAGAATCCAGATGCCAAACTTCTGTCATAAACTTTATTTATACCCTAGTAAAAGCTCTGTGGATCCAGAGAACAAGCTCTCCTGGGACTGTGTTTTTTCTTGGGAGAGGGAGGAGAGAATTTTTCTCGGTTCTCACTTTGTCAAACTCAAGAAGACAATGAAGGTGAACCCAAAGTTAAAACTACAGAGTATAAATAATAAATGCATAGATATCACTGTGGGGTTGGTTTTATCCCATCCTGTGGCTTTGTTATTTCAGTACTATCAATGTGCTAAAGATGGTTTATCATAAGGATCTATTAGTATTAGAACTTCCCATTTTTTTATAATGTAGTGATTGCAGATGTGTCAACATAGGGAAGTAAACTGGTATTTGGAAATACCCAGCTGTTCTTGTTTGTAAACTGTATAATACAATCAACTAAAAAGTCTTTATTGTAGCGTATATCATAGCATATATAACTGGTTGATAATCATAAAACACTTTATTTTTTTACTAAACAAATATTACTAGATTTAAACTTTTTTTTTTTACTCTGTTCTTATGACAACTTTGGACACTTAGGTGTGTCTTTCTCTTGAAGGTAAACAAATTTCTCACATGGTTTTTCTGACTTAGACATTAGCGTTGCCTGGATACAGCTGGTGCTATTCAAATAGGCTGCTGCGATGCTGTCAGCAAAGCCATTTTGTTACATTGATTTATAAAGGCATTATCTGTAAAAGCAGCTCAGCCTTTTCCACAAGCAAAGGAGAGGAGCCAATAGAATGTAATTTAGTTTGCTTTGTACGAGTGGTGTTGGTTTCCCAATGTCTTACAGTAAAGGCAGATACTTTGCAAAAGATGAAGGTTGAATGCTCACAGGGTTTATGTACCTTTTAACATTACTGTCCTAGGAGGCATCTTCCAAGTATCTGTATCACTAATTTAAAATCTGCAAGTTAGAAAGTTAAAAATGCCAGTGGTAATTGTCACATGAGCTGAGAGATGTTGGCATTTTACAGCTCACATTTTTGCAACTCTTCAAGTTCTCCTGCTTCCTTTCATATATACCATATTTTCAATCTTTATCATGGCAACACCCTAGGAGCTTTGGAGATTTACACTTATAGTGCACGTTACTGTTATAACCTAAATCACAGTCATCCAGATTGTCTTCATGTACCAGCTTAACATCTCCGTGAGGGCTGAAAATTAAATTCTTGAAATAGTTAATTCCACTTGTGCGCAATAGGGAGTTGCTCCTCGGCTGCAGCCTCTCTGGGGGCTCTCCCTGGGAGGCCATGGCTGGTGAACACCCCCAGGATGGGGGTGCCCCGAGGGACCCTGCAGGGAAGAGGGCAGAGTGTCAGTGCCACTCTCAGCAAACCTTGGAGCTGCACTACACCGTTTGAAACGGGATGTCATTAACGTAGGAAAGTCACTGCTGAAAAGAATTTTTAGAGTCGAGAAGCAGGTTTTTGTAAATCTTAGCGTTTCACAGTTTGTTCTCTGAAGCATCTGGTCCTCATCATTGTTTGAGGCAGGATTTGAGTTAATACCTTAGTCTGCTCTATAATAGCCTGGATTCAATTAATAATTTACCATTGAATTTCTTAACGCAGTGCACACCATGCTCCATGGCAAACACGGCATTATTTACACAGCCCAGTAAGGGACTTAGACCTTTTAGCAGATTTGCAGGTGTCATAATGGTCATTTACAACTGGGGACCAGTTCAGGCACCTGAAATTGTTCTCTTTTCAGGCAAGAGTCTGTGTTAACTTTTCCTGCCCAATGATGACTTTAGATCAGGTTTTGCTCTGGTTTGTGCTGTAGAACTGAGATCCAGTAGATTCTACAGCCAAACCGGATAATTTTATTAAGAGTTTTTCCTGAATTGAAGAGACTGTTTCATTAATTCATTAAGGAAATATGTCCTCATAGGGGCAGATCCTCTTACCAAGTGCTTAGACTTTAGTGTTCATTGGTGTTTACAGAAATGGCAACCAGGTATTGGAATATTTCTTCAAAAAGATGAGATTCTTCATCATGGGGATGAATTCCAGCAAGGAGAACACATTTTCAGAGGAGAAGCCTTTCTGCTGCAATCTAGTAAGAGAGAGGAGGTGGTTAATGCCACTTAGTTTAGCATAATACACCATATTTTGTAAGTTCTCATGATAAATTCTATACTAAAATCTACTGTACTTTGAAATTCTTTTAAATTCTCTGCAGACCTTTGCAGGTGAGTGATTTGGGGAAGGGGCTGTGTTTGTGTTCAGTTCATACCACAGTGGGGCCCTTAACTCCCAGACTGATCATCTAGGTGCTATTGCAATAAAAAAAGTAATAATGATAATAATAAAATTAACAGCTATAGTTAGCTGTGACAAGCTGAGCATTTTTTTTTCACCTCCAGCTGGTAGGAAATTGCAGTACATATTTTTCTCCAGACGTAGTCTTGTACTTAGACTTTTCATTACGTGGAAAAAGATCCCTGTGTTTTCTTGCTGGTTTTATCTGTTCGTCTGCTTTGGTGCCCTTCCTGATACCAAACCCTGTAGAGTAGTGAGTGACAGCGACAGACACGGCAGGTCAATGAGCGGTGCTTTCGTTGGCATCCGTGTCCCTTCCAGACTGTGAGATAAACAGGTATCAAGGTTGAGTTTGCCATCGTTATTGGAGCTGCTCCTACGTCTCTCCTTTTCCTGGCTTCATCACTGCTGAAAAGTTGAACACTTTTTGTATTATCTTTTTAAAAGTCTAGATCTGAGAAGCAAAGTACAAATTCTCTAGATGAGGACTGTTCTGCTCTGGTGAAAATGTTCACTTGTCTGGCTCCTCGTGAGGTGTGTTGCTGCAGGACGATTGTACCGAGCTCTGGCTCTTGCTGTTCATGGAGCTCCAAGTCTTTTCCTCAGACACCGTAAGCTCTTACGTACCATACTCTGCTGCCTCTGCTTTTAGAAAGAAAAACAAGTGCCTTTACCTGCAAAATTAGAATTCAGATCTTTGACATCATGGTAGTTGCTGTATATAGACACACAAGAAGGATGTTTTTAACATCCAGCCAGGAGGCCTGCATTGGCCATCGGTGGTATAAAGACAACTTGAAGTAGAGGCAACATGAATGTCTGAGGAAGAGGGGACATACCAACAGAGGACATCAATAACAATTCATGAAGGAAAGAGTAAAAGACTTGGAGCAAGTAGAAATTGTTAATTTGTGTTGTACAACAGCCCAGATTCTAAATATTGGCAACTACGGGGCACAGCCAGGAGCTGCATGAGAACCATCAGCTTATATTTATTTTATCTAACACCTTCTTCTACCCGTTTATATTGGTCTCTACGGCTTCTTAGGATGTTCCAGACTTTATTCCTTGCAAGAGCAGGGATGTGTCTGTGTCAGGACCTGTTTTCCCAGTTTGCTGAAGGTGGTGGTAGCTGTGTGAGATCTGGGTCTGAAACAGGAGGAGCCTCTTCTGGGTCAGGGGCTAATTCTGACCAGGTGTAACCTGAAGGAGGTGATCAGAGCAGTGTGTCAGGGGGATTAAGCAAGGAGCCCAGCTGCCATGGAGGTGTTGCAGGGGCTCCCTGCAGGGAGACTGTAAGGAGTATCTGGAGAGCACGCTCCCTTCAGCAGCCGGAGGAGGACAGATGTCTGCAGCCGGACTCCCTCACGCTGGAGTAAGTAGTTAATGCAGACTTGCTGTTCCTCTGGCCTCTCAGCTTGAACTGAGCTTTCACAAACTACCTGACTTGCTTTCAAGTACCTTTTTTTTTTTCCCCAGAACAATCACTCACATCCTTCCCTGTATTAGCTCTGTGTTTGCAGAATCACCTCATTTCACAGCTCTTAATTAGTTGCAAAGCCAGTGGCAGCCCCACCGCTGGGCCACCTCACCCTCTCACTTATGTTGCTTTCTTCTCCACACAGTGCCCACCTCCAGCTCCAGCCCCA
>JAOXNG010000052.1:36839044-36858255 GCA_028566535.1 Scolopax minor | reverse complement strand
AGCTGTGTTGGCTCTCTAGGGCTAATGGGATTAGACTACTAACGTCAGAGATGTGACTTCTGATCCGAAGAAGCACCCCAGCCCCAGCTGGGAGCTACTGTCATTTGTCATTTTTTTTTTTTTATAGCACCATGTGTATTTCATTTTTTTTTTGCTTTACACTTCAGTGAGAGGTGTTAATTTGTAAATACAAAAAATAAAATTAAAAGAGTGAAAGCCAGAGGGAGAAGCCACTGCCAGGTAAACAGAAGCTGAGGGAATTGGAGAAGCAGGTGATGTTGCTTCTGGCTGCATCGATTCGCTGATTGATTGGGTTGGTAGCTCTGACTCCGGAGTCACGTTTTACTAACTGGGGTCTTTTAATGTTATCACTTACACCCTCCACACCTCTTGGTACCAAGTCCATCAATACTGCATTACTTGAAGAGGAGGAGGTAGAAATCGGGTGTTTTCAGTCACGATGACCATCTCAGCTGAGATCAATCAAGATCCATCAGACTTGCAACTCCATTTTGATGGTGAGCTCTGTTAAATTAGCAAAAAACTTTGAGTTTTTCTCTTCCTTATTTGATTCTTTGGAGCCTTACAGAGTTTTGCTGAAGTCTCTGCTGCTCAGTTCATCTCACCCATCCTACCATTGTCTGCAACTCTTGCTAATTTTAGGGACTTTGCCAGTTTGGGTTAGGTCTTATTTTGTAAAGCTCTAATTCACACATCAAATTCAATATGACAATTTTTAGGTTAAATAAAACAAATGTCAGCACATTCTATAACCCCAAATGATTTATTAGTCTATCTTAAATAATCTATCTATAAGGACTCTTCCATTAAATCCCTGTGTAGGCAGCCTGGGATGCAGGTCTGAGTCCATCACCACGAGTTCATGAGTAGTTTTCTAATCTTGTTTATATTCTCTCATGAAATAACACCGCTTTAATATGCTACTAAACTTGAAGTCTCTTAAACTTAAAAATACTTTAGGAAATGTGAAAATATTCTAATTTGAACTGAATCTATAATTCATTTCTGCAAAACTGCAATGGTTTAAACAATTTAATACCTTTATGAGAATATTGGTATTATATATGAATAGAAAAATTATAGGGATACAAGACTAACAGAAAAGAAAAATAAGATTATACAAGTTATACCTTGTATACTTTGTTTCATATGCACTTACAACTGCCATCTGATTCTGTTTTATATCAAGTGAAGAGGTAAAGCTTTCCTAACACCTCTGATGTGAAAGTCCTAACAACATATAGTCTGTGTATGCGTGAGCATTCCCATATGTAGGCATACAATATCAGGCATGTATATGTACATTATATAATATGAATTGCTCTGTTAACTCTAATGATTTGATGCATTTTTTTTAAATAGGAAATAATAAAGCCAAAATAGGGTTTGAATATTGGTGTTAAAATGCTTTCCATACTTTGAACAGTGCTTCTAGATTTGTACAATGCATATTTTTACATCCTACATCTAACATTGCTGCAGAGAGAATTTAAAATGAAACTTTGCCTCTGCTTTATAGTATGGAAAAACAGTGTCACAGGAGGCTGGTGTTTGGGAGAGGACTCCAGAACTTCAGTTCTGATTTGGGTTATAAAGTGAGATCTGAAATCAGGTGTGTTTCAGGTGGTTTGGGGCTTCTTTACAAATCCCCATTGCGGAGCAGTTTCACCTCAGAACTCTGGCAAGGGGTTGGCACATATTGTCTAACATAAATATCAGCATTTAAAGACACCAAAAGCTTCTGGGGTCAGTCAGTGTTGAGCAAACCGTGCAGGAGGACGCCCCTGCGGGTTACACCAGCTCTTGTTTTGCATTATTCATTGCTGTGCTTGAAACAGCCTGAATCTCGATGTGATACAGACGTGTGATTTGAGGTGAAACCTTCATATCCGTGTATTATAATATCTGAGACACATTGGTAATAATGTAGTTTATTCATATGTGAAAAATCTGAAGAAGGCTTTAAAGAAAGTTAAAGAGTAAGTTTAGGAAATTCTTCAAGTCATGGACCTAATAGTTCTCCTGACCTTGACAGAAAATCTAAGTAGTTACATTTAATACTATTAAGGATTTTTTTTTCTCAGCTTGTACTTTCTTAGTATTTAAGCTCCTTGATGTTGTTTTGGATGAAAAATTACATTCAGCCAAATGATTAAAGACAGACTGTAGTTTTATTTCAATAAACATAGCCTGCTGGCTTTAGGGAGCACCTTCACCCCTGAGAAGGGAAGTAGTGCCCCAAGATGAGTGAGATCTGAGTTCTGTTCCCATTTGCACCCCAGATTGCTCAACAGCAGTAGGAAAATCACTGCTTCTCTCAGACTCAGCTTGACTAGTAATAAAATTGTGATTCTGATACATACATTCTTTGAAGTGTTTGGAGAACTGATGAAGGAATGTACTGTGTAGGAAATGCCTGTTACTGTCACTATCTGAGTCTTTTGAGAAACATTCCTTGTTGTTTGGATATCCGGTTTTATATCCCACCAGCGCAGCACAGGCTGCTGGTTGATTCTGGTGGATCTGCAGCTCCTGTTGATGAGATCTCCTCGACACACCAGAACACTGACCACCTCGTGCAAACACACCGGGATTGGTGCTTTTTGCTCTTTGAGTGAGGGAAGTTGTGATTGTGCTGCCATGTCTCCTGTAATCCATTAATTCTGCTTCAGGAGGTGTGTACCTCAGTGCTTGCTATTCCTCTTCAGCAGTCTAACCCTCTATATGTATTTTATGTACTATTTTGATAAATTCGACTCATATTTAAAATAATTCTTATGTACAATGCAGTACTGGAAACTTCTCAGCTGTTATATTGCTATTTCAGTTTGGTTTAGTATTAGTGTTACCAACACTGAATGAAACAGTGAAGACATTGTAGATAAACAAATACAAATGGAATAACAGAGATTGTTTTTATCTTTGACCATTTCTTTCAAGTACGTAGATCTTTAACAAGTCCTTGGACAGACCCTTTAGTATCACAAAGGAAAAAAAAATGTCTCTAGGCACTAGAGAATGAAAACTTGTTTAAAGGCTTCCAGCTTCTATTTTCAGGTATATATAATCTTATCTGGAAATGGGGGAAAAAAAAGCAACCAAAAAGTCCTTGCCGATAGCTAGGCGAGCTGAAAATGGAGGATTTAATGGCATAAAAGTGATAATTCTAGAGCTGTATTGCATACAATTTTAATAAAAGACCATGTTATGGAGAGCCTGAGGCTGCAGCACAGCGTGGGGCTCAGCGCTTTATAAGAAGAATCCACGTAGTTACGTAAGTTACCCAGGACAGGCAAGGAGCTGGAACTGATTCGTGCTGCTGCTACAAGCTCTTTACGTTGCACCGTGGTATTTAGAAGGGGACATAATTACATTTGTGGGTATTTTAAGTCATGTTTTCCTGAGAACACTTGTTACATATCTCTATTTTCATGGAACATAACGTCCCACCAATATTTCACACAAGTGAAAGGACAGAACAAGAGAAGAAATGCCAAACGTTTAAAGAATATTATCTTTACATAATCAATGTACCCTCTGAATGTGTGCCCACGTTTCTGCATACAGCTGCAGCTCTCTCTGCTTCACATTAGGAAGTTCAGCTCCTTAACCTTCTATGGCTGAGTCTTACAGCTTGGGGAAACAGGCACAATGTTGCAGAGGCACAACGGGCCTTCCCCAGTAAAGACAACACTTTGCTGTAGAAGATTCCAAATCCTTACACGCAATTGTTTAACTTTCTGTTTGTGAGTTTACTTCCGCTGAAGAATAAGACCTGCTTTTGAAAGACTAAGGTGCTGAAAAGAAGTACATGGTTTCTATCCCTGAGTAGAACAGTCTCTTTTAAACTTCCTGCTGACCGAGGAACCTTTAGTCCTTCTGACTGTGCAGCATCTCGATAAATGAATCTTTTTAATTCTGGGAATTAAAAAATTTGTTAATGACAAACAACAATGGCACATCTTATGTAATTGCTGCACAAGAAATTGCAGACAGAAACATGTGCTTCAGAGTCTGAGTCCCATGAGATAAGAAATCTTCTCTGCTGCTGTGTATTTCTTCTGACTGGTGGCTTCTGAATGATTTAAACCAGAAGCAATGATGTTTCTGAAAGGACACTGTGAACCCTCTTGAATTACATGGAGCAAATTTATGAAAAAAAGGAGAACTTTTGGTGCTACAAATTACTAAAATCCCTTTTCATAAATGTTGTTTGTACTACTTTTCATCATATTCAGTATTAATCCTACTAAAACATGCTTGTGCAATAATAATAATCTCAGTAGTAATGTTTTCATTTCTTTTGTTTTTCATTTTGCTACAACAGCACAGGTTACATAACTCATTATTAATTATTCTGAAATAGCAAATATGTATAGGCTTAATTTATGTAGTCTTTAAAATGCCAGTCTCTGTAGTAACTTCTAAAATGAATTTTAAAAGGTAGAGATGCCATTTGCAGTTGATTTATAAAATCGGGTAGATCTTTGATGAAATCCCCTTTGAAGGAATGTGGTCTGTGCACCTATTAGGAGTGTGGGTTCTGCATGAAACAGATCATCGAGCCCAAGCTTGATAAAGTATAATTCACATCATCTAAACTGAAAAAGTGAGTCCTTTGGCAAGGAAGGGGGGCAGATTTCACCATCCATCTGGCTCTGGGTTTGCCATCTCTGTGCCTGTTTTCTGCTAAATGCCTTCTGATAAGAAACGCAATCCCTTTACTTGAGTGATGTTTTCAAGTATCCGACTCAAAATTTTGCATGACACTTTGATACATGTTTATACGTGTGTTAAAAATCTATGAGGAAATTGGAAATGTAAGTAAGGGTTAACTTGGCTGCAGGCATTCTTATTTAAATTGTACTTCCTAAAAGAAAGGTAATAAAATTCTTTTGTGGGAAATCTGATGGGAATACAGAGGTGGCACTGACATATTTATTGCCTCTAAAATGACCTTTGTGTCAAACCTCATGCATTGATTAATTTTCAGACAAAATTATTTGGTTTTATTTACTGGTTCACCCAAGAGCTCCACTTACGCTGAACCACTCATTGTCTCTTCTGCTCAGTTAATCTGACAATCAAAGAGTTGTTGTAGTTCTGTGTGGCTTTTACCTTTTGAACATAAATATGAAGCAAAATCTGGGAGACTTTAAAAGCTGTGGTAGCAGATGGACTTATCAACATCTCTTTGCCTTTTTTCATTTGAACTGTGGCAACAACCATCTAAATTGAGGCTAATTAAATACGATATTTCTACATAATGATGTGAGAGATATTTCTAGTGCCAGTCTGTGCAGTTTTCTACGGTTGTCTATAATTTCTTGGTTAAGAGAGTGATTTATTCTAGATGCTGATTGATGAAAAGATTATTAAAGTTGGATTGTATGACACTTCTTTCTGTATTCTCTATCATTTTATATAAGATGGGAGTAATTCTAAAGAAGCAGGTGCCAGCATTATAAAAGGATGGTATATAAAACCACAGACCTTTTCTCACTCTGTTGATAGATAACCACCGACGAAATTATAGCAGTGCCATAAACGTTTGAGTGTGCAGCATAAAGCTTCTTCGTGTGTAGCATCAGCCACGTGGTGTAGCTGGTTTAAGGTGGCAGTTTCACAAACAGTCATCAGAAATTAACTTTTACTAATAAGTTCTAAGTGTTCTAATAGCTAAAACTAATAAAAGTTACATTATCCATTTATATTCTTTAAGAAATTCTTTGAAGATTTTCTGTGACTTGACCTTTATTTTATGACAAGATATCTGAAAGGTTGATTTGAATGAGTCAGAGCTATAATTATTATACTGTACCAAAAAAAAGGTAGTTAATGGATTTTTAGAGCTATTTGGGCTTTTTTTTAAAAAGGAATACTTTAAAAAAAAATTTCACTATCTAAAATTTTTCTTACCTCAATCTGTATTCTTACATAAATCTATATGATGTTTCTTATCAATCTACACATTAAAATAACTTTAAAAAATGTAAAATAAGTGTACCTTTGCAGAGTATAGGCAAGTATCAGCCTCGAGCTGCCACTGGACAGGTGTAAGTATTTAGGGGCCTAGAGGAGATGTGGAATAACCATCTGAATTGAGCCCATTTACCTAAGTGTGAAATGGGGACCTACACCTTACCGTTCCAAAGTTGCTGTTAATGGGATCTCTGGTTGTCTACAGAACACCTGCCTGGGTTGCTCTAATGCTGAAGTGCAAACACTCTTACTCAGTACTTTTTGTGGTGTGGGATTCCAGGCATTTGATGGATGAAAGAGCTCTGATAACGAAACATGTTATTATTTATGCTGTGTTCTCCTCTTGAGAATTCTGGGTTGGATTTTCAAAGGAACCTTACTGAGTTACTCTTTCTCTCACTGAAAGCTTAAAGATTTTATTCTTATTTACACTAAGAGACTGCAGCCTGTCCTTGCAGTAGAAAGGGACATTAATTTATATGTGAATCTTACCCAGTAGGCTTTGTATCCCTGCGTTATTTAGGCTCCTTTGAAAGTCAGCCTAATGCAAGCAATCTTATTTACACAAAGAGAATTCCCATTAAAGAAGGCGAGACTGCTGAAATAAACTAGGTCTATTCATGTAGAATCAGATTCTATCTGTCCCTCTAGGTTTATAATTTACAGACTTTTAGCTCTTGCCTTTGAGGACTAAATGTCTTGCTCTTCTCATTTTCTTCTCAATACGCTTAGCAGTTAAGCTCTTTTGTTGATTTGGATTCAGGCACAAAGGAGGAAAGTTGATTTACAGATGAAGCAGGAGGGTTCTTACCTGCTGTTATTTCCAAAATGCCCCTTGTTTGGTGAAGTGCAGAAGAAAACTGCAGTTCCTCTTCCCCTGCCCCCTGTGGTTCAGTGCACTCCCAAGCACGGGCCTGCTCAGAGGGGAACTGCCCACGTGTGGTTCCTGGGGGGTCAGGCTGGTGGCACCTCTTGTCACTGCTCGTCACACGTGGGTGCTGGTGACGTGGGGAGGATGCTCCTCCTTCACAACCATCTGTGCGGAGTAATAATTCTGAATGTTCTCACTCCATTACCTTCTGTGAAGAAATTCCTGGAGCAAGGAAAATATAGGGCAAACCAGTTACGGTCTGCCTTGCATTTTGTGAGTTGTATAGAGCAATTGTTAAAAGAAAAGGAATTAGTTACATATTTATTAACGCAGACTAAACAGAGTCCCTTTAGAAACAATGATCTTATTTATGTCATGATTCCTAAAAGGTTGTAAGCATGTGTTTGCGTTAAGGACTAATTTCTGACTGAGAAATGTGGTCCACAGATTTCTTAAAGGACTTTTGGATCCTTTTGGGATGACCGTACATGTCTGGGGGTATTTACTTTTGTTCAGTTTCCAGGAGCCCAAATGTTTAGTGAACTGCTATTAACTATTCATGCTTTGGCTCTGCTACAGTTTAAACAAGACCAAGACTTGCAGCAGCCTTCTTCTTATTTTATAAAATCATTTTTTGAAATAAATCACTTAAGGCTTGAGGTTTTTTTTTTAATACTGAGTTTCATCCCTTGGGGAACCTTTCATACACACTTTATAACTTCCTGAAAATAGGGAGATTATACACAGAATAAATAGCAGACAGCTGTGAGCTATGAGTCTATAATGCCAGTAAAGGGATTTGGTGATCTCATAAACCAGAAAAGCAAAGTTTGAGCATCTTGAACACTATTCAGACCCTGAAAATGGAATGAGTATTCTGTAATTCAACTCAATTTTTATTTGGTATAACATATGGATCAGAGTAATTGATTCATACTGACAGGATGGAGCACTGTGATCTTACAGCAGCTCCCATACCATCTCCAGGCTAGCAGCACTAACCATCTCGTTTCTGTTTTCCCTGTTGTTCTCTCTGCTCTTCCCCTTGCCCTTCATGGTACAGAACTGCTCTCGTTTCCTTGCAACCCCAACTCTGGTGCCAAACTGGAGCCAAAGTGCTCCGCGATGTGCTTACCACCCCCCTGGGCTCCACGGGGGCACGATGACTACAGAATTTATGGGGCTGGCTGGGTCTGAGCCACTGACCCACCTGAATTCATAAACTCTGGTGGCATCCAAAGTGCTTTAGAGCATGGTACAGGGATGCTTTTGTAGCCCTGACAACCGCTTGCTCCAATTAGCACCAGCTCAGCCCAGTGATGGGCACCAACACCCAAACCGGGTTTTTTCTGCACTTGCTCCCAATGGCCTCCAATAGCCAGCTTTTCCCATTTTCTGTAGTTTCAGAGTCTCTTAAGCATCACTTAAGCAGCTAAAATGAGAGACATCCTATTTCTCAACAAAAAGTGCAAAACTAAATCCCCTGTTAGTTTTAATAAGTGTAGGAAAAATAAAAGTTCTGTGGTGTTGCAGTAATACTTAATTTTCCAAATGTAATTTATTTTGATCTGAATTTCTGTTTGTATCTTCATGTTGTGAATGTTTGGGAAATTACATTAATAGTTATGGAACTGAAAATAAGTACTGTGGAAATGGTGAAGAGAAGAGGCTTTTTAATCTTTTGAATAAGTCAATTAGGACTTTGACAGTAAAAGGCATAAATAAATACTGGATTGTAACTCTCATTAGTTGTGATTCAGACAGAGTTACTCGACGTGATGATAAGCTGTGTCTGGGCTGTAAATTGCTGTCTTGGGTGAGGTATTTGCATAGAATTGTTTCATGCTTGTAAAACTAAAACTGCTCCCAATTGTGAGGACTTATACATGGTAATGCTGCAACGGAACTTGGCGTGTCAGGAGAGTGCACAGAGATTTCTTTTCTCCAGAACTATCCCAAATTTCCCTGAAGTTTAGTGTTTTCAGCTAGAATTCTATCAACAAGAAATGTATTTTTTAAATGAAATGTCTTAGTACCCTGCGTGTCTTTGTCAGTTTATCCTTGACATGGATATGATCTTGAATATTCAACCAACCAAACCAAACATCCTCCATTTCAGGCAGAATGATGATTTTTGGAGAGGAACTGAGTAACCTGGGCTCATTTTTATGAATCAGGAATTTCAATGCATTATGCCAGTTTATGCTCACATTTGATCAGCAGTTAAAAAATGTCTATCAAATGTGTGCAGTCCCATTTCTCACACAAAACTCTTTTTTTGTCAGATGGGCTCTTGGAAAAAGACAATTGCTTATTGAACCATTATAGTGAAAACTGTTCTTCTGACAGCTGTACAGGGAAATCGTGTGCTGCTCTTAAAACAGTTCTAAGTAGTTCTGCTTGGAGATTTTCCAAGAGATCAGTTTTTTCCTCTCAAAATACTGGTTTTTGAGCATGCCTGTTGATTTCTGACAAGCAGAATAGCCAAGTGCTGGAATTGTGCTTGTCAGGAAGATCTGTCAGCTGTCTGGTTGGTTCAATATTGCTCGTGGGTTTGTGAAAAGTCATGAAACTTGGGAGAAGGTTCTTGATTTCAGCTCATAGCCACCAGATACTCCCAGGAGCATATTCTAAATAATTAAAAAAACCTGTTAGTTTTCATTGTTTCCAAAACAAATTTTCATTTTGGCAGTTAAGGGAAGACCATCTTAATTAGGAGTGATGCTTTTTTATACCTTCATGCCAGCAAAAATCAAAGCATCACTAAGCAAAAATACCTTATCTTGGTTGTCTAAGAAGGGAGACCTAATTTTGCACATGGTGTGATGGCATCGCTCCAACGAGGCCAGCACTAGAAAGGCTGATGGTGACATACCTTCAGGCTGGCCAGGGAGGAGTTGTTCATCCAAATATCCATTATTTCTTGTATGAGATGGAGCAGAGCTCAGCACTCAGAGGACATGGGTCTGGGAACCTGGAAGTTATTTCTAGGTTGGAAGATCCTTCCAGTTTGTTAACAGTGTAGAAAACATGGAGCTCCGTTGTTTGGAGCAGGCTGTGCCAATTCGGGGAATTATGCTAATCTTGCAGTTACAGTGTATAAAATTATATACCATTTGAGAAACATTGAGTTCTCAGCAGGGGTTTCAGTGAGTTGGTGGCCAAAAGCTATCTTAATGAGATAGCTGGTTTGAAAAATACAGTAAAAATGACAAGGGAAATATGATAACAGAAAAATCAAATAGGGGAGAGAGAGATTTTTAGGCACCGATTATCTCTAATTTCAAAATATGTTAAAGAAGTGACAAAGAGGAAAAAAAAAAGTGTGTATATGTGTGGTGGTGCTCTAGAAATGTTCCATATTAGGACATGGACCTCAGAAAGATCTGACTGAGGAGTTGTTCTCTTTAATGTTACTGTGTAGAGACATAGCAGTAACAGACCCGAGTCCTTGCTGCTCTTCTCCATGAAGCAATGGAATTCTCTGTGGATAATTGGAATTCTCACCAAATACTGTGGCCAGAGATGTTTGATCTGATGATCAGACCGATGCTAATATTGGGGAAAAAAATCTGTATCAGGGAAGTCTGCTAATAATGACTGACAGCACACACTCATAGTAACAGCAGGCACTAAATCCTGGCCTGTGCCAGCAAAGCAGCATGAATTACAGCATAAAAAGCTTGGAAATGGGAGGAGGGCAGGGTCACCATCTGATTTATTCGAACCTTTAAATGAAGCTCACAGACAAAAATGACAGGACAAAATCCAAAGTGACTTGTACATTAATGTAACTTAATGGCAAAGGAACAAACTTTCAAGCAGTTCAAAACCACCAACTAGACCCAGCAGAATGTCTCTGCTTCCCAACAGTCTGCCATCAGTTGCTGCTTTTTAAACATGGAAAACCTTTTTCCACCACCATACAAGTTACATTTATTTTGCAATGTCACGCTGTTTCACAACACCTTTGATGGCTGCAAAGGGAAGAAAATAGAACAATGCATAAAAGAATGGGAAAATAAGCTATTGGGAAAGAGAAACCACAATAAAGGAGAAAGAAAGGGGAAAAGAAAGACTCAGCAAGAAATTATACTCTTATAAAATAGTAATGTTTAGCCTGAATTTATGGAGCTTTTTTTTCTTTCAAAGTACTTTAATTCAAAGGTATTTTGCTAACCTATGTATTACAGTTGGAGAAATTAAAAATTCAAGAGAGAATGCAGCCAGAGTCTTTAAAATGTAGTGATTGTATTTTTTTAATGCATCAATTCAATTATATTTCTTGTTGCTGAGCTTCAAAACACTGGCTGTTGTTGAGTAAATGTAAAGGCTTCCCTCAGTACTGGAATGGAATGCACTCAAAAGATGCCCAACACAGATTTTAGAAGGCAATTTACATTGGGTGGTATTGCAGAAAACCTGGACAAGGGGAATTGTAGTAGTTGGATTTATTTTCTAACTCTGCTATGGTCTGAGAGATGAATTTGTAGATGTAAAAGTGAAACCACGTTCCGTTACTCTACAGAGAATTAGAAATATTAAGATAAAAGATAAAGTCTTCCTTCTAATCCAGAGTGGATCTGTGGAGCGTGTCTGTTACATATTCTGTACTTGTCCCACATACAGAGTTTTTTGAGAAGGAAAGATGCAGCCTGGACTCTCAAAAATGGAACAAGTGCTCAGCTGGGACCTGGGCGGATATGGGGCAGCGTCTCACTTGAGACCCCACTGAAGTTGTGTGACTGAAGAAGCTCAGACTCCACAGCCGCAGATCTGCCTTCCAGAGTCACACCTGAGCCACTCCAAAATCAAGAGAAAATGGTCACGGCTGAGTTTTTAGGGTTTGCTTGGGTTTAAAGATTGACTCTAAAGCTTCTTGTTACACAACCTGTCACCATCTTGACGTGTGGCTCTAAATGGAGGAGTGCATTCTGTGTATAATGTTTATGTTTGGATTTTGAATACAGTATTTTATGAAATCACTTGTGGGTATTAAAATTAAGCAATGGGATATGTAAGCAAGTTTTTAGCATAATTATTTTAAAATGTATTGCTCAACATTAACAATGCATTAAATTAAAACAAAAGTCTGAATACAGGGTTTATCAATGACTGAATTTAACATGTTAATAGCTTTTGTTAAAATGATGTCATTTATGTGTGAAAAGACACCCGATACTAGAACATTGAACCTTAGAATAATACATCCCTTAGGCTTTAATTAGCTTATCATACCATGATGTTTCAGGACCCAAATCCTAACAGACAGCTAACAGCTAAATAAGTTAATAAGAAGCACTAGAACTGAAAAGACACTGCATTTTTCAGTCTCACTGTGGGTGTGCAGTTGAGGGTGGGTGATGGGGGCATCTCGTCGTGTGTTTCTCTACAGTGAGGATCCAGAAAGGGAGAGTCCTCGTTCTCGTAGCCAGTGTCTGAAATGCACCACACTCCCTCTCACTCTCAACCTATGTAACGTAAATATTTTACACTAATAAATTAAAAATATTAGATGTTACATAGGAATAGCCCTTAAATTTGCTCAAGATGAATCTTCTGAATTATTTGTTCTTTTCAGTGATACTTCTGTGTCAAAATCTATCAATTTTTTATCATTTCAGATTCATCTAGGGTTTGACCTTCAGTACTTGAATGCCTTTTAATATCAGAGCTATAGTGCATCTGGCATCATAAAAAGTGATACTAAATCACTAAAAGGAAGAGTTGGGCACAATGAAATGTATCTGGAATCACTAAGAGCTACTTATTTAATTATGCATTTCTCTAATACCTTGAAAACAAGTCCATACCGTTTAAGTATCCATCCCAAAATGGCCAAGGTCAGTGGCAAGTTAAATGGGGCTCTTTCATGGGTTTCTTTTCCTTGAACACAACGAGATTTCCCGTGCACTGTAAGAATGAGAGAAGGCTTTTTTAGTAGGTCAGTGATCCTAGAACGAAATGCAAATGCACAACTCAACTACATAACACAAATCCCGTTGTTTATTCTCTTGGGCGTTACTCTGTGTTTGGTGTAATGTTTTTCTAACATTTTATGAAGTTTTCTAATTAAATATTAATGCGAGTTCTTCAAAGAGAAACAAAGATTTATAACCCTGAAGTGAAAGAGAGAGGATGAGAGAATTGATAACACAGTTGGGCAGGAGATTTCTGCATGAGGTCTGAACACACTTTTCTCATTTATTTGAGGAGATAAATATTCCACATAAACCAAAACACTTATATGTATATGCTGTGCTGTAATTGCATGTGGTGCAGGATTGTAAGTGGTAAATTAGCATCTTTCCACTCCAGCAACAAACCGTGTGCTGTAGCACTCTTTTATTTTTAAAGACTTCTTCGATGTTCCTTTCGATTTCTTACATTTTAAATACCTTAAACATTATGGGGGGGAAAAAACCCACAATGAAACGAGAATGTAAAGTTAAGGGAACCAATATCTTTTGTATTTTAAAATTCAGTTGAACCTGTAATAAATGACTTAAGCGGTGCGAAAAGGAAGCGCCGTTTGGCGAGAGCGGGTCTGATTCATCAGCACGAGGCGGCAGCAACTCATGTATATGCAAGAGACTGGAACATTTTCCACTTTACTTGAGGGAATGAGAAATGTTTAAGATTCTGCATACTCCTAGATATTCTTCAAGGCTACCAGAAGGCAGAAAGTCATGTTCTGAACCTGAGGTTAAACTCTTAGGAAAAAATGCAGAGAGAAAGATCTATTATTTGTAAACTTCTCATTAATTCCATCGCAAAGAGGGAAAGGACAGGATTCTGTAACTGTGTGACTCTGCACTTCTTAAATATTTTGCTTTTTCTGCCTTCTTAAAATATATCTAGCTGGGAAAAATATGTGAGGACAGCACAGAGGAATGAATCAGCAGGAGTGGTGCTTGGGAGGCAGTGGTGTGAGCAGTGCCTCGTCGCTGTGGGCCAGACCGAGGCGTTGCACTGGGAAGTCAGTGAAGCTTGGCTAATGAGCAGCCCTTCTCTTGGCCACCTTGGGTTTCCAAATGTTTCTCATGGTTACCTGTTTATGCCCATTTCTCATGTCCTGCAGTTCTCCTGTCAGACACGGGGAGGAACGTATTCATTCCCAAGCACACGTTGCCTGCTCCACCCTCGTGGTAACGGGAGAAGGGAAAACCCTTGGCTGACTCGTATTGATCAGTGTTTACTTCCACTTATTTAATGTTGACCTGGGTAGGAGTGATTAATGAGAAGTAGTGTTTGGTACCACAGGAGGAGGAGAGAGCCTGAACTCATTAACTATTTCTCCATCCAGTGGTTTTCCTGTGTAGTCTTTTAATGCTGATGGCAAAGCAAAACTTATTAAAAAGAAGTCATCGTAAAATAATAAAGCACTTCTGTCAGAAGCAGAATGTGGGGAAGAAAAAGAGTTAGTGGTCTGGCAACCAGTGAAACAGCGTCGGTTTCTGACGCAGCAGAGACAAGATTCCCTCCTCTGCCTTCGCTGGGAACTCTCAGGGGAGCTTTGGCCACACCACGTGGTGGGGAGTTGTGCCCAGATCCCAGATTCCACGGCTCGGACCGGGAACAAGGCTGCTTCCAGGCACGAGGAGATGGTTCAGTTGTTAATATCTCTTTAACATCATGACCTTTATGGGCAAAGCCTGTTATTGTAAAGGTTATTTTTGCTTCTGCAGAGGAGAAAAAAAATTGGTTGAGCAGCATTGCTGACAGCAAGACTGTCATTTTAAAAATTAGGTTATAATGAATATGAGTTTCAGAAGACGACTGCAGAGTAGGTCCCATCTGCTTCCCTCTGGACTGCGGCATGAAAGGGAACAGATGGGTGTGAATGATGCCAAAAATGGCTGGGAGAGGCCAGACAGCTCCATAGGCTCATTCCGTGCTCTCCTCAGCCATTCGGAGATGCCGTTCCTATAGCCAGCCCCCTGTGCACTGCTCTGCTGGGGAAAGGGGGATGTGATTGGAAGGAGAGAGAACTTGGAACAGGCCGTGCTACAAATACACTTCTGCAACATCAGCTACGGCTCAGGTGCTAATTTGGTGGCTAATTCTAGTTCTCCCTCTTGTTCTGCCCTGGAGTTCACACAAGTGCCCTTATGTTCTGCACAATCAGGAGAAAGAGGTATTTTCTTTTTCCTGCACAGCTAAAAAGGGAGATGCTCTGGAGTAAGATCTTCTCTTCCAAAGCCAATGTCATCCTGATGTGTCCTCAGATGAGGAGCACAGTCAGTCGTTTCCCACCCTGATGCAGACCCAGGTGTTGCTCATGTTTTTCCAATTAAATACCAGTTTGGATCCGGTGTGTTGTGTATTTAAAAAAGCTCTATTATAGTAATGGTGTGGAATATTATCAAATGTCTGTGCCTGAGGTTTAGCGATTGAAATGTGGTTTGGGGAAGCAGAAGGGTCATTAAAACTTTCCTTAAATTTACATACCGTTCTTAATTACAGTCGATGGCCACTAATCTACTTCAATGTGCAGAATTTAATCTTTCTTAACAATGATGGGCAATTGGCAGCCATTTCTTAAAGTCTCAGAGACAGCCTTTCCCAGTGGTCACACCTTCCTTTTGAAAACCAGGCTTTTGCTCTTTTCCAATATCATTTTGTAGTCCATAATGTACAAGAGGGAATGTATGCCATCAGTTGTTATTATTTTAACATATTTTTTCTGCATTTAAAAAACATCTTATAAATATCTTGCATCTGTAGTTCTTAACTTCTTCCATTTTTGAAAATAAAAAGACTGTTCTGTCTTTTGACAGAACATGTGGGTACATGCTGAATTGATTTCAACACTCAGTAAAGCAATAGTTTGAACTATATTATATGAAAAAAAGGAGGGAAGTCGTCACCAGTGTTTGATGTAATGCTTCGTTGGTGGTTTCACAATACAGATTTTCAAAATCCCATTGTAATCTCAGCTGTTTCAGTGAAAGCAAAATGAGAGTTGGGACAAATCTTATTTAAGACTTGATGAGCGAGGCCTGTGTTCTGTACTTTAGCTGTAGATGTGAGAAGTTATTTACTTACTGAAAAGATGAGTATTGGATCAGTGCACCTTCCTATTTTGAAAAAAAATGTGAGGGACTGTATTGTAGGAACCAATGGGCAGCTACAATCATTAATCAGTGTTTTTGCTTCTTGTCTTCTCTGTGTTGGGAAGTTGATGTTTTACACTTTGGCTGTCTCAAGGTCTACATATACTTCAGGGCCTCATTGAACCAGCAGTACACTAGTGTAGAAAAATAACCCATTTGGGTTTTTGCCATGAAAAATGTGAAGCTAGTCTTCAAACATTGACTAAAATCTCATTACTTTGATGGCAAATGAGGCATGAAACATATTGTCAAAAATACAGAGCCCAAAATATAGTGGCACTAAATATTTTATCCTCATGGAATGTACTACAAAAGGTTTGAACTAAATCAGACAGTGCACTTAGGCACACGGCATCATTCATCAAGGGCACAGTCTTCGTTGCAAAATTTGTCCATGATGGCAGCTTTAATGAAGTTCCATAATTTCTCTCAACCTCAGAAAACTATTATTTCAGGTGTATGAAGGCATAAATCTACCTCCAACACTTCAACTCTGGCCTTGTTCAAGGCCTACACTATTGACTTTACAGTGAGGATTTCATGGTAATCTTTCACATTCTCCTCATTCCTGCCTAAGCGTTAGATGTGGGATATTGTGTGTTGTTCACAGACACGGATGACTGGAAGGAACTGCAGTAGCAGAAGTAAAACTGAAAAGACTATCTTGGTTCTTTGAGACTTCCTGGCATGGCTTTCTGAACTATTCCCAAAGTATCTGCACTTGTTTTTTCTTTGATCTCCACAGCAGAACAGAATTCTGTTCTTACATGGCTGAACCAACCAAATGGGACAACTTTATTTGTTATATCAAATATTTAAGAGTTGTGGATCTGAGAAAGATGTAGGAGTCAGACAATGAAAGAGCCAACTGATCGATACAAAAAATGGTAAAAAATTCATTATCTATGGAAAGTGCACTTTGAAGAATAATGTTTGATTTATACAGAGCACCCCTCATCTCTGTAGGTGACTGACTTCAGCCATAGACATGTAGCACTTGGCATGTGGCAGCTCACAGAAAATCACACCTTCTCACAAGCACAATACTGGGTTTTTTTCACTGTGCTGAAATGAGATATGCTGTGTCATGGGAACCAGGAATTGGGGTAAAATATGTATGCTTTGGAGAGGGGAAAAATGGCATTCTGAACTTCCTGAATGATAATGAATGTACGAGGTGTAGAGCCTTCTGCTGTCATGATAAGGACATAATCTCTTTTACTGTCTTGAAATACATGTTGTTATTTCTCTGTGCTGTTTGTACTCTTCATAATGTACAGCTACTTGTCTTCATCCATCATGCATTAAATTTTAAGGGGAAAGAGTCTAGATATCAGGGAAAATGCTTGCAGCCAGCATACAGTCAAATGATTTACTAAACCCACAAAATCAACAGCAGCTGGATGTAGTAAGGGGAGTTTGATACGAATAGAAACTCTGAAAATTGTCACATTGTAATAATTGTAAAATTTGTTAGCTATATACAATGATTAAGTGATCACACTATTGTTTAATATTCAATAATAAATGAAAAAAAAGAAGTCAAATATAAGGTATTGGACAGGCTTCATGCCCCATAAATTAAAGACTGCTTAATTAAAATAGATCTGCTTCCATTTTAAATAGGGGCTGATCTGAAAGCTTTCATTTGAAAGATGAAACCAATCATCATAACCTGAAAAAATAGCTCACAGTATTCGTATAACATATATTCATGTAACATATATAGCTTTGTAGAGGAGTTTGTTATGCTTTTAAGAACCACTGTTGTAAGTGTGCTAGATTTTTCCATTTCTCCTTATCTGTGAACAGACTCGGGACCATCATTTAGACCATGACTGATTTACAAAACTACTCTATATGTTTTCATAGTACCTCATAAGCCGCGGTGTCGTTGGACTTGATTACATTCGTTTTCAGAATGGATTGTGAAGAGCTGAGCCAAATCCAGCTCTTCTTGCATTAGATCCCTGGCTGATGGATGTGGTTTCTGCTGTTCCAAGCATTATGGCCTCCTGTGTCATTCAAGAATGAGGGAAAAACATTAATTTGAAACGTAAACTGGTGCAAGGAATTTGGAATTGTTCATTTATCTAGCGGAAGCAGGAATATTAAGAGACAGAATTAACTTTTTTTACATTTCTTTGAATTCTTGAACAGAATACTTGGGTTTACTCCACTCCTGGAGCATTCAAGGTTCATCCCATCTACTGAAGCCTCTTTGTGGAGAATCCCAAGATAAAAGCTTACTCAACTTGTGACATTTTTGTAGGCACCAAACTGGCACCTCCAGAGAACATTCACAGCTTATGTGGGCAGAAAGAGCTTTTCCAGGAGGCTGTTACTCCATTTGCTGTGAAGAGAGGCTGTCAAAGGGACTACTGTGAGACTTCAGTAATCTAAAATTAGGGGGGACAAATTTGATCAAATGCGGTCGTTTATATGAGTAGCAGATAACCAGGTGTGGGGTTAGGCCTTAGCTCTTCACTCTTTACAGCAAAGCAAACACATTTGCCTTTCCACATCTAAAAGTACAGCTTCAAGTTTCCAAATACAAAATACAGAGGCAATGTGGAAAGGTTGGTCTTGAAGAGCAACATTTATGTGTTGTCCAACATCGTTTGCAGTAAAGGTGGATGCAGCTGTGGTTTTGTTCCACCTAATTCAAATCTATGTAGGGAATAAAAAGAAACAGTAGAATAAAATTTTTTTTTTAAAAAAAGTAAACTTATTTCTTCAGTCCCCACAGAGAGGAAAAGTTGTTGCTGTTTTGGAAAGATATATTTAACTTCTACAATAAATTGCTGCTGAGATTTCCCAATAACTGTTGTGAAAGAGATAAATCAGTACAAGTGGTACGTGTTGTGCTCGGTATTGGCTGAATTAAATAGATAACAGATAATGGGGTAAACAGAAATTGGAAATGAATATCACACACCAAAATATCCTCAACAGAAATCAAACCCTGCCATTTGCGTTCTCTCCAGCAGGTGATGGGATGATCCGAGTAATCCAGGTGGCCTAGTACAATCCCTAAAAAGGTAAGATAGCTTTAAGTTACTGCGAGACCCATTTTCCATGAGAGGGAAAAAAGCTGGCACTTCTTAAAGTTAGGCCACAGCTCCTTGTCTTCACCGGTATTTACTCTGGAAAGGTCACAGAGAGCTGGGCTGGGTAAGGATGAAGCAGGAAACAAAATTAGCAATAGGCAGATGTCGAGT
>JAOXNG010000052.1:36810168-36838944 GCA_028566535.1 Scolopax minor | reverse complement strand
TGTCTTTGTGACATAATAAGTGCCAAGTGTCTTCGCTGCGAAGTGTCATTGTGACATCATAATGGCCAAGTGTCTTCTCTGTGAAATGTCATTGTGACATCATAATGGCCAAGTGTCTTTGCTGGGAAGTGTCTTTGTGACATAATAAGTGCCACCTAGTACAATCCCTAAAAAGGTAAGATAGTTTTAAGTTACTGCGAGACCCATTTTCCATGAGTTATATACCATTTATATACCATTTATATGCTACAACAAAGGTAGCTCATGTGCATCACAAAAGGCACTTTATGCGTGAAGCAGAGTGTCCCTGAGTGGGAAAGGATTTCAGCTGGTCCTGGGTTTCATGTAAATGTTCTGCACCCAGTTCCACTTCATATTACTTAAATGCAGACTCAACTAACAATAACTATAAATGCTGTCTTATAAATTAAATATTGTAGTCTGTATTTTTTTAACGGATGCCTTCAAAGCAGTTACTCTAGAATTGCAGTTTCATATTGCTGAATTTTGTGCTGAGATAAATAGTTTGGTACCTTCTTGGATGTGTGACTGTCTGTGAAAGGAGCAAGAAGGAGCTTCTCTATGCAGTTTTGTCATATTTATTGAAAATATTCCCTGTCTGCTTCTGGAATGTAGATGTGAAAATGGCTGGAATTCTTGACCCTCCTTGATCCTGCTGGTACCTTATAGGGTGTAACAGCCCACCAGAATGGAAGTTCATTTTCTGACACTTGTAGTGGTCCATGTTCCCTTCTGCCAGGACAATTATTAATTATTTTAAAGCTTAAATAGCTTTAAAGAAGTTTTGCATTATTGTGTTCCCTGTTGTCTTGTGGTTGTTTTTTTTCAAATTCTGTAACTTAAAATACTTTATCAGGTAATGCACTATATTGAGCTATGGACAATTAATTATGAACGTCTGAGAAAAAGCACAGGATGAAAGAATTTTATGACCCAAATAACCTGGTACAGGTCATAGATCAACTCTTGACAAACAGTAATACCTTGTTAAGCCCTAATGTAGCACCATTTAAATTAGACATCTCAGTAAATGTTAAATGTACGTACTTTTCAAACAGAAATAATTTGAAGCCAAGTCTATTTTTCAGACTAAAACCTTGTGTGAAATATATTTTTTCCCTTCTGAGCAATCTAAAATAAAAGTATTGGGCACGTGAATATAAATATTGTATTTAAATAGAAGTATAGGCAAATATCTGTGTGTGATACAAACTTTAACTCTTCTTTTTAATTTGTCATTATCTCTGCCTAATTAATATAGTAAAAAGGTTGTTGCATAAATCTATGTATGACCCCACTGCAGTCTTGCTAATATCCCTATATCCAATAGATCTTGTTCTGTAATTCCCCTGGAAGAAGTGGGGCATGTCAGATAAATTAAATGAAAAGAACAGATGTAGATTAAGAGTGATGTAAATTTCAAGCCTGCACTTTTAATTTCACTAAATATTATTTTCCATCTTCACGATCACATTACATTGAAATGTGGAACTTCAATTTCCTCTACTATTTCATTTAATAAAACCTTTGTCTCATCTGAGTTCTTGAAGAGATGTTAGCTTTAAATCACATTGACTTCACCCTATCCAATTTACATATGCTGAAGAAATAAAAGTCTTTTCAAGAGTTGCCATGGGGCTTCAGAGGCCTCAAAGGAGTATTAAGACCTTGAGTTTAATGTGAACTGCCTCCAACACAAAACACAAATCTTCCCCACAGAATACTAATCATTCACTGTACACTTACATTTGCTGTGAGTTTGTAAAGTAAATAAACAATCCACATATAGGAAAAAATAACTAAATTATGTTGGAGTGTTTGAATGTAGAAATATGTCAGCTAGAAATAAAAAATGCTTTCTATAGGTCTGGATTATGTAAGAAACGTTACGTGGTTTGACAGATGGACAAACCAGAACACAGGACAGACTAAGGGGGAATTCAGAGCGCCTCCATTTTTCCTCCGAGGACTGTGTACCTGCAGAACAGCAGCAGGAGTTTCTCAAAGTCCCTGCAAATATACATATAAAATGTTTTGTCCTGGATCTATATAAACAGAAATGCTTCCACACTAGATTTACTTTGTTTTACTTGCATAAACATTTTATAATTTTTTTTTTTTAATTTTACTCCTTTTCAAAAGATCAGCGGCCTTCACTGCATACAATAAGAAAAGGGGGAAATGTTTTCTTAATATGACCTCAATCTCATCTCTAAAATGGATTTCTCATTATAATAATTATATCCCATTAAAATGTCAGAACTGGTTTAAACAATACCTAAGACGACATGTCTGTTTGAGCAAACCAGCAGGCAGAAACCTTGATGTTAATTTACTTGGCGTCATTTAAGGGGACTGGAGAAGTGCAGTGTGTAAGATGAAAATCCTTGTGTGGCACAAAATGGAAGGAGATTGGCTAGAGATGGTATGAACACTCAACCGGTCGGTACAAGAAATCGGGGAGCATTACAAATACACAAAGGGAAGGTTTGTTTCAAGTGGGGAGTGGAGTGAATGCCTTGGAATGAATACTCCCCCGTGACAAATCCAGCCCTGTTTGCTGCTGGGGAGTGATCTCTGTTCGTTTGGGTGAGATCACAACCCCCTGCTCTCACTGGGGTCCGGCTCCTGGGCTGCTGGGGGTTCCAGGAGCTGTTCCCAGTGGGAATGGGAGGTGCTGGGTCTCGCCCTGTTTGGGCCAAAGACTGACAACCTCTTCACACAAAGAATTGGCTCCTACCACAAATGATGCCAGTTGTTGTAGTTCAATAAGCTCATCCTGGTCTGGCTCTTTACTGGGAATGATTTCCATTCCTTGGGTGTTCACGAACAAGTGACTGTGACAGTTTCCTGCCCTTTGTTATCCATTATGTCTCGTGTGCAGCCAGACCCTGATCCAGCAAGTGAGTTCAGGATGTGCTGAAAGGAGCCCTGTGAGCTGGGCTGGGAGGGACAGGCAGGTGGGCTGGGCTTTGCTGAAATCGCCCTTTTCTCTCCCGTGCTGCTTTCCTGTTCACTCAGGTGTCCTCTGGTGCATAAATGTTAAACCAAGGTATTCTGCAATAACTAGAAAATACCAGATTCTCTTATACATTGATCATTGACAAGTCAAGACTTTTAATTCTTGTCTGCATCTGATCAGTAAAAATACAATCTAAAAGTATTGATTCACATTTTTGTAGTAAATTAATAAATAATGATTGGATGAGAACAGTACCATTTCCTATCAATATCACTCTAGAGTTTATATTAAAAGAATCTCATTTGGAACCCAACCTCAGAATTTTCACAAGGTATCTCTACTCCTGTGTGCGTACTGTGCAAGGGGACTATTAGAAAGTAACTGGTTTTAAAATAAATTGCACACCCTCTGACTTCCAAAGAGTAACTGGTAATAGAGACAGAACTCATGCTTCCCATGCAGGCAAACCTCCCATTGACTTCAGCGTGCCCTGAATGAATGCCATGGTGAAACTCCTGGAAGGAAGCCACCCCACAAAGAATGGAATTGAATTGAATGGGGTCAGCAACAGTCCCAGAAAGCCCTTTTAGGCTTGGAAAGCGCCCTGTGGAATCTCGTGCCAAGGGCAGTATTTGCTGTGCTGTGATACAGAGTCTCCTGTGGAACCGGCCGAGGAGGACGTGCCGGTCTGCGGGCACCGGCGGGGGCACAGCATCCCTGGTCCATCCCCCTCCCACGGGCACAGCCTGCCCCATTGTCCAGTGTACAAAGTACACTGTACAAAGTGCTGTTTGCTTCAACTGGGCCACTCACTTCTGCATCTCCCCTATCAGTGTTTTCATCTTGACACACATCTAGTTCATTCTTTATTACGACTTCAGCATCACAATGGTAAATGTATTTACTGTGTTTATGTATTTCCTGATAGTATGACTCTTTTGCCGCCTTAGAATGTCAGATAAAGTTAATAGGGAAAACCTCAGTAAACAGGGCTAATTACCTTGGCAATTTAGATTAAGTCCTTGAAATGGATTGTCAGAAATTAGTTTATTTATGTTGCCAGATTAAGGATCCATTTCCCTGTCAGATGTTTCAGCTACCATGAAGTAATCTTCCTACTGATAAGCACAAAGAGCTGGTCTCGTTTGTTTCTCGCTCCTGTGCATACGCTTAAACGGACTTTTAAATCACTCTCAATTAATGACTTGAATTTGTAATATTTAACTTAATGTTTCTTATTAATTCTTCTGTTGTGTTTGCTAGTTTTTCTAATTAGCTTCAGTTCTTTCCTCTAAATGAGTTGGGTTTTACACCTGAACAGATAACCAATAGGTGGTGACAGCAGTTCACTTCTCCATTCAACCCAGTCATGCAGGGCTTAGGGCCTGGCCTTGCTTTCAGAATTCGGAGTGAGCCTGGGATGGCTCAGACTCTGCGGTAACACACGGAAGGAAGTAGCACAGTAGAGATTCCTTAGTTCAGGATTCAAAGTCTTAAAAGTAATTGTTTGAGAAGAAACTCCACAGAACAACAGATACCATGGTAGAGCTTTTAAACAACCATTTTTTCACTGCAAGATTCTGCATCTGCAAATTTGGATTGGTATTTATTAATTTAAAAATTTCAAATATCAGAAGAGCCCTTTTGGTGCTGTATTAGGAGAATCTTACTGGGAAGCTGTGTATGAGCCATGCTATAGAAACCTGTGAAAATTAAAGATTCATTCTATAGTTACAGTATAACCTAGATACTATGCTACGGGCAGTGTGTGAGTTAAATCTCACTATTCTTACAACAGTTAACTCCATCTGCTTTCCATTTTCCTTACCCAGAGTTAGAATTTTGTCTTAATTCCAAAAATATGACATGATAAAATTGACACCAAAATCAATAGTTTCTATTTGAGCAACAACCTCCTTCTAGAACTTTGCTAACACAGGAGAAAATTCCAACTTCAGATGAAGTTAGTGGGAATTTTGCCATATACTTTAACGGGCCACAGTATTAAGTTCTTCATTAATATGTCACAGTAGAACATTTTTCGTTACTGAAAATCATTTTTACTGCTATTTTCTAGGAATCAGAGTAATTTGAAAAAATTCCATGGTATTTTAAGTGTTAAATTTAACATCGTTAATGAGGATGTGGGAAATGTTTTATTGATATACCCTCTTGATCCCTTTTTTTTACATTTTGAAATGTAAATTTGCGTGAAGATTGTGAAATGTGTGCTTCATCATTATCCATTTATTGTGCTGGTTTTTTTTATTTGAAAATAGGAAGTTTAGAAAGTCTGATGATGTCTCATTATTGTACTTTGCAGAACTCTGAATGCCAGCAAACAATAAACACATTTTCCATATTCTAGAAAATCACAAAAAGTCATAAATAGTGCAGCTACAGGATGAACTGAAGAAGGTATTTTACTTGAAGTTCCAACTCTGTGCCTGATTCTAAGGAGAAATTTCAGGAACCTTTTAACACAGAAAGGAAGGAAAAATAAAGACACAGACATATATGATGCCAGATATCAGAAATCAGATCAGTATTTCAGCAGGTAAAATGCAACATTTAATCTGCTGTAAAATGATCGTGAATACTCATCAGGGTGGGTGTGAAGTTGTGGGGTTTATGCACCCTGGAAACGTGTTCCAAGAGGTGTCCTTGTCCATAATATAAAAGGTTTCTTGCTTATGCTTCAACATACAGTTTTCTAAGTCTCTATCTTTGTTCTTTTATTCCAAAGGATGCAGTATCTGTCCTTGGGTGTTCAGTACACATGATCTTTCAAAAAGTGCACTACTTTGATCCTGATAAATATGAAGTACCTCCTGCTTTAAAGTCATAAATGCAAACTCAAAGTACTAATAATTTGGGAGCAGCACTACAATTAGCACTGCAGTGCTTGGTTTAGCACTGGGTATTTGCCAGATCTTGTTTTTTAATATATTACTAGACAGTTATTCCCGTTGGCCAGCAGGTTGCTAATACATCATGTGAGCAATAATCCCACTGGCTATTACTGTGTTAATGCATCATTTAGTGTCATTCACTTGATTCATTAAAATAGCAGCAACTACCAGGAACCCCCTAAAAACCTTCAAAATCTGGATGTTTTGTGCCAAACAACTGCACATTTCTGAAAACAATTATTTGGAGCCAATGGAAGAAAATCTAATGCCTTGGGCTGGATGGTAACTATGGCCCTAGTCCAACACCTGTGGAATAAGAGTCCTTGCACTGACATCATGAACTTCAAAATTGGACTAGTGTCTTAATTAACAGAAATGTCACAATATTATCGTTAGCCTTTGGAAGCCAGATTAAATGCTGGAGACTCTTGAAAACTATTGTATTCTTTTATATTTGATGTGATAGCAGGAAATTAAGGCTAAAATATCACCAAGAAGTCAGTCAGGCACTTTTCTATGAAAGTATCCATGTACATAAACATATTCAGTACAGAGTTCTTGCACCAGAATACTCCTGTGAGCAAAATTTTGTATACGAAGCTTGCAAGATTATATTCAAAATTGACAGAAACACAATCCTCCTGGATTTTATGTATGTTTTGAGTTTTGGGGGAAAGTGTATTTTTGTAAAATTGAATATTATAAATTAGATATCTTTAATAGCAGTAGGATGTTTTGACAAATGAAGACTCAAAAACTTCAGATAATCTTGGTTTTTACAAACCAATGTCCCGTAAATCATATCAGAGCAATTCCCTAAAACATTCAAATGAATGGCGAGTAGATTATTACAGTATAAAATTACATCACCTTTAACAGCACCAGGACGGCAAGACTGAAGTTTTATTTCCTTTTTGTTAGGTTGCTTGTACATATGGTTTTCCTTCTACTTAGACGCAGATTTTGATCTCTTAAATATTTGTGTCTGTAATTAAACTTTCTCCAAAACCTTGCTCCAAAGGAAATATAGTCTCCTTACCTAATGAATGTAAAACTACTGTGGTAACATACAAACCTAATTAAGTCCCATTGGAATTAAGAAAACGGGAGTCAACCCGTGCTTGCCAGGCACCTTGAAAATGATATCATTTTCAGAAGAAAGCAGTTGAATTAAAGTCAAGCTCTCAGAAAACTATGCAAACCTGCAAAGGTCAAATTGACTTTTCCCAGACCAACATGCTTTATTGATAGCATCTTTTAGAGGTTTTTAAGATGTAAAATTGATTCACAGTCTTCATGTAGTAGCTTAGAAGAAACCTTCTAGGAAGGTATTGAGACTGTACTAGGGATTGATATCATATAAATCATTATGTCTTAACCACGTCTTCAGGCAGTGCTTTCATAACCTTTGAAAACTGTAACTAAAATGGTGGTTAATGTCCCTGCTGCTGACTGGGCGTTTAGGGAGCTCAGATGTAACCTTAAGAGCGAGATTGCACTTTAAGGCTCTGCCCTTGCACTGTGTTAATCTCAAGGGAATTTCTGGGAGACTCTGCTTTGTGTAGATGTTAACAGGGCTATGGGCTGTGCAACCTGAGGCTGGTACTTGGCAAACTCCTCCTCTGTTTGTAGACGGATGCATAAGGGCTATCTAAGCTGTCATTTGATCTCCTGCCACCTTTTGCTTTCTGAGAGTGAATTTCACCATCTGGTCAAGAATGTGCTCGGAGACTGCATTTATGTGGAGAGGGAGAGGGTATGGGAAACAGAAGGTCTCTCTGCTCCTTCTGGCTTTGCACGTGGACATGGAGACCAGTAGCATCTCTCCTCTAACACCAATAATCTGGATCTGCCCTCGCAGGTTTTCATACGTAAGGAGAGTAAATGCATTGATAAAGCTGTTGGATAAAACCACAAAGAAAGATCTAGACCACTCTGCGTGTGTTTGCCTGAAAACCTCAGACAGCGAGCAGCAGAATGTGTGCAATAATAAACAAGCAGGGGAAGTATTAACTCTGCAGGGAAGAAAACAAATGCAGAGCATATTTATAAATGCTGCTAGGACACACTTTTTGAGATTGTGTTTTTCATTATACATTTCAGAACCGCTCAGCTTTTCTTTGTATATTCTCATGCATATATGAAACTGAAAAATGAATTTTCTCATGAAATAACAAAATACCTTGTATTTATACTTTTCAGATATTTTCAATCTGGGAAGTGCATATTGCCTCACATATATTAATACATAGGGTTGACAAATGGTCTTACTGGACAGCTAGTGTAAATTTTTCAAACTGGAACTGACTCGGAGAAAGGGGAAAAAGAACTGGCCTGTTTTATCAACCTTTGTCTCAAAAACGCACTTAAAGAACAGAAATACAATCTGAAATCCTTGGTATTGCATCAAGAGCTATGAAACTTAAGGATGTAGTTATCACCAATAGCTAACTCATCAAATAAGGTAGGCAAATCCCTTAAAATTATGCCTGCTGTTTCCTGAACATAAGCCCATGATTTACACAGTTGGTGAAATCACCCCCAGTAATGAGTGTCTGGAGGTGATAACTCTGAAGCACAGAAATATGAAACTCTGAGGGGTCATTCTTTTGGTCTGTAAAGTATCTCTAACATTTTGATATCGATAGGGATCTCTAACGAAGAGCGCCCTGTTGCTGCTCTCGACTGCTTGCCTCATTCTGTTAATAGTTGTGTAAGTTAACTTCTTTAAAACGTGCATTGCTCTGGGAGCCTCTTCTTGCATGAACAGAAGGACCCATAACCCAGGAGTCTCTTTGTGGTAGCTCCTGTGATTTTGAGGAAAATGTGGAAGCAGCAACAAACTCACTGGCCTTCTTTTAGGCCAAGCAAATACTTCATTTTTAGAACTTGGAAAAAAACATTAGGTTTTTCTCTACCTGTCACTGGTCATAGCAGAGGTCAAAAAAGATGGTCCCCATGGTGAAAAAAAAACAAGTAAATGAGTTTTCTCTACCTTTATAACTTCAGTAGAAGAGCAGCTGTGCTGTAAGATGAACTCCCTGGCTGGCTAAGGGTAACAGAGGGGTTTAGAGCATCTCTGCAGAATGCATTCTGAAGCCCTGGCAGACGTCCCTCTTCCCCATTCAGTGCCCAGCCCTTCTCCCCACTCTCTCCTGAGCAGCTCTGGCTGACAATGCCTGTTTCTCCTGGACTTTAAGAAATGCCCTCAGTGCTCTCCCCCAGGACTTGCTTTTGGGATGACAGTATGTTTTGTACCTCGTAAGACTGGTTTCACTTAATATGCAGAGAAGACAAATACAGTCATTTTTTCTCTTTAAGATCAGCAGCACTACCTCTTTGGGCGAGGCCCCAGTTTTACTTCTCGTTCTTAGAACATGAAACGAGAAGTGCTTCATCATAATCTTATCCTTGTATTTTTCAAATATGCAAAAATGTGTTACAACAGTAGAAGCCAACAATAGATCTCTATAGATTTATTTGTTCTGAGCAGCATGTTAGAAATAATGGTGGAACATTAATTCTTTTTTCTTGCTTTTTTAATTAACCACTTAATTTAGTACTTTAAGGAAACAGAGTCTATGGATAACAAGAATGTGGTGTAAGAATGTCTAGTTGGTTAGTAATAAATCTTTAATTCCTTGCATGTTTATTTAATGTGGATTAATGGTTTATGTCTCATTGAGCTTCACAGTCTTTATTAAAATAAATCTAGGTATAGAAAAATAAGAAATGTACACATTTCATATTATACTAGCATATAATTTAGGCTAATAGATGCAAGAATGTGTGTTTATAGGATAAGAGAAATAAGTCAGTGTGGTTTTAAATAGATTATTATGCATGAGTATGTTGCAAAGCTTACTCAGGCAGTACACCATGTAGAGCAGTAAAAGACCGTGATGTCTGCAGTGTTTATGTAGTATGTTTAGTATTTTACAATTCAGTATGTCTGTATGTTAAGGTATGAACAGGGATCCGTACAACTGGGTAAAGTGTTTTTCTTAGATTCAGTTCATGCAATCCAAAGGGACACTCATAAATTAACATTTGAAATGAAAACATAAATCGGTTTAGCAAAAAATTATGGTAATTTATCACCAAAGGTAGACTGTACATGGGATGCAGAGTCATAAGGGTAAATAATTCTCTGCTTTCAATCGCACAATGCTACTTAAACAGCAGGGTTAAACAATAATGTTTGTTATGATTATGTTTCCATTAACCACCCACTGATGGCCCCAGACAGGGTTTCATAAAATCTGAGTCACTGCTGAATGCAGAGATCTGTTGACAAGGGACAAACCCTTCACTCTAGATGTGCCACAAGTATCTGTGTTCCCGCGGCAACTGTGACCTCTTTGTTCTGATGATGTTCACAGCTTTTCTAATACTCCAGTATTTCTAATATTCTAATATTTTGCAGGCTCCCGGATTTATACGGAGGTGCTTTACTGTGGAAAAATCTTGGTGATTTACTTGGTGAGTAAGTATCATGCAGAACAGCACGCTACCTAACAAAGCTCCTTAACGTCCTGGTTGGTGGTACTAATTTTAAATCTATTACACATCATAGTAACAGAAAAAGGAGTCTTTGGAACCCAGTTTTGAGATCTGTATACCAGCCATTTTGCATGCAAAGGAACTGTGAATTCAAAGGACTTCAGCACATGCATTGCAACATCTCTGCCAAAACCCCCTTAACTATGGAAATTTGCTTGTGCAAATTTATGATTTGTGACTTTCTTGTTAAGGGCTCAGAATTTCAGAGTTTAAATTAGTTTTGCATGCAGCTGGGTCTCCAGACACTCCTGGTATGGTGTGAGTGCCACAGTTTGGTTCACCCAACAGTTCCAATAGGAGATTTGAAAATCCGAAACACTGTACCTGCTACTGCCTATGAAAAATATGATTCCTCTGTGATCTTCTCCCAAACTGAAGATAAATATTGATTTATTTTACAGTGGATTACATACACAGATTTTAATTACTAAGTATCCACTATTCCAGGTGAGGGATAATGTATCATAAACTGAATCAATCCTTTTAAATAACATGTTCATTTTCAAGAGCAGCACCAGGGCACTCATTCTTTAAGAAGCAATGTATCTTGAGCCTACTGCACTGCAAGGTTGAAGGTCAGGAAGTTTATTAACCCCAAATGGCTTTATAACCTATTAAACATAAATAATATTTGAATTATTAAATAATATTGCTATAGTATAGCATGCTCTTTCCTCTTATGTCTTTCTAGCCTTTGTCATTCCTGCTCCTCCCAGGTCCATTGGGGCTCTTTATAGTAGTTTACAAACCCTAATCCAAATAAATAATTAATGCTTACTTGATTTGTTTTTAAAGAGATGACATTGGGAATGTGTATGTTGTCAATGGGAATTTCTGCATTTCTTCTCTCACCCTAGTCTGGACTTAGTGGGTGAATGACTGTTGTCTTTCATTCATCACCTGTACAGTCCAGATGGTAACACCTAGTTTTCACAGTTGTTTCAATGACCAATTAATTATAATCTTTTTATTGTAAGCTGCTCTATTATTAGTCCCTGGGTAAATGCTTCACCTGCTGAGTAATGTACCTGGCATTCTTAGGAGTGGGTGACAGTGCATCAGAATATTATCTGTAAGAATTACGGTATTTTATCAATTGTCATGCCATTAAATCTGTGCATAAATTCTTCCACAGAGGAAAATTATAGACATATCAGTCAGTGATCCTATAAAATTGAAATGTGCTACAACTGTAAGAGGATACCCAAGAAACAGTGAATCATGAAAAAGTAAAACTACATAATTTGTAGTGTGTTTTGATTATATTTTAGAGTATTTAAGTTATCTATGTCAAAGTATGGAGTGTCTTCAGGCCACTTCTAGTGAGTGGAGAGGTAGTTATGATTTTTTGACTATACATAATTTCAATATTTTTAATTTTACCTATTCCTTGAATATTCTAGTCATAGGGAGTATGTTGTCTGATATGTCTCACATAGTGTCTTGGTGAGACACTATGATAATGAAATCCACTAGCTTCCTACTGTCGTTTTCCACTTTTGTATTGCATCATTTGTTACATGTTAACATTGCTGCTGATAGAAGTATAATTGACAAAAGTTTTACCTTTAGGGCTGAGATTTTTCATGAAAGTGATATAAGCCTGGTAAATGTTGCTTAATATTCTGTAGATCAGTGCTGTTGTTTATTACTAAGGGAAGTGGTTTATCATTGATCTATTGAACATTTCATGCTAAGAAATTATCATACCTAAAATACTCTGACTCTCAGCCGTTTGAGGCAGAACTTTTAATCGGAGGGAGCCCTGACAACTTGAGAGCCAACACCTCAAGTTGCAAGAGAGAGAGAGACAGCCTTTCTCCTTGCTTTATAACTACACTTTTTTCCCTCAAACATAAAGAGTAAGTTAAGAAATAAATGAAAGGCAGGCTTATCGTTTATAATAGCCTTTTAGATACAGATGTAGACTGCCATCATAAAATCTCTCTCTCCTGTTAGCAATTTTCAGGTTTACCAAAGAAAAGTAGTATGGTTTTTGAGTCCTTCATTCTTTGTACTTTTTTTTTTTTTGCTGTACATTCTTTTGCTATAATCTGGTTTTATATTTTTATTTTAGATTTTATAATTCTCTAGGTTTAGTGACTACTATCGATATTTATCCCATCGTTATTTATATTAAAAAGAATTTGCTTGATATTATTTGCTCATTTCATTGCTTTCATTTCTCATTTTTACCTTTACTTCCTTGAATCCATGGCCAAAGTTACACCTTTTTATAAGGGAAACACTGATTATTATTTTTTGTCATCCAAATTTCCATTAACTGCCAACAATAATTTGCCATTTTTCTGTTTATATTTCTCCCCGTTGTCAATTTTGCCTGTAATTTTCCTTTATTTTCTCTCATCAGAGCTTTCTACCATGCTGTCAAATTTAGAATACCTGAAATATCTTTTGATTACTTCTCATCTCTTATTATCTGAAATACCGGGTTTGAAATATCCCTGAAGGTGTGTGTTCAGTCCTACCACAACCACAGCAGACAGTTATCCTTCTGAGATTAATAAATTACATTCTATGAAGTTCGCAGAGTGTGCTGCAGAGAGGGTTTAGCTGAAACTTTCAAATCCTGTCTGCTCTGTTTAATTACTGGAAATAACATAATCTTTCTGTAGGATTTGGGATTTATTCCTGTGACTTGGTTATATTCTCCTCAGCACACTGGAGTTTGCTGTACAATTAGTTACTGCCTCCCCTTTCCAATACCGTTTCAGCAATGCTGTACGTCAGAGAGCAGCCGGGTGCAGTTTGTAGTAGAAGTGTAAGACCTCTTGAGTAATTACAAAAATAACTTGTTGATGTGTTATCCTTAATGACAGTTTTTGATAATTCATGATTATTCATATAAAAAATTGTATTTGTTTTTAATTTCAAATAGAACTAGCAAATAAAAGGTAATACTAAAACAGCCACTACCATCAAATTTCTGTGTTTGTCGTCTTGCATATTTGAATGCAGAGGGGCTGTGTAATACAGCAGGTCATGTTTATGTGGGGTGGCTGAGGTCAGCAATTAATCCTACTTTAAACTCCGTCACTATTGCAGTGTCATTTAAATTGTGCTACTAAGAAGTCTTAATAAAGGCAGCACAGAAAGACAGCACAACAGTTAAGTCTTTTAATGATACACACTAAAGCAATGCTACTGATTAGATTCTTTGCTAATTGCCCTCTGCTACTTCTGTTGGTTATATTTCAACATAATAGACACACTTATTAAAACAGCACTGCTTTTTAAGATGCCCCTCATTGCTAAATTTCTATAAGCTCAAGATAGAACAAAAGTTTTTGAAACATTATTTTATATGCTTCCAGAAACACAAAGTCAATCATTTTTGTAAGAATATCAGAGAACTTATAATTCACTAGAAATTTCTCTTCTCTTTTTCTCTAACTTGCTTATACCTTATTCCCTGTAATTACACTAAAGTTATGTAAGAAGCATTATGATATGGTATTGTTTTTCAGAAGTTTACTACCTGCTGAACTGAATCTCTTAGAAGGATTTTCATCTTTAAGCCTATAGCCTGAATTTAAACTACCCCATGTTGCCTTGACATGGATCTAGGCTGTATTTAGCTTTTCTGGGAGAGAATGTCTATGTCCTTTTAAATGGGAAGGAACTGTGGGAATCTCCTCAATTGACAGAGTTATTCTCTGTCAATGTGCACAATGTGTAATTAGTACCCAAGCAATTCTGGGAAAACCATCTGAAGGCAAATGAGATTCTGTGTGAGCAGAGGCACAGGCCTACATGTATGATTATCACTGCTGTAGCTATATATTTTTAATTGCTATAAAACCAACTCTTCTACTCATCTGAGGATTTCAAAAGATATTTTAAAAAAATTGCTGAGAAGTTGCTTACTGACTGAGGTGATGCAGTTTGGAGTCATTGAACACAGAAAATCAAGAAACATATCGCCTGCATATGTGAGGAGAGATATCTATCTGTCTAGAAAATATATATATACAGTTGCCCTACTTTTCTGCTTTTATCCTCACCCAATTGCTAGGCAAATATATTTAACATGATGTGCAGTCCTCTGTTCTTTAACCTAACCCAATATGCTCCAGTCATGCCTTTCAAATTCCTTTGCTATCGAAGGCTTTGACCCAGAAATTCTCTCCCAAGAGAAAATGATGTTCATAGGCAAGTACTCTCACATGCTGGATCTCTGCTGGAATAGTTGAGATAGAAATCTCTCACCTGTTAAAAGTGCTTCTCTCCCTGGTGTAACAGAAGTGTAGAATAATAAACTGGTGGGAAGTAATCCAACTATTGTGAGCACTGGATAATTGCCTAACTCACAGGAGACCAAGGAATGTCCACTTCAGTAAAAACCCCCAAAACAGTCCAGATTGGCACAACCCTCTTTGGGTTTCCTCCCACAGGATTAAGTTCTGAAAATATTTGTTTGGGAGATTTATAACTATTTTTCCACTGAATTAGATCCTTCATCATGAATCAAACATTCACAGTATGATGTTTCTAATGGCACCAAACACCAACATATACAAAAGGTTTTAACTTTGCAAAAGGCACATAGGGTTTGTCAGTCACAATTAGGAACTGAAGAAATCTCCAGTATCATCTTTCCTTATTGTTCTCCTCTTTTCTGTGCTTTGTAGGCCTCCTCCAACAAAGTACAATACTGTGTTGATAAGAGATGTTTGTTTTTTACTAACTACCAGAATTGGCTTTTTTTTTGGTGGATAGACAAGATTTTTGTTCAGCAGATGAGATCCTAGAAGCATTAAAAATCTGATAAGAAAATCTGTGTCATTTTTTAGCAGCTCAGTACTTCCTCTGAGTACTAGCTGTAAGTTAGGAGGGTGAAGAAACTGAAATGAAAAGAATTGCATGATTAAGAGGAAGGAGCAGAATTCTGTTCTGTTTATGTGATTGCTCTCAGTATCTAGTAAAAATATGAACAGGCAAATGAGAGGAATACAAATATACATACACAGAGAATATTGCTGATGGTCACTTTGCAGTCAGTTAATTTAATCCCGAGGCCTCAGCTTTCATTACAAGAAAGGACCAGAGCAGAGACAGTGACACTTCTGGAGTTCACGAGGCCGATGGGCAGGGAAGAAGTGGCTTTTGGGTCTTTGAGAGTGAGCATTTTTCATGAATACTCAGAAGCTTTTATACCTCAAGACTAACTGAATCTGATTACACGCAAACTTCAAATTGATTAGTTTTTCAATTTATAGTATTACTTGATAATCTAAATTCCAGTGATCTTAATAGAAGATGAGAGAAGATTGCAGAGAACCTAGTATTCGATTTAAAAATAAATTGAAGTACAAGAAAGAAGAGAGAAAACATTTTCTTATGAAAATTCAGCATAAAATGCAATAAAATTACTATAGTAGATAGCAACAGAAATATTTTTCCTTTAGAAACTGCCGTGTTGATATTAATACATATATAAACATGTAATTGTTCCCTGATGTTTTCATATATTGCACGACACATGATAAGAAACTCTCTTCTTTTCATATGTACTTTTAATTACTTTTAATTGTAAATATTTTAATTCTCTCTTACTTCCTAGATCAGAGTTTCTATCGGTGAGGCAGTTTTGACACTCAAGAAGGGATTAGCACTCAATGTACTAATTAGGAGACCGGCTGCTTTCAGTACCCTTTGATTTTCCAGCTGGATTGATTAGGTACTAGTTAGAGTTGTGCCAGCAAAGAGGAGCCTTTGCTCTGAGACTGGGGTAATGATCCGTGTATCGTGCTTTTCTAGCAGTTTTGTTGCATCTTTTGTTTTCACCTCTATAACAAGGTAAGAGTAGTACAAATATAAAGTAAATACATCTAAATGACAGTTCAGTTACTTTTGATTTTTCAAATGGAAATTTTATCCAAATTAAAAATTTTGATTTTTTGTATCAGAAGTTTCTTAAAGATAGGCATTTTTACTTCTGAGCAAAAGTGAATTTTGAAATGTGAACATGCTCATGCAAATTGAAATACTGAGTTTTTACTAATTCAATTCTTGGATTCCTATCCCCCAGACTATGAACATTTTCAGACATTGAGGCGAGAAATGTGATTTCTTTTTCTAACATTCACTTATGTCTATTATATTTCCTAGATTTTTGCTTTTGACATCTTGAAATCCGTAGGCTGATATCAAGGCCTCCTGAATTTTAGGAAAAGACAAGAAACAGGCTAGGAAAAATGGAGAAAGTAAATATGCATCTCTGAACAATTGATTTTGAATGTTAATGTAATTTTGAACACTAATGTCATATTAGTTCCTAACTGTGTGTGTGAAATGAGGGGTGCTGGGATTTCATGCTGCTTTGGTTTTGCTTAGCTTGTGGATGGGGATTCTCAAAGGTCTCAATAATAGTGAATTACTTTCTATTGTGACCCATTTTGGTGGTCTGCCCAATTTCCTGGATAAGTAACAATCAGAGGAATGCCACTGGGCTGGACTGCTTTTTATGGTCTCAGCATGGTTCATGATGCATCGGTTCCTCCCAATGCAAGGAAAGAGTCACCTTCCTGCTTCCCATATACTGAAGTCTTCCTCAAGGACTGCCTGGAGCCATATAAGCATAAGGCATTTTTCCATCTTTTTGTCCCTTTCTGAAAAGTATGGGGGACAAGGTGGCATAGTCACACCACCTTGTGATCAAGCACCATTTGCTTTTAGTCAAGCAAAACTATTCACAATCTGTAGGAGGACAGAAGTGAATAGAGTGCATGCCAGGATGCATCTTGCTACGTATTTAGTGTCTCACCAGCCACTGTTTGAAAAAGGATGGAAGGACTGCTGGGCTAACGCAGCAGCTTTATTTTTAGGGTCAATGAAGCCTTTCTGTGAAGAAGACGGTCAAGGGTTTTGTTAAATCAAAGCCTTCCCTGAGAAAAAAAGTGAGCATTTGGCAAGCAGGTTGGTTTTTTTTTTTTAAAAAGAGAAAGTTTCTCACCAAGCTCTGCCTTGAGTGCATTAAGTCTTTTATCCTTATGTTTTACACTGATAAGGTCTTAAACTAAACACCCACCTTGACCTGCACATTTCTGACTCTTCTAACTAAAGCTTATCATTGCTTGGATAAATTACCAAAGAATCTATATTTGTCCATATGAGAAGCTTTTCCCTTCTAGCTCTTTTATAGCTTAGTACAATACATGCTGAACTGTAACAGTTTATCAAAGAGCAAACATGTCATGTGGTCTGTAGTGATTGACAGACAGGAGTTAGGTTAATTCACTGTAACCTTCCTTAAAAAGTTTTTGTTGAGTAAGTAAAAGCCATTATCACACAACTGACCTTTGCCAACAAAATATTAATCTTTCACCAACTCGGGTTTGTTAGTACATGTATATCAAACCAACTGTTCTCAGAAATGTCAGCAATCTAAAATAAGCACGGAACATGCTGCACATCAGAAACACCACCAAGCAGCAAGGAGAGCGTCTTACTGAAGATGCAAAGGGAACTGGAGATTGAAGAAGCATCCATATGGACACAAATTTAATAGGCATCTATAGAGGTTCCCCTTGGTACCAGCTTATTATTCTCAGTTATCTGGTTAATTAAATAGTTCTTACATAAAATAATTACAATAATTAGTTGCCACCAAGACAGATGAGGTATTTTAAGATTAACGTGAATCATAAAGAGGGCTGGGTTGCAGAGTCCCACATTGCAGCTAAATAAATTAGAAGGGGAATTAAGGTATTTATGTTGACCAGAAAAACTATGTTGTTTTTTTTGTTGTTTGTTTTTATTTCTTTTGACTAGTGCTGTGGGTGGGATATTGAGCTATTTGGTTATGAAATACTTAATTTCAGTATAGTTCTTCAGACTTCTTGCTTCATTCATGTGTCCTTCAGGTGCTAACACCAGTAGGTCCATTACAAGATACCATTCTGCACAGCTTAGAAACTATGAAAGAGGGTAAGTAACACTATAAGGTAATGAAATGTTTATTTGAGATAATGGGTCTGATCTGCACATCATCTGACATTGACTCTTTACTAAAGAAACAATGCAAATGCATTGGCTAAGTGCAAAATTTGTCTTTACATTCAAGCTTTTTTACACTTGTCTGCCATCATTATATTTATTATAAAAATAAACACTAAAAAAAAATTTAAACACTTCTATAACTGCCAGCATTTCTAAAGTTCTAATGATGTAGTTTATCTGAAGATTTTTCAAGCTCTGATGTAGGTGCAGAAGAGGGAGTTAAACAGGGTTATCTTACATAAATATTTCAAAAATGTCAGAGCTCAATTGCTCACATTCCTCAACCAACATTTGTAACAAAGCTGCAAGTTCAGGTAACAGAAGGAAAAGAGGTAAGAAGTTTTGTGTAATCACTAGTATAGGCAACCTATTTTTTATTCTGGAAGGAAAATTTTAGTAAACATAAATTATACTTTAATCAGACATAATGCTCAGTATAGACATCTGATAATCAGAAGTTCACATTAGACTGCCTATTGCTCTCAGTTCCTTAAAGTCTATGGAAAAGTAAAAGATGATTTAATCGTTGAATAGAATTTTCTCAGCTAAGATATAACTAGGAGCAATTATAGCCAAAAAAAAAATCCTCAGAAGAGTATGAAATGAAGGTGGGAGAAATAATAAGTTTCCATGATTTAATTTTTTTTCTTTCCAGGAAAAAAAAATCTGCAGAACTGTAGATAGAATTATTTTTTTAAAGGGGCTTTAATTAACAAACCCGTTTGTGTTACACTGTGTATATGCTGATGTGGGCTTGTCAGGTGGGCACAGACAACTGGCTGTGGCTGTGTGTACATTGTTACATTTACGGATCACCTACCCTTAAAGGATGTGTCTCCTGCACACAGAGCGAAGCCATTGCTGCCAGCCACGTGGGGAGGTATCTGAAAGAACATGGTTCTGTTTTAAAGTCATGAAATATACAGCTGTTAGGAACATCTTGACATCAAGGCCAACAGAGAGAGATCTTTTGATCCAGGATCAGCAGACCACATTTAAAACTGCATTAAACTTTTATTATAACATATCCATATTGGAATATATCAAATAGAATTCTCTATGTGTCTTGCTTCATAAAAAAACAGAATATTTGAAAATACCGTGGCTCGCTATTATTTCAAAATCAGAAGAAGCTGTTGTAGAAGTGTCACTGTGCTGAACGATGTTGATGGGGAATTTGTGCGTTGTGTTTGGTTGGGGCTTTTTATGGGCTTTTTTGTTTGTTTTGTTTTTTTCTGGAATCAAGTTACTTTTCTATAGGAAAAATGAGATAAGAGCGGGAGGAGGTTGTTCCTTGTCTCCAGAAGTTCCTGAGCAAGCCAACCATAGCAAAGACTGTACAGATCACATTATGGGGTTGGCTCACTGCCAGGAGAAAAGGGACCTACAGAGAAGGTGAAAAAACTTTCGTGGGGACCAGAGAAGAATGCACAGAGTTTGCTTTTTTTCTTGTGAGAGGAACAAAATACAGACTGAAAATGAAAGGTGTGCAAGCTCTCTTCCAAGGGGAGACTGGTGTACAAGGCCTGTTATTCTTTCTGGCATCTCTGCTGTCATGTTCTTATTATAATAAAAAGCTAAAGAGTTTGTTTTTTAAGTTGAAGAGTCAGAAACTCTAGTCTTCCTTAGTGTACTGATGCTTGAAGATCTGAGATAGTTTCAGCACAGAACTCTGGGCAGCCTGGGGTCTTGTCACAGATACCAGTGTAGACAAAGTCATGCCCACAAAGGAAGTTTATTTTCTTTCAACACCACATCTGGAAAGTTAGAAGGAACAGCGTGAAAGACTGTCCCTAAAAAAAAGTTTTCATCAAAAGTCAAAACAAATCAGATTATTAATTAGTAAGTGTAGCCTATATGTGAAGATTAGGAAACTGAAAATAGTTCCAATATTCATGTGTCTAGTTGTACTTTTCTGGTTCTTCCAAGGAGCCACTTCTCACTTGGGGTTCTCTACATTGTCATCCTTCTGGGATGGGAGGGACTGAAATTAAAGTCAGTGTCTGAAGGAAAAGTTTTGTCAGATAAAAACTCTCCAGCAGAATGCAAGAATGCCCTCTTTAATTTTAAAAATTACTGCATATTCTTTCACATGCAGCTTGGAGAGAACAGGAATACCTCTTGTGAAGGCTGTTCTTGATGCAGGATGAATGGAAATGCATATGCCAGAAAAACTCCTGTATAAAAACCCCAGACACAGCTGCAGCAAAGACCAACATTGGTGAATTTCCACAGGTATGATTTAAATCAAATTTACTATGTAAGAAGAGTAAGGGCAGAGTGGACCCTTCTCTTTTGGTAGTCCAGTACTTTGTGTGTGTGTATATAGACATTGTAAAGCATAAAAAAGATTTCCCTCTATTGAGAACTCTTCCCTTCCTACCATCACAGACTTGGTTCTATTCTTAATGGAAGGCTATGTGAGAATAAGTACAAGTATCCAAAGCACGTTTAATTTATTTTGGTGTAGGACATGATGGAAAATACTGCAACTGCCTGTGTTAGTGCATTAGCGTAAAGATGGAAATACTTAATGAGTTAAATTCATCTAAACATTTTGTATCTTGTTTGTTCTAACATAATTATTATGTTAATTTTTGTATGCTTTGCATATTAAGCTCAGTGCATCCTAAGATGCTAATGACCACTGTGTCAGTTTTTTATTAAACAGGAAATAAACACGCAAAATCCTGCTACAGCAGCTAATTAGTTTACTATTCATATCAAAGAAGGGGGGACTGTTTCTCTGTTTTATAATTTAATGTATTTGTATTATTTGCCAAATTGCCATTTGTTGAATAAAGCAGGTGACTCTGGTTGGGGGAAAAGAGGGAGACTGCAGTTTTATTGGAAAGATTCGTGGCTTATAATATCTTGCATTAATATGCAACAGTAATAATCACTAAATAATAAGGCATTAATATCTTGCCAATACTGAGAAATGTTGTTCAATTCGGAGGTCCTTCTACTCACTTGGAACTCTGGTCCTAAATCCTTCCTTTTTCCAGTTAATAGTGTTCATAATCTGACAAGTATATTCTTGAATTTTTTGGGGAGACACATTTTGCCCTTGGGCAGTCTTTGTGCCCTGCTGTTGCTCTGAGATCACCTATCAACCCACTTACAAACCTGTGAAACCTTTAAGCTTTATTGTCTTTTAAGCCTTGATATCCTGCAGTTCAAAATCAATTTACTGTCACTAGAATGTAAAAGCTAATAAAATATTACATTTAGTTATTGATGACATCTTATCATTATGTGGGGTGAAATGAAAGACTGAGTCACTACCGTACGTCAGGTATTGCACAAAGGTTAAGTTACTGGCAGACACCCTGGATTTGAGATACTACCAATTACCCTCATCTTTTTGGTTATACAGGGCAATGGCTGTAAATGTAAAACTCCACCAAAGGATGATCAGGATCAACCACAGACTATAACTAGTAAATGAATAATCATCCTAAAGCTGGGGGGCGTGGGGGTAGGTAATGAGCACATTTGGGTGGAAATAGGCTTATTACTATGGCAGTTTGTGATAGTCTCTGTCACAGTCCTTGCCAAGGAATAATCTCTGGCTGCCCACCTCCAGTCTGCAGCCAGTACACTCAATGGCTCTGACCAAACACTCTGTGTCAGTCATTTTAACCACCATCCATAATGACAAACAAGCTAAATGCATAGCAGCGTGTAAAGAAAAAAAACCTTGAAAATGTTTAGTTTCTTAAATGATAAATTTGAGAGAGAATCTAGTGGGATGGAATGAAATAGAAGTGTTGAAGAAGTTGGAGGATGGAAGTGTTTTATATTGCAATGAAAGAAAGAGTAATTAAGGGAAAGGCTGTAAATAGTTTTAGCAGTAACGTGTATTTTCATAGTTCAACTAAATTTTATTACATAGATGAACTGGTTCTCTGGTATTCAAGGCATTGGGAACCTGTTCTGCAGTTCTAATTCTGTCCAGGTTCAAAAGTATTTGTAATAGTAAATCTAACAGCATTTTTTCCATGTGTCAGATGAATTTCATCAAGATCAAACAAACTTATAAGCACTGTCTCTAACTGAAAATTTTATAATATCAAAATATGTCAGTATAAATCATTTTTCTCCATTTACCAACAATAACATAATGACAGGAACTAAATAAAATTACTCACCCAAGTGACACAAGAGGGTATCACTGAGGGTTATTGAACCAGACTTCTGAGAGGCTGATGACTGAAGAAAAGAAGGAAAGAAACAGTAAATGCATAGAACAAAGCTTGATCAGTTGTTGCTTCTCGGATTGTTTACTTCCAATCATTAGATCTGGTCATTGATTCCTAAGTCATAGAGAGGGGCCTTGCCTTACATTTGGTGAAATAGGGTTGCTTTCCACTCCATGGTCACCAATTTGAAATGTTACCTCATTGAACTGGAAAAGTTTAATTTTCGTAACACAATAGATACTATGTGTATCATCAGTTGTCACCTAATAGCACTCACACTATGGTCTGCTTCCAGGATAAGAAATGGGGTTTGTCTTGTACAGAATTTCTTTCTCATACTTACTACCTAATGAAAATCAGAAGAATAAACAAACAAATACAAAAGCTATTTGTTTCAATGATTTTTGTTCTTATTTTGCTTATTGCATGTTCTTATTATATTTATTAAAATCTCTGCTGAGCACAATGGTTATTTAACCACAAAACAGTCTAAATGGAATTTAGGCTACTAAATTATTCCTGGATTTTGTCTGTTCTGTGAGCCTGTTATCTCAGTACAAATAGCTACATCCAGCAGTTCACAGGTCCCAAAACACAAGCCAGTGGCTTCGTAAATATAAGGTTTCTCTTCCGTCAGCCAATACAAAATAATCCTCACAGGAATAGATGTTAACTAACATTTTCCACATAAAGTGGATCTTTGCAGGTCATTGAGTTGGAGGACAGATTGTCCTTTGAGAGGACAAAAAAAAGAAGAAAAAAATTAAATTATTATTTAGTCTAGCTAAATGTACATACAACTACTTAAAATAATCTTATTTATGTCATTCTGTTTCCATGGCCTGTTCAAAGGCATCATGTAAAATTAAATTAAGTATAATATTGCATTGTCATAGACTAAAACTGATTAAGAAAGAATATGCTTGTTGAGGTTAAAACCTGACCCGTGTTGTGATTATGAGAATAACATGATAGTGATATAATAGAAAATTAGTGATTTTTACAGTCTCAGTCTTGTAAAATCCAGAGCTGTGCCCTGTACCACAACCTCCTGCTGTTAATTCTTTCCTTCCTTTCATCACCAATCCCCACTGGAGTCATAGGCCAATTAGTGGGAGCAATAACAGATAGATGAATTTTTTACTATATTGGATACTGCAAATTAAAAAAACAAAAAACAAAAAAAGTGTGTCACAAGTATACATAAAAGGTTATGAAGCAATATTAAAGTAAATGTATAAAGATTACATTGTATATTAAGTGCACAATGAAAATGCCGAGCAACTCTCAAGGTTAATAACTTCTTTATTTAGATGTGCCATCCTTTCTGCTTGGATAGTGCTGAGGAATTTCTCAGTGGAATCATTGGGAATTTTCTTATTGACATTCATAGGAGGTCAATGGGGTCGGTATTATCTAGTGGCAACTACTGGAATGTAATGCTTAAGAAATGTATTCCTTAGTAAAATACCAGTTTATGAGCTGGGATTTTTCAGGCATAAATCATCATGAATTAAGTATTTCTCCTGGAACATAAATGCAATGACCTCATCAGCATTCTGTGCCCTTCACTATATCTAGGTAGCTGCACTCAGCATAAGGGATTGTAATTATTTTTCTTTTTTTTTTAAAAAAAAAAAACCTTCTGGTTTAAAAAGCCATTTTTTTCTGTGTTATTTTCAGTGATGTTTCAGAGAGGTATGAATATTTGTTCACCTACTTCACAATGTGGGAAAGGTTAGCTTAAAATACCTTCATTTTAGCGTGCATGCATCCACCTCAGGTGCTCTTCAGTAGGATTGTGAAAGGAACATCAGTTAAATTAGAGAAAAATCAATAAATTAAAATAATGTTGTATGGTATAATTTACAATATATAGCATAAGTGAACTAACTAGTATTGCACAGTCTTCTCAATTTTTATGTTTCTTTCTCATGTTCCCTGCCTTTTTACAAAAAGCTGCACAAACATTTACAGCTCTGAAGCTGAGCTTTTTAAGCTCTTAGCAAGATTTAACAGTTTTATTATAGCCTCATTATTTATTTAAATCATTAAATGATGCTTTATGTAAATATTTTTATTATTGCTTTTTATTTTGCAAGTATACTTGATTTTTCGTGCATAAAATCTGAGTTAAAGCGTGCATGCAGACTTCTCCAAGACATGTGCAAGAGAACAGACAATTTTAATGAGGGGTGCGTGCTGCTGTACCAGAGAACCTCCTGTTGCTCGCTGTAGATGCTGCTCACTGACATAAATGCATACGTTTTTCTTCTTGCATTTTCACTTGCCAAAATATATAGCAAAGTGAAATATTTGCACTAGGTGCAGCTCAGGCCAAGATGGAGGAATCGGATGCACGTTGCTAAGTGCTTGAGCAGGAGTGCAGGCCTGCTGTTGGTCATTGAAAGTGATTGCCAAATCTCACTGGAAACAGAAAAAAAAAATAGGATTTTAAGGCGGAGCTTTCCTACAGGCTTTGACTCATGACATACTTATGACATCGCAGGCAGAAAATGCCTTTTCGTGTGTTATGTGTTCAGAACAAATGAATTATGAGTATTGTTTTTACATTTTAGACCAATTTATTCTGTGACTCAGCAGGATCTTTCCAGACTTGGAGCCGGACTCATAAATCACTTGTTCTAAACATATCATAGAAAAAATAAATACCTTTCATACCTTTCTGCAACACAGAAAACTGGGAAAACAGGAGCGATTATCTATTTCTATTTACAATATGTGGTTATTTACCTATGTCAACAATTAGAGGTGGTATTTTTTCATTTTATTTCTTGAAGTAGCAACATAATGTAAAAGCTGCCTGTTTTTTTTTACCATAACCTTATGTTCTCATAACCTTAAATCCTCTAATGGCATACATCAAGGCCAGCAATGGTAGCTTGGTAGACAGGCAGCCTAACTTACAGAGATGATCATGAAGATGGTAATCTTGGTTTTTTCTTCTTCTTGACAAGTGCTGAATTCATCTACTGTATGTGAGTGTCACTAAACCATGCAAAAATCACACAGATAATAAATCTAAAGTGAAAACTTGAAAAAGTATCTGTTGGGTATTTCCAGTTGACAAGGAAGGAAGACAGGCTTTCAAAACTCCAAAGAGTTAGAAGCTAAATATGTTTAGCTAAACCTCTCTTACTTAGAAGCTAAACATCTTTTATTTAGAGATTTCTTAAAACTTGGATTCAACTTTGAGAAGGGCTTTAATACATCCTGAAAATAATGTGCAGGCTGCTGGAAATGTGATATTTAATTCTCCTTTATTAGACTGGAGCTAAAGCAGTTAGAATAAGGAACGCTCAAATTTTCTTGTTACGTCCTACATTCCCCTTAACTCTCCCTTTGTATTTTGGTGAGGAGGGAAATAGCTTTGGATTTAGAAAAAAAGAATCAAAATAAAACCCCTCTGCAGAGGAATTAGAAATTTTTTTGGCTGCATCCTCACCTGGAGTAAATACTTCTAAGTAACAGCAGTATGAAGTTTGAACTGTTAGAGTATCTGCATCTTTCATTTTTGCTTAAGGTTAGCCTGTTACATTTACTATTCTGTAATATGCCAAATATAAAACTTTTTATTATACTTTATTGAAATTTCTGGATGTCCTCATAAAAGTCTAAATGTTAAAGGAACAATATTAATAAGTCATTGAGTTCTTTTTGCGTTCACACATATTTCTTGGCAGTAAAAGAATATTACATTGCACCAGCTGCGCAGAACAGAATTTTGATTCTTGTTCTGGGTCAGTTAAAATGTGCATCTAAGAAAATTTGAGTCTGGGATGTGATGCTGGATATCAAGTCTTATTTTATGCTGTATAGACTTGGGAAGGGTTGGTGGTAGCTTTTGTTAGCGGGTTTTTTTGTTGTTTTTTATCTTTTTTTTTTTAGAGCTGTGCTCCTTATTAGCAGAAACAGGAAGACTTCAGGTAAAAACCTGGCCATTTATGGCTTTCTTTCCACTGAAGTATATGCAAGGATATAGTAACCATGTATTTGAATGAACTAATTTTATATATCTGATGTTAATACTATAAAACTTGGTTTAATCTTTATAATCTTATACTCTTATAAATACATTATATTGTTTAGATAAAACTGATAGTGATTTGATAAATAGGTAGAGTTTGAAATCTTTAGTACTTATTTCACTCACACAGAGAACAAATACTGTCCAGTTTTACAGCACTGCTTAACATGCCATCGTCTTTAGCAGTAAACATTTTTAGTGCTATGCACTTTTATTATATGATTCATAATTTTAATGGTCTTTTGAAACCACATCCACAAATATTTGGTAAGCATATCTGTTTTGTACATTGTTCTCAGGCAGACTGATCCCAGTGCAGATAGATCAGTAGGATATTCTTAACTTGAATCATAAGAGAATTTCACATCCATTTTTACTCTCTAATATCCTTCATCAGGTTTGCTTTTCAGACTTTCTCTTCACCTTGGTTTTTCATCAAACACAGTAAATACTTGATTTGTAAGATGTGGCGAGTCCCTTTTATCAACCTTAAAATGAAACTCTATTTTAAGTATGCTTTACATCAGATGTTTCCTATCAGTGAAGCTTCTTAAGTTTCATCATTTTGAGGGGACTGTGTCCAAAGTGCTGTGTCTCAAAATCCTGATTCAATAAAGTGGGTATAGCACTCCCGCTTCTACCCAAAAATTATTTAGGCACGTATTTCACCCCACTGAAAGCAATGTTGATTTTCTGTGCTTAACTGCTCTGTGAAATCAGAGTTGCAATGTCCTAAAGTTCCTTAAATTCTTGTTGTTTATGAATATGAATTCCCTGACTCTACAATATAACTTTGTTTTGCTGCATCAACTGTTGATACGTAAAATCAATTCATGTGCTTAATGCATAGAATTATCTTTCAGACTCTAAGAATCTCATCGCTATCTCATCTGTCATGCTCCCTCAGCATTACATAAACTCATTCTTTTCAATAATTGCTATTGAAAGCAAGTAAGACTGTATGAATGGTTAAATCTCTTAAATTTAGTTTGTTTGTGTATTAACAAGGGAATTCTTATAATGTAGCAATCAAAACATTTTTTATATGCTAATGAATGTGAACATTTTTTCCTCGCTTGTGGAAAGCAAGCTCGACTTATTTTTCAATGTAGGATTTTAATTATTTCATTTGTCTTTATTTTAAATAGACCTATTCTTAATAAACAGAAAACTGCATTCTTTATTTGTTTGGGTAAATTAGATCCTACTGGCCTTTTTGTTCCTCATACCTTCTTGTTTGGTGTCCCAAATTCCTACATTTACGACCAATATATATTCATTGTGATCCCTATTCATCTTTTTAAAGGTTATATTACATGGCTGGCATATCAATAACTTTTATGTGTATTTATTCATAAACCAATTCTGTAAAACAGTTGAAGTTTTAAACCGGTTAAGGATGTTGAAAAGCTCTCGAAAAACATAATGCCTATCTTCATCTTTAGGCATGTAAATAACTCGGTGATTTTGTCTGCAGGGGATTTGCATAGCCACAACATTTTCACTGGAACCGGGCTGCCGGACCCCTCTAAACCGAACTCCTATGTGGCTGCTGCAGGCTGGGGGGATGGCCTGGAGTGCTCAGACTTGCTGGCAGGTCACAGCACGTCCTCAGGCTTTGCAGATGTTTCATGGCAGATGTCCCCAGTCTAACCTCTTGCCTCGTGATGTGCTTGCAGGAAGCTGCTGGAGGGAGAGGAGAACCTCTTCAGCTCAGGAAGCGTCGGCCTTTCAGCTCTCAATCCTCTCCCCAACCCTGCTTACTCCTTCCAACCAAGAGGCTTTAGTTCCTCTACTCTGTCCTTCAAGGAGGAGGAGCAAGGAGAGGTTATTACAGTGACCTCCAAAATATCCAAGAAAAGGGGGAGGTTAAACCTGCAGGAAGGAATCTTTGCGAATGCAAAAATGTAACGGGGAGGACCCCGTTGGTTTTGCATTTGAAGGGGAACAGACCCCACTCAGCCTTTAAATTGCCCCTCTGGGCGTGAAGCTGTGATGGGACCACAGGAAGCCCCCCCCTTAGGAAAACATAACCCCCCCCTG
>JAOXNG010000052.1:36785734-36808003 GCA_028566535.1 Scolopax minor | reverse complement strand
GAGGGTGGTGCTTTACTTCAGGCCCTTCTGCCTTTTCAGGGGATCTCATTACCCTGCTGGCAGTGCAGCTGTAGTTTCACCATCAGGATACCCAGCTGTTGTACAATATAAGTCAAAGTAATTCCTCTTGCTTGAATGCTCCGTATCTCCATCTCCACACTTGGTTTGGGGCTCTTGTATCCCCCTGGAGCCGTCCTGCTGCCTGGCACCTTATGGTGAGTTTCATGAGCTCCCTGCTCCAGAGCTACAACCTCAGGGCTCACACAAGGGGAAAAACCACAAGGAGATGAAGAACATAACTATCTGGCACAGATTGGCAAATGGTCTATAGCAGACCTCAGCAGCTTTTTGATCGTGCCTCTACATCAATTTAGGATCAAAAATAAGAGCAGTATTGGCATCATTGCAAAGACCATTTGAGGTATGCAAAATTTAAGTATGAAATTCTAATCTGAGCAAGTGGCTTAATCTCTCATCTGTCTCAGCTTCTTACCTATAAAATGTTGATATAACAAATAAAAAATTGCTGTCAATATAGGCATGTTATTTTCAAATCTGAGCAGCTTCATGTTTGTTGCTGCAGTCTGTTTATCTGGCCTTGGCTCCTGGTAAAATTCAAGTTAATAATCTTGTAGCATATATTCTGAAGCCTGCAAGCAGTCAGCACTTTGATTTTCTGTCTGACCAGTATGGTGCCTAAACTTTTCTGTGTTCATGTGTTATTTTGTTACTCAGTCAATCACTTTTTCTCCATGCAGAATGTAACCTACTCAAATAACTGTGATTATATATTCATAATTACAAAGTCAAAATAAAAGCCTAGAGCATATGGAAATGATCAGAATATGGTGTAATAGCAGCAATGCCATTTACTGTATATAATCAATTTAGCACACCAATAAATACATACATATATAAACCTTTGACAAGCACATGATTCTTTTCTATAAAACTTTTCATTTAAATTCTGGTGCCATTGTTTTGGAATAAATTTTCTTGTCACAAAGATATGGCTTTTTATTTGATTCAGTCTTATTGCATCATTAAAATATTGATATCTTTTATGTTTTGCAAACATTTGTGGACACACCATTAAGCAACATAAAACACAATGCAGTAACAAATGCCTCTTTTATGACTGCTGTCAGACTATATATTCTCTAATGGTCTAACATTATCAGCAATCTAAGCCTAAATTATCACAACTAAAAGTCTATGAAATACAAGACACATATATAATCTCCAGGAGTCTATGTATTGAAACATTAGAATTAAAGGTTCAGGCAATCAATTCAGCCAAAAATGCAGTTCTGCAAAGGAATTTTTCATTCAACTAGCAAAAAGGAAAAGGAAGGAAACAGCAAGTTATTACCAAAAAGATTGCCCATACGAAAGAAGATATAGTTTCTCTGGACATTTATGTACTGTCAGCAGGAGGAAGGAAAAAAAAAGGTGAACTAGAGAGAGACAAAAGGAATTTGATAAAGGTGCAGGATTTATGTCTTTATTGCTTCTATTGTGAATGCTTTTTGATCAATGAAAATGTTCCATTACCTGTTTGTAAGATTAATTTGTGTTCTCTGACAGTTTTTATTTGGCCTGAGAATTTTACTGTGTGTCTATAGGAGCAGAAGAATTCAAGACAAGGATGATAAATGGCTAACAACATATGGTTCATTCCAAGTTGTGTGAAAATACTCTCTGTGCTACTAGAGAATGCAACTAATGAAAGTGTATCAGGGACACTAGATTTAGGTAGTGATAAAATCCAAGGTGTTTTGTTGTATACGGCATGGTCAGGAGCAGTTGGCAGTGAACACATACAAGGAATGAATTTGCCTTTTGCATGATGGTGATTTAAAAGTTTTTTTTCATCTCCTGTGCAAACCCTAGGAATGAACTTTTTCTCTTGGTTGTCTTCTCTTGTAAAGGTGATGACAGGATCAATTTCATTGGCTTAAAATGACAATATTAATCACAAGGGTCTGTCAAGATACATAATGGCAATATATATTGGAGAAGCGTTTTGGCAGAATGCGCTTCTTATTATGAATCTCCCTTTTATTGTAGTCTTTGACAGCAACAGTTTAAAGGGTAAAGAGAGTTCTAAAATCTCGGCACCACAGACAGACAATGTCAAGGAAAGAGAAGCAGGGAGGAAGAAAAGCAAACACGTTTGAAAGAAAGCATCCAGACTCAAATGCATTCCTAATCAAACAGCAAAGGAATCGTGATTTAGTAAGATTCTAAAGTATGCCATTTACTCTCCATCAAAAGGTTTGTGGGTTTTTTTAACTTTCCTTTCTAAACTGAAAAGGTAGAAGGCATACAAAAGTCTGCTACCTAAGATGGTTTCAAAATACAAAGGTTCTGTGTTTAGTTTACTTTTTGGATTAGAAGTGTCAGTTCCAACAACCCCAACTAACCTATGCTCTCGGCTATCCTCTGTGCGTCTTGTCCTTCTTACAGAGATTATACCTCATCTTTTAGGCTCTTTCTTATTTTTGTTCCCACTGCCTCCGCAGATTTTCTCCAAACACTTCACCACTTTTGAAGATCTACATTCTTTGCCATTTGTTTATTGTTCCTCTAATGAAAGTATTGGAGTTGTTTATGGAATACTAATTAAAGCCTCTTTACCCCTTTCCCTTGGAAATGAAATGGAAACATTTTCCATTGACTCAAAGGAAAATAAGTAGCATGGAGTTGATTTATTTTATTCATGTTGTAATTTGCTAGACATCCTCTTTTCCTTGTCTGCTTCCATTTTTAAGACTGTATGACATTAATAATAATTTAATAAATATTTTTATTTTTATATTTATCTTTTCTGATTAATCCAATAATTAATTAATAATTTTAATGGTTTACTAATCTGAACTTTTGTTTGAATGCTTGGGTCTTTACATTAATTTATAAAACTGTGTTATGCTTCTTTCTGCCCCCATCTTTTCTGTGAAATACAATATTGGAAATTACAGCAAGATTTATCGTAAAATGGGAGTGGGTGTTTGTTCGTTAAGTAAGAGTACAATTCAGCTGAATTCTCTGGAGAGGGACTTGTTTTATCTGGCCTTAAAAATTATAGTAACTTAGAAAGCTAAGTGCAGAATGATCCATCATGGTCTAATGAACTAAGTCTTTTCCAGTTGTACTGAAAATGAAAGCATAGCTCATATGCATTTCTGTAGGGAAACTACGGACACAGCGTTCAATATCCTCCTAGACTAGACACTTACAAACTGCATTTATGTAAACTCTCTTGAATTCGTTGTCTAATACCTATTTGAGTAAGGACTGCTTACTCAAGGAATGATTTTCAGGCTCATGCCCTACCTCAACATTCTTCAGTTAAACCAGGCAATTATCTCACCCTCCTGAGCAGATTACAAATTATGCAAAACTATAAACAAGGTTGAAAGGGCAAGAGGAAAATAGAGGTAATGTATGAAGTATGCATCATGCTATTAGAGTTCTTAAAAGCAACAGGACTTACAATTTGGATACAGCATAGCATTAATGTGAAGATGAATACAAGATCCTTTCCTATCTTGAATACTGCATCTGAAACTTAAAAAATGGAAATAGAAAACAAATGGGGAAGAAGCAGAGGCACTTTGTGTGCTACATGTTAACTTGCATGACATTTTGTGTAAATTAAAAAAATAAAAATGTAATATACAAATACAAAGAGATAAGGGAAAAATGTTTCATTTTCTACCAATGCACAAGTTTTTATTTGTGTTTTTTAAAAAAGGGCTGTGATTTATTCAGGACAAAATTGGATAGGTGTGAATTCTGGGAAAGCAGTGATACTAACAAACAAAATCTGAAGCTTTTAGGAGTGGCACTGCAGAAGCATATTTTTATTTTTTGATATATCCTGATGAATAAAAATGTGAATATTTTTGTTGAAAATATTGTTGAAGGAAAATGCGGTGTTTCACTAACTAATGAACTTAAATCAAATACAAAGGCAGATTCAACTTTGAGAAGAATTAAACTGAACATAGTACTTGTGGCTGACCAGAGAGAGAAGAATAAGTGTGTGAAAAAGGTGGTGTTGAGGAACTTATCAAGAAATCTGCTGCAACTATACTTTGGTCTCACCATCAGGCAGATAAAAATGGTTTGAATTTTTTTCTTTCTTTTTTGAAAAAAATTATGTCCTTCCTTCAGCAACTGAAATTCTAGCCAAACTCAGCTAAAGGTTGATTTGAAAAGAGAGTATTGTCTTTTTTTTGAATTTACTAATCCATTACATTTAACAAAAACAGTTTTTGATAACTCATCTTGCAACAGCAGAAACTTACCGCAGTAATTCCAGGAAGGGAAAATTTATCTTCTTGTGGTGTTGGTCTCATACATTCTGATTTAAAGGTTCTGTTCATAAATGTTTATAAAAATATTTTTATTTTCTCCTGGACGCTTTCTGCAATACTGTTACACACATATGATTGCATGCATAGAATTATAAAATCTTATAACAGAAATCTACATCTTGGCACTTGTACCTCTTTTAAACTAGAGTTTTTGTGAAAAAATCTGAGTTCTTAATGCTTTTATTCAGGTGTAGGGAAGTCAGTTCAAAGACAATATCCTGCTAATTAATACGGTGTGGGGCAATTTATCTTTTTGGTGTGAACAGTTTTCCTTCATTAACTTTGGCTATTTCTGGGTAATGTGCTCTCCAATGCAGTAAAAAATACAAATAGTTTAATCAGAAATTGATGGAACGCTAGTTCATTTATACACATTTTATTGTATTGTCGACTTAAAAGTTGAGCGTTACTTTAGCTGTTTGATCCACAAAGTTAGTCACACCACAAAGTTAGTCACACTACTTGGTCTGTATGCCTGATCCATAATACTATTTCTCTTCCTCTTTTTGTTGCAAAAATAGTCCAAAAGACTATTGAACAATTTTCTTCCTCTTGCCTGAAATTATTTTTGTGAACATTCTTTAAAACAGAATTTTTCTTGAGATATATGCCAATGGAGACATGAAAATGAAAACAAAACCAGCACGACTAGTTTGAATAATTATTTTGTCAGAGTTATTTTGTGTTTTTTACCCACCTCTAAGATTTTTAAGTACTACAGCTTGAAAATGGTTTCTAACTTGACCCTCAGCCCTCTGCTCTGAAATCAAATATTAAAATGGAGAAGTTATTCAGACTTACTGTTTCTGGAAGACTTTGTAAGCAATAAAACTACTATAGTTTCTGCTGCATAGAGAAGAAGGATGTGGGTAACAGTGTCTCTGTTCTGCAGATGTGTTTCATTTGGGCTTTTCTACCATTGGCTACAAGAGTTTTTGAGAGACATGGAATATTAGAACAATTAGATCATTAGCTACAATAAGGAGCCTTTTTTTTTTTCCTTTTTTTTTTCCAGTTTTATATCATCTAGTTATTTAATGTGTCTTTTACAGATTACATTACAGAAAAGTAGAAAAAATATTTTTTAAAAGAAGTCAAAGAGAGTGCCTCATTCATTCATACCTCTCTAGCAACAGATCTTTACTCCATGTGGGATCAACATACAGTGCCGCTAAATGTATCTTAACCCCTGCCATCCCAACTAAATAACGTAGGAAAATGTCAGTATGACAATCTCAAATGACACCACTGGTGACTATACTTGTATCATCTCTGACAAAAAAACATCTGATTTTAACTCAGCTATCATATTACATCTTATTCAATTTCAAGAGTACAAAATGATAAGGAGAAGATCTTATCAGCACTGAGGTAAAGATGATATAATGTATTGGCATTTATAGTAAGAAAATGTATCTTTATCCAGTTAAGTGATGGAAGGTACAGCATTTCATACAGGGGTTGAGAAGAAAGGAGTCCAAATGCTGAACTTGCAAGTGGCCTTCTTGTGGGCCAGGGTGATTCTACAGGATCACTCTGTAGGCTGATTACATGTGGCTTTTAAAATTATTGTTTAGAGGCTCATTATGACTTATTTTTAAAAAGAGAAAGAAAAGCAAATCTCTTAATAGACCCCCCTATTTTTTTGGTTTAGACAGCATTTTGTAAAGTGTTCATGTACAATTATTTTGAGTTTTAATTTTGTATATTATTTACTTTCACTGAAGTTATATTTTGATGGTTTAATTTTAGATAGCTACTCTGTTTTAAAATATGTATTGGGCTGGATGAGTTTTTAAAATACTGGATTTCATGTATTGCTCTGCTAGATTTTCACGTTGCTGTATTTAATGCACAGCTTGTTCTGCTTTTGTACATATAAAATACTTTGGTTGTTTGTAAGGATTATGTTTAATATGATGAAGATAGGAAGAACTGATGACATTTCTTTCTCTTCAAATTCATACTGAAAAAAGACATTTCATTTCTTCAAGATCTGCAGTTGCTCCTGAAAGTGTGATGCTCCTCTAGGACTTTGAATTTTTTCTCAAATGGTATTTTGTGCATAGACTATGTGTTTGTAGTGTGAGATTTCTTCCATGGCTATCAGATTGTTCTACTATCCCAAATATTCACTGTCATTATGCCTAGGCTTTCTGCTGTCATAAACTTTTTGTGAAGCTTCTGTAGAAGAATGGTTTGGTTTATACACCAGTGTCTATTATTGCACACAAGAAAAAGCCAGCAGACTAACTGTTGATTACTGTGATATGGTGATCTAACACTTTGACACTACAGTTTGAGAAAAGCCTTATACTTTTTTTATGTTTTCAGATGTACCTGTATGTGCCCATAACAAATAGCACTCAGCTAAAAAAGGGTAAATCAAAATCACATCAAAATTCCTTTTTCCTGAAGGAGAAGAACAAATTCTACGAAACTAACAAACCTTTAAAATACTCAAAAAGTATATCCAACAAAAATGATGCTCTCTAAAATTATGAAATGGAGTACTTAGTTTTATATTCATCTATGTTAACTTTGATTATGTAAAAGGAGGTTATATTCCTTCAGTTCAACTGTATGGTGAAGAAAAGCTTTTAATGTTGGTTACATTTCAAGGTTTGTGAAGGGAAAAAGATTCTAGCATGATGATTTCTGATATCAAAGAAGTGTTTTTTAAAATAATTATCTATAAAGTTATGAACAATTTTCCTATTTGCTTCCAGAAATGAAGTATTAAACATTAGAAAATGAACCTTGTCTTTTTTGTCAGAGAGGGATAAAACCCTGAGTTTGTCAACTTATACAGTAAGTAGGAAAAGTAGCACATCTTACAGACTATAATCTCTGCCACTTTATTATGTTTTGAATTTAAGTACACTTGTCAAAAAATCTTTTTATGAACAAACCAAGTTCATTTGATTATTTTACTGTGTCTGCTATTTATGCAGTGGCTTGAGATTTGCCCTTACAGTTCTTAAAGTTTCATTTTATTTAAGAATGCAGCATGTCCGTGTCCAAATAAATTGCTTCCTAAAAATAAAATAGTCCTCCTTATACCTCACTTTAGGATTTTAGGACTCTATACATTATTAGTTGGTTGCTTCCTAGATAAAATACTGCGAACTTTAGTATATGCTTTATTTATTGTATTTGTTGATACAGAAGATGTTACTGAATTTTGATAATTTGTAAGCATAAATCTAAGTAATTGTAGCTTTGATACAAGGATGACAAATTCAGTAGTAGAGCATACATGCATCCCTATTGCAATGATCATGGCTGCGACATCTAGTCACAGAGAAGGAAAAGGAACAATAACCACGTAATTCTCATTGCACAGTGTCTGCAGGGCTTGGAAGACATAGTGTGGAAATGGACCTTAGTGTAGAAAACTCTTGCATCTGATTTTCTGTTGGTAAAACATGCAGAAGTAGATTAAATTTGGGTGCCAAAATAGGCTAGAGTTGGATGGCTGCAGTTGCTCCCATCCCAGCTGCCTGCCTGCTCTCCTCATGAAAGGTCAGTTTCCCTCCTCAGATGAGTGTGAGATTATTTCATGAACCAGCTCTTGAGCTAGCATAGATTTTACCCTTCTATATTAAGTGTGAGGGAAGGAGTCTTACCTTATAATTTGTGGGTTTAAAGCAGAGGGGAGTGGAGCTGGGGAAACCTTGCTACTGACTCCTAATTTACTATTTTATTTATTCACGGAACACCAGCCAGCCTAACAAGGAAAACATTTTGCTTTCAATATGATAATCTTGGTTTCTCAACTAACAAGGAGAAAAGAGAAAATTGGAGTCAACTTTGTAATAGATCAATGTTTGCTTGTAAGTACTGGATGCAATTCTGTACCACTAAATATTTGTCATTGCTCAACTAAGATTCTGCTAGAGTGTAAGAGGAGATTTTTATTCATGTGAGCATCTACTAACAGGCTGAAGTGATTTGTTACAGTCAAGTCAGCAAAAGGAACACCTGGAAGAAGACAATAATGAGATTTGTGTAGAAAACAAGTATGTGAGGTTTTTGTTCCCTCAAATAGTCCTGTGCTTCTTTCGTTCATTGAATGCTTTGTTTATTTTCTGGATGAGTTATTTTACCTCTAATGGACACACCAGTTAGTTGCCAACTGTCTTGGAACTAACTAGTTGCATTACGCTGCTGCTGCTGGATTTGGCCAAAGAACCTAATGTTTGTTCCAGGGGGCCTGTGTGGGCTCTAAGGGAAAATGGTAAACGTGCAGCCTCTGTTTTTTTTTTTTTTTTCCCCTTTCTTTTGGTGTAATATACATGGTTTGTGGAGACCGTGGGGGAAAAAAAAAAAAAAAAAACACAAACCATTGGCTTCTTGTTTTTTACATTAAAAAAACCCAAAACCTAGTACTGCCTCTTAGTATAAACTTTACGTATCAACCAATAAAATAGGGATATATCAGAGATAATTTTCTGACTGTCGCATTGCCTCCTTATTTCTAGCCTCGTTACTTGTGTTGCCTTTATTGTTGCCTTTATTCCACGACTGGTTTTTTGTGTAAGATAGAGCTTGTAAACTGCTCTAATCTTTCCTTCAGAAATAATTTAATCTCAGGGAGTATGCTCTCCAACATCATTCATGACTTTTTAATGTTCTTGGTCAGCCCATGAAATAGCTTTGGCATTTAGAAGATCTTTATATTGTTAATTATTGTGTTTCAAGATTCCTCCATGAATGTAATCTGTATAATATATCACATACCATAAAAATGCAGAAAACTTATTGTCAAATTAGAACTTTTAATATACCAGTAAATTTTGATGACAATGCTGTAAAAAGCAAAACTTTCCTTTGCTATAACTTCTTTCACATGTGCCTTCCTGAGCTGCTTATGTTACAGCTTCAAAAGAATAATGATAGTATATTAAGATTTAAGCAGCCTAGAAATGTGCTTAACCAAGGGTTCTTTCTGCTACTGTATCTTGACTGTTTGAAATTGTGTTCTGTGCACAGAAAAGTAAGTCATTGAAACTGTTAGTGATGATGTGCTCTGTTCCTGGATGGTCAACAGTATCATCATCTGGAGGATGCTGTTTGGTTTTGTTTGATTTTTTAAAATTTTTTTTCCTAGTAAAGAAACATTATCTTTTTGATTTAATTATTGTTATTTTATATGCTCACAGCATTAATTAGTGCATCATGCTGTCAGGAAAAAGGAGCTCAAATACTGTAACATGTTTATACCTGTAATCAAAAAACATTAAGGTATATACATAGCTACAGATCTCTTTTGTACAGCTTTAAAGTGTTTCACTCTTCAAATTGTTACCAATCCAATGCCTTTCTCTGAAAGGTGAAAATTATTGATCTGTATCACAAGAAGATTTGGATTTTTTTTTTGGAACTGGAGTAATCTCATGTAACTGGAGATGTTCATAAAGTAGATGTCGCTTGAGAAATGTCATTTGAACTACTCCTTTAGGCTGCCTTTAGAGTTGAGAAGCTGGAACTTTTGTAACATGATTTGTCTTACCCTAAGATACTTTTAGGATGAGATCAGTCATGCTGTAGAAGGTACCCATTTCTCTTCTTTGACTTTAAAGCAATCAAGGAGGCTGGCTGAGCCATACCATAGATGTGTATATCTTAACAGTTAAATCCCAGCTGTAGTGTTTTGGTAGTTTATAGAGCTTAACTTTTCTATTTTACCTGCATGTGAAAGTTGCCTCTGAGAAGATAAAAAACTCTTGGAAAGTCGAGTATATTGTTCCTCTAGTCCAGAGTTACCCTGGCTTTCCAGCAGCCTGTCTCCATTCAGGGTACAATGGGAGCACAGGAGGAACGGAAGTAGGGAAAAAGGAATTTCGGAACAGGAAACAAGTTGTGGGTAGTTGTCCTGATGGTAGCTGCAGATTGTCAGCTCGCTGGAGAGGCTTTGCAGGAATGGGAGGACAAAATAGGAGCCAAGTTCAAGAACAGGAGGCCTGACCAGATATTCCAGATAGAGTAGGCATAGGTATTTCAGTAGAAGAACTGATATCAGGACTTATCTACATATAATAGGATTAAGTAATGGAAGGGCTAATGGCCACTCATTAATGTACATCCTCAAAACTCTCCTTAAGGTCTTTAAGCCCTGTCAGAAACGGTTGCAGTGGCTCCGTTTCACAACTTCTGTCTCTCTGAATAGAAAAAGGCACTGTAATTGCAACTCTTTAAATTTTCAGCACCATGATTTGTTTTAGTTAGGGCTCTCTTTTGAGTACTTAAGCCTTGTATATACATTTTTAATTCCAGTTGCTTCAGTGAATTGTATTGTATACCTCCTAAAGATGCAGTATAACAAAGTACCACAGTTTTGTGCATCAGTTAGAGATGCACAAAATATAATTACACATTTCGTAACACTTTGGTTTACTATAAAATTTCTGAACTTTGAGTAAACGGTGTTAGCAGCAACAGAAAAAATAAATTCTCAAAAAATTTCTAACTTTTTCTCTGCAAGTTTTAGTTGTTCTTTTTATTGACAGTAAGTTAATTGCTGTTTATCACTGATGTTCTAATTCTGCATTGTACCTTGTGATACACAGAACTTATTTCATCCTTTAGTTCAGTTATGTGTATTTGTGAAGTAATAATAACCAAAATGTAGAGGCTTCTGAGGAAGAACACTGATGGGGGGAGAGGGATTCAGATTTATGCATAAAGTTTAAAACCGCTTCCAAAGTATTTTCTGTAATGAACGATGATCTTCACCTCTAAAGTCAAATATTAGCTAGCTGGTTTTGTAAATTATTCATAGAGAACAAATGACACCATATCAATTTATATAGGATATGCAGTACTTTTCCTTGAAACACATGTTTTCATTTCCTCTGGGATATAATACCAGAACAAATATAAGATGGGCTTGATTCAACGTGTTGACTCTTTAAATAGTCAATAGCAATACATTTACTACTAACAATGGCCTGAAGTAAATGATACAGGTCTGGCATTCATGAATAATGATGTAAAATCACTGAATATTTAAAGTTCTGAGACATGCACAGATGCTTTCTGTGTAGAAAAGAATCTAATCCTTGCTGCTTCTGCTTTTGGAATATCTGAATGAAGATCTTTTTTGTTTTTAAAAAAGATTATATATAAAAAATGTTTTAGCTAGAGCTAGTGTTTATTGAGTATCATCAAGATAGGATTAGGTGTAGCTATTTCCTGAAAAGAGTGAAACTATACAAATAATGAGAGATAAAGCACTTCAAAAGACAAAATAGCATAATGTGAACTTGTAACTGGCAGCTTGCTGATTTAAAAAATTCAGTCTTGAGTTAAATAATTTCAGAATACTGAAAGAAAATATTCCTAAGCACACTGATAATATCTGTTCTAGTGAGAAGAATGATAGGTCAGACATAATGTATTTAAATAATTCACTCAAATGTAACATCCATGTGCTTCCTGAGAGGTGAATAAAATTCTGAACAACTGAAAAAGTTACATTCCGTAAAAAGCTGTAACTATATAAGAAGAGATACTTGCAAAATCAACAAGCACTTTGTATGTGTTCTGTGTTACAGAAAATTTGAATTTTTACACTTCCTGTCATGAGGAAGAAGAAGTGAAAATTAAATGAGAATTCTAATATGTAAATAATTTATCAGTTTATAATTGCAGGTTGTTCATAGCATTACAAAAATAAGAGACTCTTCAGCTTATCCTTTTGTTGGATATATGCTCCCTGAGGTTTAAGCCATTGAGTTCTTAAAGTCAGGAATTCTGACCTGTTCTTCAGAGAAGGACAATGTGTTCTTATAAACAATTTCATTTGAATATGTAGAGATCTAAAATTTATTTTAAATATAGCTGTATGCAGCTTCAAATAAAATGCTTCTTTTTTTTTCTCCCAGATCTGGTCAATAATAAATGAGTTTTAGAATTTAAATCAAGACACAGTGGAGTTCCTGTGGTACATTATTGATAAAGCACACTTTTGTAATAACATTTTCCAAGGGAATATACATTATTTGTTGGCTATGTTAATGCAAACTCTAACATAAGTCTATATTAAGCTTTTAAAAATAATTTTGAGTATGTTGGAGGAAGTTTTGTATGAAGCCTTTTAAATAATTAGATGAGAAAATGCAACTTATTACCCTAATGAATAAAATATTATTCTACAGTAGGTCTTCAAATTCACTTTCCCATATGGCTCAAAAAAATCTGTGATGATAACGATGTATTTCAGAATGTAACAAGCAGAAATATTTCATCGACGTTTTATACAAGTTTTTTATTCCTTTCCTAAAGGTTTACTGAAAATATGCATACAGGAAATAAGTACCTTCAGCTAGGAAAACAGGAAGTTTCTTGTAATTTCCTGAAGTTTGATAATTCTGAAGATTTTAATCTACTACTCAACTGTCTTCCTCTTTCTATTACTATTGAAACTCAGAAGTACTTTCACAACTCCCACCCTAGACACCTGTATATCAGCAGACGTCTGTTCTTGTGGGCTCCCTATACTCTTATAAACCTGCACCACTTCTATTTGGAAACATTACATTCCATCTGCTCATTTTCACATAATTTCCACTTGTAGTTGATCCAAGGGAATGCGATAATATATAATTCAGGAATAGTATAATCCTCATGATCTTTCCATGCTGTGGATGATATGACCTTGAGTTTAGAGCTATGATAGTACCAAAATTCTGGAGTGGTACCATATCAGCAAGAAACTATGTCTAAGCAGTAGTAAGTGGTGCTTTGATTTTCTCCTGAATGTATTTACCTTTTAATCTTGAATCACTTCTGGCTTAAGAATGTATATAAAGTTTTAAATACACAAACCTTAATGTTGTTTGGGAAATACCATTTGGTAACACAGCCCTTCTGGAAAAACAGTGTTCTGGTTTACTAAGTTCTAACATAATGTTATTTTAGGAGTAATTATTATTGTATTAACAGATTTGTGATTTTTTATTTGGCTTGGCTTAGGCAATTCTGCCAATCGAAGCTCTTGAATGAGAGAACTGTATGAAATTGGAAATTCATATCTTTGAGAGAAAATCAGGAACAAGATGTGAGTATATTAGTTGAATATACCTGGTTCTTGATGGTTAAGTCAGGAGGAACAGTCTAAAGATAGATGAAAGAGGATGAACCAAGAAATCTTTGCTTTCCTTGGACAGTTTGAAAGTAGAGAAGACAACTAATATATCAGACCCAATTCAGGAAAAAAGATATTTAATTATGTTATGACAGGCTGTGGGCATTGGCATTCACAATTCTGATTATGCATAGATTTATGTAAATGAGTAAGACAAAGAAATGAAAAAAATTATGCAAAACAAAATGGTACTTGTGGGTATAGGATTAGGCACTAAAAATTCTTTGTAGCTGGTAGAAACAGTGGAATTTTTTTTCCTTCCATTTAAAGGATGTTTTGGTTGTTTTTTTATCCCTTCTGCCCCTTTTAATAAGTCTTTATTTTTGGCCTTTGTGGACAAGCAATTATTAACCTTTTTAATACGAAGTTTTCTTTGGTAACTTGTAACATAACTTTTTAAACATTGACAGGAATTTAAATGTGCTTGAAGAGAGTTTCCTTGCTTGTTAATTTTAAGTAGACCTTTTTTTAAACTACTTACTTATATTGATAGATGGTTTAATTCTTTATGGCTATATGTGTGAGGAATACAGCTAGCAGGAAGAAGCAATGTTTTCAGTATTAATCAAACCACTAAGTGTTTTCGAATGTTGTGTTTTTAAGTTATGAAATTATCTTTAAAATATCCATGTTCCTCTTACTTACATCAGTGCAACCTTTGTGACGCCAGTGGGCATGTTTCCAGCTAGCTGGTACTGCACAAGAGTTGCATTTCCAGTCTAAATAGATAAATCTGTGGCTGTTAATATCAAATCATATCTCATTATGTTTACAGGGATAATAAGACATGGATGGATGGGTAGTACAGCCTAAGAAGTGTGTTAGCTTTCAGCATGCTTGGTGGTTGTTAAAATGTTAATGAACAGCGTTAGAAAAGGAATTTTGCACTATTCAGGAAATCTTGACATGAAAAAAAAAGTTAATTTCAGCCCTGCCTCATTAATCAGATCTGCCTATAGCTAAGAAAGTGTCACCTAAGTATGTTTTGCTTTCTGCTGTGTGTTGCTGATGAAGATACTGACACACACAACAGAAGTAATTGGGTTTGTGCTGGAAGGCAATGGCAAAAGGAAAAAGCAGCGAATTGGAATGTGCTTTATGACTGACCTTTGTAAAGAACGCCTTAGGCACCTCCATGTGGTGGCTGTCATTATTAATGCTGACTGTAGATTCAAGTTTGTTTAAGCAGTCATATACGTGCATTGTTTTGCGTGTGTCTTATCTGCCCTAGATCATACAGATAATGTTTGTGTGATGGCAGGGAGCAATGGCCTTCAGGTTTAGAGAATTATCCAAGGGGGCCTCTGGCCTCTCCTGTCTTCATCAGTGCTGTTGTATTTCCTGAAGGTACAAAATGAAAGAAACTTCTTAATGTGCTGTCCCAAGACTAAGCAATGAACTGAGGTTAAGTCTTCCCCAGGAGGGAATGGACTGTCCTTGGACCATTTCTTTGGTTGTGTTCTGGGATTGTTCTGTAACTCCCCAAGGAGAAGCTGTCCTAGGAACCGGCTTCCGAGGGAGACAGTCCGTCAGAAGCCTAAAATCCATCTTACCTTTGGTATTTTGTCACCTCATTTATCTGGACCTAATCAGGAAGTCTGTTTACTTCCACTTTCTTTTGAAGACCAGATAAATATTTACAGTATAGAATTCCTTCAGAATTCTTACAGTTCTTGAGAACAATAGTGTTGTTCAATTGAATTTCATAACTGATAGCCTTATTTCTGGCAAAATATATAAATAGTTATTTATAGACGGCAACACCTTCTCTTACTTTTCAATATTAGGTCATATTTAATAAACCTCTCCAAATAAAAATGAAGTCTTGACTCCCCAAGTGTATGTTTGGCTGTAGAAGTCACATTATGAACAGAAATTTGTAATCACAGTTCTTATAGATAGGAATTTGCAGAAAGGGGTGGGAATGTACCCATAGAACCAATACATGTACCAAACCCCCCTTTTCTTTTTCAGGGCAATAAAAACAAGCCCCAAATGGAAAAATTTTTCCTTTAGAATGAAACAGTGTTGAAGAAGTTGAATAACTGATAGTGTAGATGTAGTTGGCCAGACCTCAGTGGAGTAAGATCAGCTTTTCAGTAAATAGAGAAGGAATGAGACAGAAGTTTCGTGCTGGTAAAAGCAATGTCTGGTGGTTTGGATAAACAAAAGTTAGAAGGACTGCTAATAACCAAGGAATCAAGTGTAATTTAGACTTTGAAAAGATAATAAACCAGAGGAAATTTATTTTAAAACAAAAGAAAGCCCCGACAAATGTGGTAACAGAATATCTGAGTAGTTTAAACTGCTTATCATTCAGCTGTGCAGAAGAGATGTCTAATCTCTCTCTCTGCCACAGCTGATGATTTGGAGGATTTTATACAAACCTTTTCAGAGTCTTCTACTCTAGTGAATGAAAATAATTTGTCCCCATTAGAGCTGCTTAGTCTTGGAGCAGGGCCCGGAGAGTTTGTGTAATCTCCAGCTATGGAGGTTTTCAAAACTTGTCTGGACAAGTCCTTAGATAACATGATCTTGCTTGGAAGCTACCTCTGCTTTGAGGAGGAGATTGGAACAGGTGATTTCTAGTGTTTTCTTCTGGCATAAATTTTCCTAAGTAACTTCTTGTGCTTCATTTTCAAATGTGGTCGTGACATTTAGAGACTGCTAAAGGTTGGTTTGTTCCTTTCTCTCTCTCAGCAGACAGGCAGCTAAGTTTATGGTAAATCTCATTTAAATTATGAGTTGCGTATACCTCATCAGTGTAATTTTACTGGGTAGTTTTAAGAGAACATGGAAACATGAGGTTTTTTCTTTTTTCTTTTTTTTTTTTCAAATGCCGTCTAAAAATCTCACATTGATTTCCAACATGGTATAGGTTATGAAACGCAACAGTTACTGAAAGTGAAGTTAGCATTGCATCTATGAACTAATGAACTATTAAGGCTTATTTGTGGTTTGTTAAAGTTTTATTAAGGTTCACCTCTTTTAAATCTCCCCATGAGCTTGTAGCCAGGGCTGCTTTTTCTCTTACCTATGACTCTGCAAAACTTGCTTTACCTCTGTCTGTTCATGTTGTTGTTAGACGGCTTTAGGCATCCCTAATCTTTTCCCCATTTTTTTTCTGAATTATCAGCACTATTTTATTCATTTACTTTAGAGGTACTGGGAATGTCAGTCTTCCCTTAAATTCTTTGTTTTACTTCTCCATAGATGGATTTTCTTATGGTAATTCAGCTTGTAATACTGCTTATGTGTTGTTTAGTTTCCTCCAGGGTTTACTTGCAAGATCAACAAATTCAGGCTTTCTAAATGAGGTCAAGTTTTTAATTTCTGCCAGCTTTCTATAAATTTTGTGTTTTGTGTTGCAGTACATAAAGATGAAAGTTCATGACAGGATTTTAATCCACATGCATACTCTACAAATATGAATGTACTCAAAAACATTATCTCTGTAACACTGATACCTGATGTTCTCTGTTCTCTTTCCCCATTACCCAGTAAAGCAGAACCAATACATAAACACTGATTCCAGTGGAAATTTTTTGGTTTATATGTTTTGTTGCTTCTTGCTTCCATAGATTGCTGTAGTCCTCTCTGTGCTCATTCCGAAGAAGCTCTTTAGATGGACTGTTAAGGAACATTTGTATCAATCATTTGAATTTTTTTGAATGATGCCAATACTAGCATGGTTTGCATGTGCTATGATAGAACTCTAGGCAACCATAATAATGTTTCTTTTGTGCTCAGCTGCTGCTTTTTGGGGGTTTTTGCATTGACAATTTTAAAATGGGGAACCAATGGTTGGTTGGTACAAGTGTTCTTATAACTACATTAAGTAGGTGCAGTGCCCAATGGATACTGAAATGAAGTAGTGCATAATAAAAGAGCAACGTTCCTTTTTTTTTTTTTGTCACAGTTTACATTTCTCATTAATATTCTACTGCTATCTCTGTAAATTATTCCAGCTCTGTGTCTAAATGCCAGTTGTTCTTCTTAATTCATTTTGAAGAAGCCAGTAGGTAAACTTCACTTATTTAACTCATGGTGAGGAAAAGAGTTCTTTCTATAACTCAGTTTCAGAGACAATGGACCAATAATCCTACTTACCTAACATTACAGAAGCTGTTACATTCTTCTTTTTTTTAGTCAACTGTTCAAAAGAGCAGCCATTTCAGTTGATGTTGTACAAGAAATTGTGTTTGTTTTCTATATTCAAAATGTGAAGATGATCTTTCTCTTGCTGTGTCTGATGTGCCTGCATATTTTAGACACAGATTTTTTCAGAAAAACAGGATAACACCGTTGCACGAGAAGCTCCTTTACTTACTGTGTTAAAAAAAAAAAAAAGCCACAAAATGCTAGAGTATACCTACGTTCAAGACTTGGGGCTAGAATCAAGCTTAAATTATTGTGATCTCTATCAAAATAAATATTTAATTAGTAAAGCTAAGTTAAGCATTTCTAAATATATCCTTGGTCTTTTTATTTCCTCTGGGAAAAGAGAAGAGTGTTTGGCAGGATTTCTCAAAAGAATAACTAAGCAGTTTCTAGTTTTAATGCCAGTAACACCCTCAAAGTCTCAACCAGAATGACTGAAACAGATCTTGAAGGGACAAGAGGATGGGCCATCTCTTTCCGTGCTCTTAAATAGGAGTTTTCCTTCACAACTCAGAACAAACTAACAGTGATGAAAACATTTTTCTTATTTTTATTCATAGTGTTATAGTTGCTATAATCCACAAAGTGCATGTGAATCTCAACCAGCACTGGATTTTGGGGTGGAGTAAGGGAGATAGAAAAGGCCAAAAAAATGATTTTTTTTAAGAGTTTGAAGCATCTTTTTTTAAACAAAATGGAACCCAGATATTTCCATTGTGCAATTCATATTTAATCCCAGTGTAATGTTGAGGGTAGAGATGTTTGAAGTCCTAGAAGTGGTGACAGTAAAATAGATTGTAACACATTGACTTGTGGTACCACTTAAGGGAGCTCATTGCCCGTGTACATCCTCAATGGGCAAAAGCAAGTACAGGAGCCTTCAGAGTAAACTTTATAACCTTCCCCATGAAAGCCTTTTTTAAAAAGACACCATTGTGTGTACTAAAATTTTTGCTACTTACTTTCTGTAAGTTTTTCACCTGAGAGATGGGCAGTATTTATAAATCAATGTAAAAGGAAGCATTTTTGTGAGGCTATGATTTACTAGTAGGGTGTTGCGTGAACACAGTTGCTAATAGCCAAATAGCCTTCTTGAAACACTTTAACTTAGGAAGAACTGTTTTATTTGTGTTCAAAATTTAGCTACATTTCTACCTGTACAACAGAAGTACTTTAAGATATCTTGTGAAAGTAGATATTTTGAAATACTGGGTAATCAGAACAACACGGAACATAGCTATTATTTCCTTTCAGGATGTGCCTTCTTTCTTTTGTTTCTTCCATGATGGTAATAAACGGAGAAGAAAAAACCTTTTATGAGTGACAAGACTGTGTGGAAATTAGGATTAATATAGTTGATTTACATAATATTGGCTTTTTAAAGCAAATGTGGGCTGTGTATTCCTTCGCTAGAAAGCAGCTGAAAATAGAAGCCTTTTTATTGTTCCTTTCTAAGTTAATTATGTGGCTACTTTGAAACTAATTGCTTGCCCCACTATTTAATATGTCGAGGAGTATTTATATCTGAAATCCCTTATTGTATCTTTGCAGTTAAGAAGTCTCTAGTGAAAAAAAAAAGGTAGTATTATTTATTATTTGACTTTGATTTAGGATCACTTACTGTGCTGCTTACACCCCTCTTAACTCTTTCAGTGTAGATTCTTATTGACTGGACTTAGATGTAAAGAGGAATTTGAAGTAATTTGGATGTAAGAAGATCTCGTGCTATATGCTATGACAGGACGAAGCTGTTGTAGGGCTACTCTCCTGTTTTCTTTGGGTTGACTCATGCTTGGAGGATGTATTTCTCAGTTCAGAGATTAAGTCAAGGAGAGACTAGTGTTGCAGCACCTTTTCTTTAGCAGTTGTCCCTTACACATTTTACCCAAAAGTTCATCTCATCTGGTTTCTCAAAGGCTTATCCATCAGCACAATACTAATATATAACTTCAAGGTTAAAACAAGGAGGAAGTCTTTTGTTTTAAATTTTAATACTCATCTAAGTGAAGAACTAATGACTCTGAAGACATACATAATGCAGAGAGAAATTGGAAAAGCTTCCTTGCAAGTGTCCGTTAATGCACTACTTTATGACTGCGGAAGAAATTTGTCACAGAAACACTGCTAGAGAGAAAAACCTTCACCATCCTTTTATTCTTCTTTCAAAGTTTGTGGCTCATTGTCTCAATAAAGAATAATCTCTGGAAATTTTGATGTGGTGGATCAGCATGTTTAGCACATGAATTATCTTTTAATGATTACAAATATTGCAGAATCAATACTGCACTTTTTTTTTGTCTATTCAAACTTGTCCAGAGAATTTCTTTGGCTGTTACAAACATTCATTTGCATTGGACTTACTTAGTCTTTTAAGCAAGTAAGGACACGGTCCTAGAATGTTTGCAGGAACTGCCATTTCAGGTAAAAACTGAAATGTAAGCAGAGAGAATGTAAGTAGAATACGAATTTGAAGTTGTAGTGAGCAGAGTGGAAGATTAGATATTCTCAGCAGAAACAAGATTCTGATTGATTCAGAGATAGAAGTATAATATGAACAAATGCTTAATCAAATTATCTCACATTTGTAACTTCAGATACGAAATAATAAAAAAGACTCTTTAAATAACACTGGCAAAAGGACCACAAATTTTCTGCCAAAGGAAGGCAGCTTAAGAGAAAATAAAGTTGAAAACATTGTGATCTAGTCATCTGTATTCTGCATGTGTGGTGAAATTTGTCACCTAAATTTTAAATTACTAAAATTCTCTCCTCTTAGCTCTATCATTTTTCCAATCAATGTAATAAAGACAGAAAAAAATATTAATAATTTTTTTGTATCTTATTTAGCTAACCACAACAAAAACATTTCCACAATATCTACCTTACTATCAGTTTAGAAGCCAGCTACTGAAATGACAGTGTCTTTTTTTTTTCATTTAACTCTGCTATTGATATTGATTGTAATGTTAACTGTTTGCATTAAAATAAAGCCCCAGTCTTCTCCTAGTCCCAGGTGAGGCTGAGCAAAGTTTATTGCTTGTCCATATAACTCAGTGCTATAGTAATTAATAACGTATTAACTTCTTCATGAAATTTGTCTGATTTTCAGTTTTGCTGCGGAATTGAGCATCGTCTAAATAATTTATTAATACGGAGGCAAAGGAAAACTCATTTTGTCCAAACTCACAGTGTCTAAATTCTTGCTGTTGGCAGCAGAGAATTGAAGGAAAGAAGCAACTCAGTGTCTTTTTAAGATTACTTATTTTATTACATTTTATCTCACAAGTTAGAATTGAAAGCAAAGCATTTCTGTTACCCTACTTTTTGTATATAAAATCTATATTATATATTTGTCTACATGTATGTATATTATTATATATATAGCAGTATATAAATATAGGGTGACAGATTCCTTTGGAGTACATTAAGTTTATAACATTTCACATTCTCATTACAATTACTGTCAAAATAATAGCTTCACATTTCTGTTATGTTCTCATTACAACCTTCAGTGAGATATTGGAATTTTAAAGCCTCATATATTCAAAGAATTAGGGGAATATACTATATTGCTGTGACCTTTTCAATATTCTATAAACGGATTGCTGGAAATTTTACTTTTCTTCCTTGTTTACTGTTCTTCTTTTCTCCTCACTGTTAATTGTGTGGGGAAGAGCTGAAATGCATGACCTTTCCAGTGTTTTGGGGTTTGATTGGCTAAAAGAAGTATCAAACTTGCATAGTACTGTATGCTTAATTACATAGTTATATTATGCCCTTTTATTAAGCCATATGATGCATATCATTTTTTGCAGTTACATGAAATATGTGGTATCTGAGGTACACGTAGAATGGCACTTTGTTTCCAAAATGTTCCCATTGATGATGAAACGAAGATCTGTAATACAGGATTTTCAGAAGGTTCCTCTTCCTGATGTCAAAGGTATTTAAAGACACTTCAGACTCTTAAGTTGGAAGCTTTTAGACACCAAACCTCTTCCTGTACTCGTGTGTGTATTGCTGGCTGGCTAATGCTTTTATTTAGTGGTACTTGTAATGTCTCTCTTTTTTCTTTTTTATTAACGTTGAAATGAGAATGGAGAATCTTCAATACATGTCTTTTATTCAGCAAGGCAATATTGAGAGTAGAAGGGTGATATTTTATGTTCCAGGAAGCCTTTAGCGTTAGTGACTTGGAAGCATTCTGTAAATGCCAAAGGTCTGGTAGCCTTGCATCTGTGAAAGTATTACATTTCATCTAGTGCTGTGCACACTACCTCCTACTTACTATGTGAGACCTCAGTCCACACTGGTGGGGTTTCTGTTTGTTTTTTTTCATTTGAATTTTTCAATCTTAAAAGGAGAAGCAAGAAGGGTATGGAGGAAGAAAACACCTTCAGAAAAGAGGTTGGGGAGGACTGAAAATGTCTGCAAACTAAGCACCCTTCCCTGAAGCACCACTTTTGGTAACCTTATGTAGTGGCATAGTCTCCATCACAAATGGAATATAACTAAAGAAATTATATATTTATGCATATATTTATTTATAATACTGTTAATTGGTGTGTTTTCCTG
>JAOXNG010000052.1:36755324-36772207 GCA_028566535.1 Scolopax minor | reverse complement strand
GGAGGGCTCACTGGTTTTTTTTTTTTTCCCTTCTTTTTTTTAATTCCTCCCCACTCCTCCCCACCAAATTTGCAGATGGTACCACCATTGCAGTTACCAGCAGAGATATTGGTGTTCCAGGCATTGTAGAAATGAGCACACCATCTTCTAGATTATGCTTGATATATAGTCCTGAAATGGTAACTGGACAAACGGTAAATAGTATTAAAATTCAGCATTATTGATCAAGAGAAAAGTACAAAGTTCATGTTTGTAGTTGTTAGTAAGGTGATAAGACTGTGATAAATCAGGGCTTTCAGTGGAGCTCTTAATTACCTACGTAGAGTGTTTTAGAGCCCATATTGGAAAGCTGTTGGTTAGCTCTTGTCCTGACAAGGGGCAGGTCTTACACAGGGGTGAGTGAGGTCAGTACCTACCAGGAATTTTTTATTTATGAGTTTGAAGCCTTGAGTGCTCAATGGAGATGCTGTACATCCTATCCCCAACGTGGTACTGTCACACACCAGCTGAGGAGGTATAAACTGGAAGGTGAAGTATGTTACACTGGTGCAGAAGCAGAGAGCTCTACTTAATTAAAGTTGCTGCTGGTTTTAACTACTGGAAGGAGACATTTTAGATGGCTAATTTGCATGACCTTTCAGCAGAAGTTATGCAATTAGACATGAAAGTATCTCTTAGTGTTTTGAAAAGGTTTAGCCTGATATCAAATTGTTTCTCACCATGTCAAAACTGGTTGGTGTGTTCCCAGCACAGTCATGTCTGGAGAATTCCAGGGCTTCTCTCACTCAACTAGAGAGGAAAGACTCTCTGGGATGATAGCAAATGTTACAGACTCACAGTCTCTGTCTAAAATGAACTTGTATTGGTCTTGGAGAACCAATCTAACAGATTTCTGTCTTCAAAACACCTATAGAAACGATTGCAGAAAACTATTTTGCTAATGAATTAACTTTTTGGAGCACTTCTAACAATTTTCTATTAATTGAAGTCTGTTATCTGATCAAAACCCCGGCAGTTTTGGGGGTCAAATAATTCTAGTTGCTCCATGCAGTGAGACTGGGGTAATAATGTGTTGCATAACTTTGCGCTGCACTTTCCAATTCTAAAATACTGGAAGCTGCAAGACTTGATAGTTTCTGGGCAAGTTAAAAAAAAAAAAAAGACCATTTCTTTTTGATACTTGTGACTCAAAAGATGTGACTCAAAAGCCCCTTCTTACTGGTCCAAAAGCTCTTACTGCCATCTCATCGTGGTTGATGGATTATCAGCACAGTAAAGCAATGATTTCAGTCCTGTTCTTCCTAAGTCAGCATTTATATCATGAAATATATGGCTGGAGGCACTTGGCACTGTTTCTGGTTGTTTATTTATGGAGATGGGGAGCTCAACTGGCAAAAGAATCAAGATGAGCTGTGTCTCCACTCTTGATGTGTGGAAGATTTGAGCACATTTGACAAAGCTGGCATTGCTCTTCTCCATGTTACAGCGTTCTGTGCATCCAAATTGCAGTTCTGTAGCTCCTTCCATCTAATGAATTCAAGATACTTTGGAGATGTGAACAAACTGTGCCTTGCAGTCTGCCTGGGAGAAAGAATGGATGGTGTTTGTCTCAAATTTCAAAAGATAAGGGAAAAAGCAACACAGTAGTTCTGAATCTTAAAACTGGTGAGTGCCTAACTTTCATTTATTTAATTAAAGTTTGGCAGCTGAATTTCACTGACTTGATCATTGCAAAGAAAAGGTTCGTTGTAGATCTGTGAGGTTTTCTTGGGCTTTCTTTGTAAGAATCTCTTCCATATTAGCTCAGCAACCATGAAGCTGGTATTATGTGTAAAATACTGGAATAATGTAAAATAGCTTAGAACTTAAGAAAATATTTCAATTCAGAAATAGTGAAAATGGACAAAATAAGGAAAAGTGTAATTCAGAGATAAAAATGCCTCATTCCAAGCAGTGCAAGTTTGCAATTAATAAGCCAAGATATTGGAGTGAGAAACATTTCTATGAACAGTATCTGGCATGTTGCTTTGCTAAGAAATTAGTATATAAAAATAAATAGGGAAGAGTTTGTCCATCCCTATCAAATCATCCTTTAATTGGATGTAAAAATTGTTGCTATTTACATAGGCATCCTGTAAAAATCTACACTTTCATTAAGAGTCTTATCTTAATTACTCAGAGTATTATCTTTTGATAATTAAAAATTCATCTTCCAGGAAATTTATGCCAAAGTTGGCCAATGTATAATTTTATAAAGGTCAGTCAGGCCTATTAGCACTCAGTACACAACACCCCTTTAGCATCTGTAGGTCTGAGCACACTCAGTACGTGTGAGTGCACGTTACACACTGACTTGCAAGGCCGTAAGAGCTGCTTTTTTTTGGTGCTCGGCTTCACCAGATTGATATTGCATGTTCAAGGCTCTGTATGTAGCTCTGAAGAATCTAGACATCTTTAATCCAAAACGTGGGGACAGACAGACAGAAGTGGGGGGAAGGAAAGAGTAAAAAGGGGAATGGTAATACTGTTGTTCAGCTATTTAATCTTCAAAATATTGGGTATTTTTCTTCACCATCGCTTCTGCACCCTGATGAAGTCGAGTGTCTTCTGTCCTTGAAGATTTTCTCACCTGTTAGAAAGGAGCTTTAAGTTTCTGACTAGGAATTTTTTTTAATTAATTATTTTTCATTTTCTGCTCTTTCACATAACCTGCTTTCTTTTGAAAAATCTTAGGTTGTTTGCTGTACATTTTTGTGAACTGTCCCTTTGCCAAATACTGTGATGTTGATTAATGAACCGAACTTAATCCATTAAGTTCAACATGTACTGGAAACGGAAGGTGAAAAGGACAGTTTTACACAGATTAATCCCAGAGTGATTATTGGTTATAAATGTTCTTTGCTATTTGCTTTATCATTTTATATTCGTAAGGAGTTGGTTATTCTTTCTGTTGTTCAAGAATAAATATTCATGTTCACAGTTTTGCTAAATGTATCATAGCTTTTAACTGCCCTAAGACAATGTTTTCACAGTCATTCCATTAGCTATGTAAATCTTTCATATTTAAAACTAATAATACTTATTTACATTACAACTGAGTCACTATTTTGATAATGCTTAATAACAAAAGTTACACTATATGATGATCATGTTTATCTTATATTAGCAAATACAGAATATCATTAGGAAAATCCAAAGTTTGCCTATTAAAATCTTATCTTGTGTTTCCTTTACTGAATAGTTCTTCCACTAAAAAAGGGGCTTTGTGTATTTTAAAAAGGTTACGGGATTTGTTCTCTTGGTACTATGGATTTTAAGTGTTAACTGTATAGTAAGAAGTTAAATATTATATAAGGGCTAAGTTTGATAACCATGTTATATATACAAACCCTCCTTTGAAATCTTCACTGCGTATGCATTGTTCTCAGCAGCACTAAGCCTCTGTTTATAGTCATGAAAATTCAACCATACAATTTCTGTTGTGCAGGTATTTGACTCACAGTCCTTGGATCTCACAGATGTAACTAATTTTCTGACCTTCTGAGTCTGGAACGTTTCTGCTGGTGATACAGAAATGAAACGAGGACTTGAGTTCTCTCACTGCTTTGTGAATTCTGCTCCATTCCCTGGAGTGAAAGGCAGTGAAAAAACCACATTGCGATACCTTAGAACATTGGTTTTGATTTTGAACCATACGTATAGAGCAGTTTTCGGGTGGTTTTTTTTTGGATTTTTTTTTTTTTTTTTAATAAAAGAACTTTTAACATAGTCACTGTTTAGAAGAGTATGGTATGTTACAGCCTCAAGAGTAGCTTTCCATGAGATGTAATGGTCAACCAGACTTCAACCAATCTACTAAGGAAAGTGAGTCTTAATGATTCAAAGACTCAAAATTGACAAATTCAAAAATCCAATTGGTTTATGAGCCCTTTTATTGGTATAAATGTAACGCAATAAATATAACACCACTAAAGCAAAATTTATACTTAAAAGTAACAAGTTGCAGAGCATGAAATATCTCAGTGTAATATTCAGAGATGCTCTTTTTTTCAGCTGTCACCCTGGCTTCTTGGGAGAGAAGATCCAGGAACTGAACTGTGGCAAACTGAGTGTTTTCTGTTGCGTTGATGTCAGTTGATGGGTCCCCCTCATCCTGTTGGTGCCTCAGAGCTTTGAAGCATGTCCCAGAGCACATCTGGATCCCAGGTAATTTTCTTGTTGCTCCTTGAAACTTATGGTGCTTCCATGTCCTTCTCCTTCTCACCAGGGTACAATGTACTTCTCATGTTGCTGTGTTTTCGAAGCAAGAGAAAGCTTCAGGTTCAGTCTGCCAGATTCAGCTCAGCATAATTTAGAAATAGGATAAATCTCCAGCCCTCCAATATCAGAGACCTTATTGGTTGTTTGCATTGCTCCCCTTCTTTCCTCTTTTTGTTTCCTTACTAAACCACAATTAGTCAAATACTCTTCATTTTCTATGAAATCTTGTTCTAAACATGATTTTTACTCTAACCTTTTTCTTTCTTTTTCTTTTTTTCGAGGCAATAGGACACTGTTTCAATTTCAATTAAAAGAAAAGTAAAATGCCTATTTGGCAAGTGTGCTGGGACTTAATAAGTAAGTTGCATTTATCAAACATTTTAGCATTTTGACGTGTAATCATATTGTCCACATACATTTTTAATGACAAGTTGTATCAAGCTGTGTCTGCTTTAATCTCAAGTATCTTGGCAGTTCCTTAACTGGAAGACTCTTGCTCCACCAGGTTGCCACAAAAGCATTTCCTTTCATTTTCTTCCTCAACTGACAAAAACATAAGGGTCTTTCCATTTTTAATGACAAGCAAGGTTTCTATATTGAGAAAAAACCAACTTTTTGAAAGCTGCGACAGTGCAGTACACATTTGTACACTCCTTCTGTCATAATAAAGAAAAATGGTACAGACAAGGCATTGCTGTAGCCCCTTGAAGGTGTGCTGCCATCACGTAGTTTTGAAAACCTTGTCACAATAATCTTGCATGTACTTGACATTAATGATTGTTCCTCCATGAGAGGAATATCCTTTTATATGAAAGGGATTATTCCAAAAAGGAAACGAAAAATATGTGCTCAGAGAAAGAGGTAAGTATCGGCTCTGAAACTGGCTTTGCTTGTTGCCTCCTGTCAAGTGAGTGAACATTGACAGTAGAACGCATTCTGATTATTAACAATAAAATAAAGATTATAAAAGGAAGGCTAGATAACTTCTTAAAGCTAGAAAACATAATTTAAATGGTTCTTTCTAGCTACAGCTCCCCTGCCTCCCTATATTAATAAGGAAAAACTCAAATTTAAGCCTGTGGTTATTAGAGATATTTCAAGTTTGCTTTCCTTTTGCAAAGCCTAACAGCTTGTGTGGAAAATAATTGGAATATAGATTATAGCTACGAACACAAACAATTTAATTTAACATTTATTAAGTGAGAATGCAATGTAAAATGTTTTGCGAAATAATGAAAACTATTCTATCTTCTCAAAATAAATCGTGTCAAAGACCTTCTCTTTGAATATTTATTATGATGACGACAGGATTTCACTCTCTTTCCCTCAGAAAAGGACGTAATTTTGAATTTAAATTTTCAGAATGAGTCAAGGAAGTAGACCTCTGCATTTCTTTAAGCTTTTTTAAATTGAAAACAAGCTAAATCATTTTATTCTTTCAACCCTGCCATTGTGTTTGTTCTGCTGAAATATTTACTAGAAAGATCTGTCACTCTCCTTTCCAAAACATTTTTAGCATTTGGGAAAAAAAACCCTCTAACTTAGTATAGAATCATGTATGTGACAGTCGGGATCTCTAGCCATGCAGATAGGTGTGCAGGTTTCTCCCCAAATGCTGTGTGGGAATGGTCTGGTGAGCAGAGTTGTATTTCTGCAGCAAGTTTCTTCCCTCACTGCTAAGACATTCTTGACCTCAAACTTAAGAGTCTAATTGAATGTACCAAGCTTGAGTGATTTTTCAACCTGCTCCAGTCCCTACTGAATTTGACAAGAATCTGTCCCAGCTGTGGACCCAATAATGACTTTTTCTTTAATTAGTCCTGCATTGTAGAGGATACATCTTATCACACTTTACCTCTGCAGCTGGTACCCAGCCTTTTCCTGGGGCTTTATTAGTTTCTGGTCATATCGTTGGGGAAAAAATGCTGTAGCTGCTTCCATAGTTATCTGATTGCCTGATAGAACATACATAGAATAACTTGCTGCTTTGACATTTTAGATGCTTGGTATCTGGAACAGCAGCAATTAGATAGCAATTATGGCCACTGCCATAAGCATCAGGTAGATGCTGGAATAATTAATTGACTATTATCTCCATTCAGAGTGGCTCCATTTCCAGTTGTGGCATAGCATCTTGTCTCCCAGAACGTCCAGAAGCTGCTGGATCCAAAAATGATTTTTTATTGGAATACAAGCATTGTTGAGATACACATTTCTTGGCTGTCAAGGATTACAAAAAGGATATTGGTTGTGCCTGACAGACCACCAGGGCCAGTCCAGAATCTCTGCCTAACTATTAGGGCATCTCAGAGGGAATAGACTGCTCCCCTAGAGACGAACAGAACATCGTGTACTTGCATCCAGGCTCCATTTTTTATAACTTGCTTTTTGCTCCTGGAAACTGGATAAAAATCAAAATTAACAGATTTTTGCTTTGCTCAGTCAAGGCCAGCATGTATCTTGAATGCCAGTAGCTGATCATCTTGTTCCCCTGGAACTTTGTTCATTGTTATTATACTCTCTCCTGTCTTCACAATGCCAGTAGGATGCTTTCTTGTGGCTGAAGGCTAATCTGATCTTGTCCCGATGCCTCCTCTGTCCATCCCTGTTTGCTGCTCACTGACCAAAATACATGCAAAACGCGTGTTGAGGATGAAGTGTCAGTCTGGGATCTCTAAATGGTTGTCTCCCTGCAGAGAGGATGCTTGTGGGGTCTGATCATCCACCCACCAATGCATGGCTCTAAGGCTGTTCATTAATTCAGTTAACTTTGCACTCCAGAACTTTCCAGAGAAAATAAGAACTGCCTGAATAAGACATCTAGTGTAAATTGGAATATTCTGTGCCCTTTTGGTTATGCAAAGGGGATTGGTGTAAGGGTACAGGGCTCTTATTTATTCTGCTTGGACTCTGCTTGGACTGGCAGCCTGCTCTAGTGATGGGCTTCCTAATAATTTTGGGTCTGAAAGGGAGGGGGCAAAAAATTGCTCTGAAAGGAGCCATGATCTGTTTAAACTGTGGAGGCCTTTGGTTACCTGTCACTCAAGTGTATCTCCAGTTCTAGACACAGCTTTCCACTTCTGTATCTTCTCTTATTCACTGTTTCCCTAGAATCCATAATGTGATATAATAGTTCTCTGTGTATTATACACGTACTGCTGGTGGTGGTCAGCTCTTCCTTCTGAGTGGTGATAACCCATATTAATCTGCCTTGACAACTAACTGTAGCAGTCAATCAAATCTGCCATCTGCCCATCTGGGAATGTCCATTTCAACTCATAGTTAACCTTCAGATGAGTGTGGTTATTATTATAAAGTACTCTTTGTAGTCTGATTTCATTGTTTCATATCATATCAATCTTGGCTTCACTTCTGTATCACCTTTCTCTACCCAGTAACAACATTCCTTGCGTCCATTAAATAAATTTCTCCACTGAATGCTGAATTTATTGTTTTGTAAATAACTGAAAAAGACCTAGCTCCCTTTCTTTTTTTTTTTACTTTGGGTCTTCAGAAAACTTAGTGCATGGATAATCTTGCATTTTTGCAAACCGGAAGAGACTTCAGAAAGGAGAGCTGTAGATGGGCCATAATATACATAATCTGTCTTTTAGTTCTTATCCTCTTGTAAGTTGACAGGAAACTACAGGAAAGAGGAAAGCAAATTGGCATTAGAAATCAAAATGCCGTGTTTCTTTAGCACTGTAGTTTTTATAATGCATTTCTTAAGAAAAGAATTGCATGAGGAATTGCAGATATATTAGACAACAAGGTGGCAGCCTTGCCTGTAGGTACAGCAGTATGTACACAGGTTTACTGGAAGGAAGTAGGAGACATCTGCTCTTTTTTTCAGTGTAGTCCTGACAGTTTGTTGACTCTGTACAGGACTCTGATCACGGCAACAGACCATTTTCCAAGAAGCTTTTAGATTCAGGTTCTAGTGAAGACACTGTCAATTCAGTGTGTTAGTTACATATATAAGAATCAATACTGTAGACAAGCTATATTTTTTCTATTTTTTTTTCTTTCTTCAAAGACTAGAGTTGGAAAAAAATAAAGATTGGGGGGGCTTTTTTCCTCTCCCATTTCTTTTGGGGGAAAAAAAAGCAATGTTTAAATCTTCCAGCTGATGCTTTATGCTGTGATGTTTTGTGTTAGGGTGCCTCAGCCATGTCAAATGATGCAGAGTTACATGATGTAATTATGTGACTTGCATTGAGTTATCTCAATATGACATACCAGGCAGGCAAACTTGCTTTAAAAGACACACTTTCCTGGAAACTGCAGATAACTTTCTGAGAGTGGAAAGCAGTTAGTAGTGCCTGCCCTAAAGTAACAACGTCGGGCCCGACATTCTTTGGTATGTTTATTATTGATTTGGTGGATGGGTTGGTGAACATTGCTGATAACAGGAAATTATAGAGAAAAGCAAGATTTCCCGAAGGATCAAGTCAATCTGTGTGACTGAATAAGATGATGGTGATAATATGTTGATAAAATGAAAAGTATAAGTTTAATACTTTAATGTTGAAGGTAAATAATCTGTTCCAACATGGCTTAACTTTTTAATACATCAGTGGGTGTAGAGTTGAACAATACTGCTGAAAACTGACTGAGGGTGTATCTCAATTTCCCTATGGATCCTGCTTCTGTTCCCACTGAAATTATTGAATCGTCAGTGACGGCTCAGAATTAACCAAAACTGGAAATACTGTAAATTAAAAATCATAGGGTGTGCTGAGCACACTCTGGGAGCTTCTTGATTTATTTTTTTTTCCAACTCAAACCTATATGATTGTGCTGTGCAATTCCATGTCACTTGCTTCCATGTCATCAGCATTATCCTCAGAAAGGCTTTATACTCTGCTGCCGTATTCTCACTACTCCTGAAAACAAAAGTAATGAGCTCTGACAAGAGGAACACTAGCTAAAATGAATAAAGATTTGGAAACTACAGTATGTTAACTGTGTTGTCACTTTCAACAGCCATGCAGAATGATTTCTTCTTTGAGAAATGCTGTCCTCGGAATATATTCTTCTAGATCATCTTGTTGATAAAAACTATCCCCATTTGTTTTGTTTGGTGTGTCCAATGGGATGGAGTTTTGTTTCTTTGTTTATTTTGTCATAAAGTGCTGACCACAAGATATTTTTTATATTTATCTCAGTAAGAAAATAAGACAGACAATTGCTGGGTTGTAGCACAGCTGCTAACATTAGAAAATCCTGAACAACAGCAATTGTTGTTGTGCACTGTTACGTGTGATATTTCAATAGTTCATTTTTAGACTTCCTCCTGGCCCTAGCTTGCTGTTGAACATCTATTTCAACTGATTGTTTCTTTCATTTAATTCTTATTCCAGGTACCTGCACTCACACAGCTCCAGCTGGTTCTCTGTCGTGGTTTCCAAGAGTCAGTGGAGAAGGACATTGCCCTTATACTGTTAAAGGAGAAAGCTTAGACCTTCTACAAACTTACAAAAAATTTTCTACACAGCCATCTTTTTTACTTGCATACCTCCTGGTGGCTGTTGGGGCTTTGCAAGTCAAGCACATAAATATGACTCACTCTGTTTAGTTCTATCAGTATTTTTGTTGTCATCATTAACACAAGTACTTTGCTATACAAGAATGAAAATTTATTGTACTGTATTGTCTCTTTGATTTAGGAAGAAACAATCCCAAATGGTGCTGTCCATATACTGTTAGAAATGAAGAGGATGTCATTGATGATAATGTTTTCAGTTAGTTCAAAATATTACTTACCATAATTATGTTAACTTTGCTGTCTCGGCTGAAACGACAAAATGGGATAAAAGGTGGTTTGAATTTCATCTGATCTTATTTTAGTAGAAGGTGAGAAAAATCAGTGTAAGGAGGACATAGAAAGGAAATGGAAAGTGTTGAAAGATAAATGAAGGTATTTCATCTAGCAGTGAATATACTATGACAGAAAAAAATGATCCAATGTAGATGAAAAATAAAGGGTCAGAAAGAGACATCTATAAGGTGTAAAATATCCAGACCAAAGGAGAAGTGGAAAGATTAAAGAATAAAGTCAGGTAAGTGTAAAAACACCTGATAAGAAATATAAAGGTGGGGAATGAAAAGAAAAGTGCTGGAGGTTAGGATAAATAAAATATGTTTGAAGTGCCTAAAGGAACTTTAGAGATGTTGAAGGAGACTGTAAGGCACTCTAAAAACAGTTCAGAAGTGCCTTTCATAAGAAACATGTACAGTAAAAATAATACATAAACCCAGTACATACTAATGGTTTGAAAATAAAGCCTGGGTTTTATTTGGGTATGTGCAAATAGGAAAATTGATCTTTTGCTTTGTAAGCGTCTGAGTTCTTTCAGCTGCTGAGGTCGCTGGTATGAGGTGCCTTGAATAAACTTTGACAAGGTTTTTTAATTCACACATTCAGCAGAATGATGCTGCCAAAAGAGAGAATTACAATGATGGAGGTGATGCAGTTGGGAAGTAATTTTGTTTGCCTTATCATTTGCAATGAGTGATTAGAATCAGATGTAAGAGGAAATAATTGCTGAATCAACTAAGATGTAATCAGGTCCTTATTTGTGAAACAATTTGTAGTGGTTAAAGGGGTTGCCACCTTTCATCTGACTCTGTTTTAAAGTTCAGGTGCTTTGTTTTGCTCTGGAATGGATTGGAGTGGCTCATATGTGTGGTTGCTGGGTCAGAACCAACAGACTAACTGTGTGCCTTTAACTGCTCCAGCTGTTTTGTGAGCACATCTGTCTGTATTACGGTGCAGTACACATAATTAAGACATTAAAATACATGAGGATAGATGGATAGATCAAAAATAGGATAGCACAAAGCACAAAGTAGTAGGCTTCATACAGCAGGTGGTTTTAATGTTCTCTTTTTTTTTTCTTTTCATTTTGAAAATTCCACACTTTCAGTAACATGTTGAAAAATATTTGTAAAATTAATCAGCAAAGTGCAGTTGTTCAAGTTTCTTTCTACTGATTTCAATAATCCAGGGAAAAATGTAGTAGCAAACAAAACCTTATGGAATAGCTAGGATAGGATTTTCTGTTGTTTTTTTTTTTTCCCAAAGGAAATGGTTCTAACACAAAGGTGCAATCCATCCAGTAAGACTAGATGTGAGATAAAAGAGAAAGAACAGAAATTTCAGTACGATATGTGCAAGGGAGAGAAGAGAGATTTTTTTGACCTTCAAGTTCCACAGATTCAAGCAAATTGCTTGAAATTTCTCTATACAAGTTTCTTGGAGCTTGTTAGCTCAAATATAAAATGTAGGCTGATTTCCTGGTGATTTCCTGCTATTGCATTTCAACAACTTCATTCAAGGAGTTCACCGAAACTGGGAGTCCAGCAATAGGGCTGAGACTGTAACACAAGGAGCACAAGGCATTTTACCTTATGGAAGCAACTTCATAGATTCACGTGATATAATACATTAGAGTATATGACATCATCTGTGCTGCATTTGTTGCTGAAACGCATAATTTAATGCTTTTTTTGGCACAAAACTTTGGTGTTGGCAGAGTGCTTTTATTATATAGTTAACTGTGTGAGTTGTTCAGAATAAAAAAGAAGAAAGGATATGAAAGACTATAATTTCATTAATGAGACAATCCATATTTTTTATTACAGGCTGCACATAAAGCGTGTCAAAGCTAACATATTTGGCAAAAAAAATGTGGCAATGGACAAATTTTGTATCGTATATATTATTTAAAAAATGGAGTTCTATTTGTAATTGAAATTTTTCATAACTTGGAGGCCTCAAATAGAATAATACCAGGAAGAGCTGGTAAGATTTCTGATTGTGAATAAGAATGTTGTATTAACACAATTTTTAAGAGAGGTGGGGGGGTGGTTTTTTTATTCATTTGTTTTATGCAAAGTTGTCAACATCTGATTTACTACTGTAGACTCTGTATGACGTATAAGAGAAAGTAAATTAAGAGCAGCTTTCATTTAAATTCATTTTCATTTAAATGAGGAAGGTTTTGAGTGTCATTGGTTTTGATTTCTCCTATTATTTCTTATTAATGAAATTTCACTTCTTGGCACTGAATACAACTTTTTCTTTGATTGAGCGGGTTCATCCAAGTTCATTTCCTGCCTCTGCTATGTTTCAGGATACTACTTTATTTAGATTACACTAAAATTCATAGGTCAGACTAATAATTCTCCTGAGAGAGATAAACTTGAGCCTTTTAAGGGGAGACAGAAGCCTGTCTTCCCTGCAGCCTGTCTACAACTTCTCTCACCTATTCTGTCCATGAACGCAAATTTTCAATTTCACTGTCCCAGCGGGATGCCTGGAAGCCATATGTACTGCTATATGGAATAGCCATTTGCTTTGGTGGTTTTCTTTTCTCCTTGCCTTTCTTATTTTCTGCTTCTTAAATCACACTATCACAAACCAATCCTCTTGGTTCTCCTGTGAGTTTTCCATTACATTTCGGGGGCCACGTTAGTTGGTATAAATTGTGTGTAGAAAATATGAGAAGACTTGATAGAGTCCTCTCCATCTGCATGGGATTTGCCAGGTCACTCAGCAGAGACCATATATAGTATATTTTATTTACTTTTCCATAGGACATAACTGCTACATTGCTTATATCTCCAGTCCTGCTACAATCAATTTACAGGTGGTGGGAAAGATAATTCCCCAGAGTTTGGCTCACTCCTGTACAGTAGCTTGGACCAACTATGAAGTTTGTCTCTGGATTCACCAGGTCCAGGGATTTGGGTTGTGCACATTACTTTTTATATAGCTTGCAGGGGGACTGAATCAGGTCTTAAATTAAAACTCAGGGAAAAAAAAAAAGTATGTCTTAATGCTGTAATTAAGATCGTAATAAAACCTAGGCACATTGTTGTGAAATGCACAGTTGCTTGAGACATTAGTAGCTTGCTTTTGCTTTGAAATCAAATTCATTGAGCTCTGCTTTCCCTGGTACGTGATCACTAGATAAGGCAGGGTTTTTTGATTACTTCTCTAAAGGAAATTGAAAGATAATCACTGTCACAAACAGGAGTATCCAGTCCAGCCAAGTAAGAAACACAAGAACACACTGAATAATATCCTCATACTTTTGTATTAACAGCTTCCAGAGTCCTGCCTTCATTTCAAATTATATTGTAAATCCCGTAAGTTCTTTAGGGGCTCCTTAATGCAGTAAAATTGTGTGTGTGGTGTAGAAAGTAGTAAGTTTCCAGCTCTCTGCAGCTATGGTCTTCCATATTTCTTATGGGTTATTACGTAGCTGAAAGATTTTGAAGCTCATGACTCAGCTGTTTGTGGCAAAGTGCCTACTCTGGAGAGTGATAATGAAGTGCAAAGGACAAGGGGAAAAAAATATAAATAGCCAAATTATTTTCTTTTCCATCCTGCAGGGGGGCTGGGGGCCCATCCTTGAAGTAGGTGAGGACTTTCCCTCAGGAAGAACTGCAGAACTCCATGGTGTGCAGCAAACTAGTACGTCTAAGGGACACCTGCAGCTGACAGCAGTGAGGCAGCCGAAAAGCCATAGCTAAAGATCTCTGTACCTCCAAATAAGATCACTTGACTGTAGTGGATTTTTTCCCAATTCCCTGTTTAGGTCATTTTTTAATCCACTTTGCAGCATTTTACTTTAACTCGGTTTAGAAAATCCTTTGGGAACAGGCAGTTTTTTGAGCACATGGTGTCCATTCAAAGTCCTTTACAGGCCACTGAAATGCAAACACCAGTGCAATGCCCAGATTATTCTCACATGCCAAACTTAATTTGGTCATCTGAAGGAAAAAATTTAATTAAACTGTAAAATACCACTACATAAATCATTAATAACCATTTGATGGTAGGGAGATGTCCTAAATGGACTGGGAAACCATTGGGGAATACTTTTTTTATTTTTTTTTTTAGTTTTCTGTGATGGAAGAGAGTGTTTCTGAGAGAAATAAAGAGTAAGCCGTTAAATAATCTTGGAGCATCAAGAACAGAAGGAAACAGGGATGTTGCTCACGTAAGGAATTACTAATTGTACCTCATCCTGAAATGATCGTTGATTCTACATTGTTAAACACTGAAATTCTGAAGGATAAATCTTTGAAAAAGAGCCACCTAAATATAACTGAAGGTTGAGAGGCAACAAGAAGTCACCAGTTGCCTGAGTTTCCCTGGTGAATTGAGTTTATTGAATTTATTCATGTTGTAATATTGATGGTGTAGCATCCTCGCTATCCTGTGTGCTTACAAATATGCAGGGGATCACAAAGCTTATTATGTTTGCACCAGTAACTTGAGAAATATGACATGCTTTAACTTAACTTTTGGTACTTCAGATTTAATGAAGGAACAGCATTTCTTTTTTCCTACTGGAGCAATGTTTGTGCAGCTGATGTCACCTGCTATGTGTATTCTTTCTGTTCCTGTACATTATTAAACAGAGATAAAAGAAAATCTATGTGATTTTTAATACATATTTGAAATACTTTTAAAATTTTGGGGTTTACATGTAGAGTGCTGTCCATCTAACTTATTATGCTAGTCTTCATGGCCAATGCAACCTTCAAGAACTGTTTTCTCACCTGCTTCCAGTGACTCCCTCTTACCTCCTGAAAATAATTAAGATAGTCTGTCACCCACCAGCCCAATAAAACTAATAATTTCAACTCTTTGTACCTTAGCTGGTGGCCAAGTGATTTAATAAAACGTTTTAGAGAAACGAGAAGCTGAACTTTCCAATAAGCTACATGCATTTGGACCCCATTGCATTTACAGAGGTACCGGGACCTAATGGTAGTGATGTCTCTTCTCCACGTGAGAGGAATGCTGTCACACGTGTAATGCACTCCATGAATTGTTTTCATCCAGAATAACATTTTCCCTGTCTGGTTTATTCCCAAATAAATCTGTTGTATCAGTGCAACTTTTATAAAATGGATGAAAATACTTACCTGAAATGTTTCTGCCAAATTCAGGGTACTCTTTGCTATTTCTTCACTGACCGATCCCATTAAACAACAGATAAAAGATTTCACTTTGGACCTGACATTTGCTGTTTGTGAGTACAGAAATGCTCGTCCCTAAGTGGGAGTCAGGAGGTGGTGCTGTATTTTTCTGTACCATGGAGCCTTACCCAGCCTGTGACCCGCCGGCCGTGCTCATGGAAGCGGTGTCGTATAGAAAAAGTCACAAGCAACTCTTTGATTACACTTGAAATATCACAACCTGGCAGAGCTGCTTTGCTAATGAGTGCTCCATAACCTTGTTCTGGCAGGTTCATGAGGTGCCAGCACTGGAAAGCTCACTCTTACCAGAGACTGGAAAAACTGATTTCAGAAACGGGCTGTTTTGGCTTAATAACAGGTAAATATTTGGTCATACTTCCTTAAATATATTAACGAATAACCTGTGCTTGTTTAATTCACGTCAGAAAATTGATAAATGGTGTTTTAGATACCTTTGTATGCCTTTGACTTGGACTGTAAATTTTCTGCTGTATTAACTCTACATACAGAGTGTAATAATTTTTCATATTATTTCAATGGAAATGGGATTTATAACTCAGCACAGCATTGCAATATTTAATTAAAGAGAGCTGTTTTGCAGTTACATGCATTGTCCATAAAAGACAGACAAACTAATTCCAGAGAGCTGCTGGCTCAGTGGATGCATTTTCATGCATGAAAGGATGAGAGCTTTGTCCATGATGCGTGTTACACTACTGGAGTCTTAGAAGATACTTGACCCAGACTCCCATGGCCGACAGGATTAAATTTCTGAAATTTTTTTGTACTTAGTGATAGCTTGAAGGAGAGTTTGTTGTGGCTGCTGTAGCTGTCTGTAGTTTCCTGGCTCTGAACCGAACTTTGAATCCAGCCTACATAGTGGTCTGTGACAGCCTCTAAGTAAGTATTTGCATAAGGAGCAGCAGCATGGACCACCTTCTACCTGCTCAGGAAGAGGTGCTATAGCTCTTTTAGTTCCCCTGGAAACAAACAAACTCGTCATCTTCTGTGTGAACCTGTGAAACCCATTTACTAGAGACCATTATTTCCTCTCCTCCTTTTTCCCTTGTCCAAGACTGCCAAACTTGTTTGCTTTTTTTCATTGCAAGAACATTTCTAAGATTTCTAACAGTAAGATTGTGTTGGTTTGCAGAGCAGCTGGCTTGCAGCCAGCAGACCATTTTCTGCCTCGTGGCTGTTAACTCCAGTAACTGGCTAAAGCTCCTGCGTAGAGAGAATCTGTCTTTTGTCAGGCCTGGTTTGTGTGCAGCCTGTACTAAAGGAAAAAGAAAATTTCCGAGGCAACCTAAACTGAAGGAAGATTGCAACCACATACCATTAGAGTTTCCTTCTATCTTCTTTAGGTACCAATCCATTAGTCACTAATAATAACCACCTCAGCGCGTTGAAAGATGGGAAGGCAGGGAGTTGTGCAGCTGACAATGCTGCAGGTGCATTCCTGGCAGCGGTGCAAAACTTGGTCTTTGTCAGTACAGCAGTCACAAAATAACCATTCTGATCTTGACACAAGATTTACCCCTGTAAAATTCCACAAGTCCAAAATTCTGGATTTGATTTTAAAACCTTCATGAGGTCACAGGGACAAATTCACCTTGCAGTTT
>JAOXNG010000052.1:36714679-36755224 GCA_028566535.1 Scolopax minor | reverse complement strand
AATTACAAAAGGACTAACAATGCAGTAAACAACCTTGATTCTCACTCTCTCTCTTTCTCTCTTTGTACAACCTTTTAATGACTGTCATTGCTTTAGCTTCAAGAGGTTGTGTGATCCAATTAGGGCAAATTGAATAAGACTGCTTTTATGCTAAAGCGTGAGAAAGTTAATTGAAATCAATCCATGTTCAGTGCAAATGCTGGAGACATCACTGATAATTTAAAGCAATTAAAAGATGTTGTCCTGAAGCAAGACAGAAACGTTTAAGTCTAAAAGCCTGTTAAAGAAAACTACCTAAAATATTTAAGTGATATTATTCAGGCAAGATGGACTAGGGATAGCTGAAGCAATTAGAAACTGTAAAGCCTAAAATCAGTCATATGTAATCTCCTTTGAGCTGTCTCAAGCCATTTGTTTTTAGTAAAGTAATAGGTCATTTTAAAAATCCCATTTGTGACATTTTGTGAACAAAGGTGTGCTAATGGTAAGAGGCAACACACTTGAAGATCTCCCATTCTTTTTTATGGGCTATTGTAGTTTTACGTGTTTTCCTGATACGTGACTTGTTTTGGATGCAACAAAATTTCATTTGATAGATGTGAATGTTAAAATCAAGGTCTTTTGGCCTTACTAAATTCGTAAACGTAGCAGTGTAAAGATGATGATGGTTTTCCTTTCTGAAGGCCCAGTATCCATCACAATCTACCGGTGTGACTTGCTCAGGGGATGAGAATTCAGAGCCTCACAGTTCTCATTTAGAAGTTTCTAGTACAAGAAATCAGATACAGTGTAAAGAATAGAACCCAAAAAACTCAAAATATTATCTGCAGTAGGTCATCTTATTGTTGTTTATATTTAGCCTCTGGAAGAGCCATGATGGAGTTGATTGTAGTCCCTCCCGGCTCTAGAATGACTTGTGCTGTTCTTTGAAGAAGTTTAGCGGCCACGATACAATAGTCACACTGTACAGACATGAAATTGTATGAAAGATTAATTCTATAAAATATACTTTAGGCACAAAATGAAGACAGCTAAAATTAATCTGCCAAATACTAGTAATTATCTTTTATGGTCTGTCACAGCTTGTTATTGCAGATTTGTATAAATCTTGGTCTTGGCAGATTCTTTCTTAGCCATAGTTAAACATATGGAAGTTTAGGAGGACTGATTCTGAGTCAATAGCACAATAGATGTGTCTTGCCAAGGGTTCTTAAAACAAGAATTTAGATAATTTTTTACTTGTTACATGTGTGTTACAGTTCTTGATTATCCATTTTTGGGTTCGGTCCTAGTTCCTGCGTGTGGTTTGTGGCACCTCTGATGCTCATGATCATCTACGAACCCCAAAGGGCTGCAGTTTCCCTCCCTCTGGTTGTCATGAAAGCACAAGAATCAGGTATGACCAGTGCGTGGCGGAGGCGCGGGTGGGTGCTGAGGAGTTTGCCTTCCCCATAGTGCACCCACAGGCACAAAATATAGGCACAGACCCAAATGTGTTTGGGTCCCTCAGAAAAAGCAGGAAACACAGCATTTGAGTGACTTCGCAGTATTGCCAGGAAATACAGCTTTGGGGTATATATTTGATAATTTCTATTAAATGTGTTGGCTGTGTTTGCATTGGAGAGATGTTACTTCTTTTTATTCTAATGTCTCCTGCAATAAAGAAGGCTTTCACTCAGCACTGTTACAGTGAACGATATTGCTAATGTTGATAATATTGGTATTTTCTTTTCTCCTTCATAGCCCTTTATTTTGGAGTCTTGTGAAAGGTAAGAATCTTGGTTTGAAGTTCTTCCTTTTTTAAAAGGGTATACTCCCTTTATTATGGCTGCAGAAAAAAAAAACAGCATTTGACACCTCAAGACTGAAACTAGAGCACAATTTATACTTTTTTTTTAATTTTCTTTTTTTTTGTTTTTGTTTTGTTGCTTGAATTGGAAATGCTTTGACTATGCAATAGTAAAAGATGCCTTTCAGTATTTTCTTTATCTGCGTTTAACTGGAGGTGGAAAGAATAATGTCCTTAGTCAAAGATCTGAACCAAGTTGTGTTCTTTAATATCTGCAAGCTGCATTGCAACGGGAAATTGTGCCAACTTTTTGGTCACTGTTTATTGATCTTGAATGCTGAAGTGTCTTTGTTTTCAGACCATAAAACAATATTCTCCTTCATACTATGAATGTTGTGTTAGGTCAGAGGATGTGTCTGGTGTTGGTCTGTGCTGTTGTGGTGTCGCCAGGTTCTGACAGTGATTGACATTTCATGTGCAAAAAGATATGATCGGAGACAAGAAATATTTGCTGAACAGGGTAGAGAGAAGGTAGAAGAAAGTATGCATTTTACCTCAAGATCTGTGTGGGTCATTCTGGAATTATGAATAATGTCATAAAATGAGATTAGAAGGCATCTGGAGCTTGATGCCTTAATGATAAAACATTTTTCTCTCTCAAATTGTTTCTGGGAAAAAAGTCAAGAAAACTGAAGAACCAACGCTATCCACGGAAAAATTCTCAAGACTTCTGATCATATAACATTCCTGTATTTTTAAATGTGCACCTTCTAGTAGCTCCAAAAACAAACAAGCAAGCAAAAATTCTGTGTCTAGACCTAATCTGAGCATGGAGATTTAAACTGAAGTAGCATTCTACAAGAGCCTTAGCTCACTTCTCTGCATGGAATATCCTTTAATAATTTTATACAGTATTCAGTTAAGTTTCACTTCAGCTGAACTGGTTTTTCCCTGTCACTTCCTGTTAGTTGTATATATCACCTCTAACAAGTTTAGTTTTTATGCACTTTCATATTACACTACTGACTTGCTATGAAAATGCCATGCCTTATTTCCTCTGCAAGATGGTTAATCAAAAATGACCCACAATTTCAAGCATGACTGCCTAACATCTTATTATTAACCGCTACCTGGGACACTCCATAGCCTTCTAAGCTCAGCTGGGATGTGGTGACAGGATTCAGGAGGCCACCAGTATTTTACAGTTTAGATAATCTTTTAACTATACTTATTATTTAGTATGAAACGGGGGGAAAGATGCCTTGGCCTAGATAGTTACTGTAGGGGCACACCCTTCTCATACTGTAAGATTCAAATAAAGCACCTTGGTTTTGTTTTATTTAAATTTCCCTGGGCAGTACCTCTGGTTTGATTGGATAGGTTTATATTTTTACGTGATGTGTGGTCGATTTTTGTATCTGCAGTGAAATTCTTGATCTATATGACCTTGGTCTAATTTGGAACCTCAAGAAACCAAGAGCCAGTCCAAAGAAAGGACCCCTGAGTTAATTCGCTTTCCCTGCTGCTTGTCTTCTCCAGGGTTTCACTACAAGGGCACTTTCTAGTTAGTTCATGAATTTTTAAGACACTTTTCAGCACTGACCTTTCACTTCAATTTGAAGAAAGTAGCAAGGTCTGGGCAAAACGGCATTGTTACTATTGCCTTTTAATTTGTCTCATTTCAACCAAACACAAATACCCAGCCTTTGTAATCATGTGTATACAGCAAATCTTACTAGTCTGGGAAGAACTATTCTCCCCATTTTAATCTTGAAACATGTAATATTTCTTTGCAAAATAAAGCTTGGAAAATAGGTTGGGAAAAATGATGACTAGAGCTGAAAGTTATTTTTTTCCCATAGACTTGTTTCCGCAAAGTCATTCCAGGATTGTTTCCTTTTTTGAAAGACAGTTCTTTTGAGATCTATTCATTTTTGGAAAAATGTAGATTACAGCTGGGTGCTGCCCAACTAGTAACGATGCCCAGGGCACAACACTGGTCTTTCCTTAGCATGCCTACTGGTTGGATTCAAAACCACAGTTTTTACAGGTTTTTATGGGACAACCCGTGGGTGTGAATGTTTGTGAGAGCGAGGGTTTGGACTTGTTGTAGGACTCCTCTGGCTCAGCAATGGTGGTGGCATTTCTGAGGCTTTGCCAGGCAGAGCCAGGTATGAAGTGCCCCCTGGGTTAGGTGTTTCACTCATAAAAAAAACCCAGAAATTCTACTTCCTCTTAACGACAGAATGAGCTGAACTGTTAAGAAGGTGGAAAAGTGTGATGAGTTTGCTTGTACTTTTCTGCTGGATGAGGGAATGAGGAATGTTGCACAGATAAAACATAAAGCAAAAAAAAAAGTGCATTGCCATACCTGTGAGCTGCAAATTTCTTCCCCTGTTCCTTAGTTCTGAGGTTTTTAATGCTGTTTGTTAATGCTGAGGCTTTAGTGTATGTCATACTGCTATGACAATTATTGTGTTCATTTAAAGGTCATACTAAATTATTTGGGTCTTAGCTCCATAATGGCTGATTCTAACAGTATTTCAAGATAGTGACATTGTTTAAAAATTGCAATGCACTTATATTCTAGCAAGGAAGCATTTGTGCCTATACAGTAAACAGTTTGCTTTTGTGAAGATAATTTTTTTCCCCGTCAGATTCCTTCTTTTTCTGAATTTGCAGAAGAAATGCAGATTTTAAACTCTTCAGTCATAATTTCTAGGCTGCAAAGTGGGATAGTTTGGTAATATACCCTGAGAAGCCTGTAATGCATGAATTTAAAAAAATTAATTAAAAAAACCCAGATGGAATCTGATCTGGCTGTTGGTTACTCTGCACTTAGAGCGTTTTGCTGCTGCATTTGACGTGTCCATATACCTTTGACAGGCAAAGTAAAGCTGCTTGGCTGAAATTCTGCTGAATTGTAGCTAAAGTGCATTTGATATTTTTATTTCGTTTCAGTGTGCAGATCTGCCCCATTATGCTAAATGAACTACAGAAAAATCCCGCTGCTGATACCAGAATCTCCTTTTTGTTTATCTTCTTTTTGTTCCTTTAAAAATACTCTGTGTGCATTTTGAGCATTTGGCCATGCTCACTGCATTTGAAGTGGTACAGAGTTTCTCTTTCACTCATTGTCAATCAAGTACATTTTGCCTCATTATTTATCCCTATTTAGTATGGTTTTTTTGAATCTTCTGGGTCATGCTATTAAAATAATACTGAAATAAATGTTGCTGCACACGACCCTTGGGATTTAAACCAGCTCCACAGCCATCAACACAAATCCTGAGAGAACAACCTTCCTACTCGGTGGCCCAGCCACGGTCTGTCCTGTGGGCCTGCCTCAGGGAATTCTGAGCTCAGCTTTCTCTTAGGGCTAGATGTAGAAAATGATGTGTTGGTGAAACAGGTTGAGGAAAATATTAAACAGAATGTCCTTTTCCATTGTAATCTCATGTCCTCAACTTTCAGAAGCCAGAATCTCTAATTCTGTTGCACCATATACTGAATATCTTGTTCCTATTGAAAAGCAAACAATTTTTTCCCTTCATAAATAAGAGATTTGTTATAAGTTGCAATCCCTGTTTAAAGAAAGAAAAATGTACCTTGGAAGTATTTTCAGATTGGACATGAGTTTTAGTTTCGAGTCAGGATTTGATGCTGAATTTGCATTTTTCTGAAAGGTAGGAGTCTGAGGACTTGGGGGTGGTGTGGGCTGCTCTGCAACATACAGTCAGTGGATCAGAAAACTCTTTTTACATTCACTTTTTATTCATGTTTTTTGGACTTTAGAACAGTATTTTTCTTCCAAAGTGTATGATGTGAGGTAATGTATGTATATGTTTGGTTTTGGGTTTTTTTTTTTTTTTACTTTTAAATGGAACCATGAAAGGTTGAAAGTTTCTAAGCCACTTTAACCTGAATGTTATATCATTTTTAAAATTACTAATGAGAAGAAGAATCAGGTTTGCTGACTACCTAATTTTTTTCAATTGTGTTTTGCTTTGCTTTAAATATTGCTTCTGTTTTGCACTATACTATTTACTCACCTAGTAAATTTTCATGGGATTTCTATCTTTCACCACCTAATTTTTGCCTATTAGGTTTATACAAGATAAAACTGTTCTCTGTGTAAGTCTTTTGGGGAAAAGCTACATGAAAGTGGTAATGGCAATTAGAATATATGCTGAACCTAGCATTTCTAAGTATTTGCTGCAAAAATGATATGTAAAGTATTTCATGATAATATTTATCACATGGTTTATGTCGTTTACCTTTTTGTTCATCAAAGGTCTTCCCAAGAAAACAAAGCTACACATAGCTAAAAAAACCCCAGTAACCAGAATCACTGCTCTTGAAAAGTTGTTTGATTTTTGTTATGTCAAAGACTACAAAGCTACTTACCTGTTTAAATAAAATGACAAGAAGGTGTTTGATTGTAGATGACGACGTATGGGAGAAAAATAATTTGAAACATTGCTTTACAGTGATTTTAAAATTTAGTCTTTTTTCATTTGACATAAATTCTAGTTGACTTAAATGTGCTGCTTTGCACACCAGGCTGTGCATGAGCATTCTGAAGCATAATTGATTGATGGTGCATGTGTAGCTTTGGCAGATCATTATGCATAGTCTTTCAGTCCCTCTTGGACTGACACAAGGATGCCAATTTTATATATACAGTTAGCTGGCTTTTTTTCTCCTGGGATCAATCTCTTCCAGCGATACTGAGAATTTGGATTTGTTCATATGTCATGAAGTGGCTCTTCTCCATTTCATGGTCACCTGTTGCCAGTGGTTTAGTAATAGTGCGTGATCTATATTTTGTATTTGTATTTTGTTTAGAGGTGTCTTTCCACACTATCTCAGTAGTAACTCATTAATGAAAACTAAGCCTTGCTCTGATTTCTCCTGGAACTTATTAATGAACAAAGTCATTGTGCTTTCTTCTGGAATCTTTAAGTAACTTACACATTCAAATCTGTTACACACTGGTCAAACTACCAAAGCCTGAAAGGCAGGCGGCTCCTTTAATATGAAAAATTCAATCAGCTTATCCTTCCTTTCTAAAGGGGAAAAATCTCAAGTCACTCTTCTCTAGATTAGCGAAAGGCCTTTTGCTATCAGTTTGTATTGCTTTAGAGTTCGTTCCTAACAAGCTTTTGTCCTTGTATAGCTACTAGCTGTCAAAAACTATTTCTGTAGCTTGTGAATTTAATCAATTCAGTGTGTCTGCCGAAAGTAATAAAACATCGTTGAAATTCTGTTGTAAGGAAGTTAATGCACTAACTGCTGCCCGTGTAACTGCAGACAGCTGAACTGTAAGATACGGGCCCTATATTGCAAAGCTTTTAAAAAAAAATTACATTGATATCCTTGGTTGCACTTTACCTTATAGATTAATAGACCTTTAAATTTGAAACCAGCTCATCACCTTGCATTAAATGAAAGAAGGGTATTTTAGACAGTTTTTAACAAAGGGTCAAGATAATTTTAAAGGTAGATAAATTCAGAGTGGAACTGAAGAAAATTTTGAAACTTAGACTCATGGACGGCCCAGGGTCTCCATCCCTAGGATTTCCTGTTCTACCATCCTGTTTAGCTCCTGGGCAGCAAAGTTCAGTGAACTAAACAGGTATCAGCTCGTTTGCTTGTGAGCTGGTAAATATGAGTGGTTTTACTCAACAGCATTAGTTATGCAGGCTGGGAGTGCCAAAAGGGGAATTCTGGTAAAGACCAAGGCAAGAGGAAATTTTGAAGTACTTTACTTTTAAGCTTATGCCAAAGATAGAAGAATATCTCAAAAGGCACTGATTGTTAACAAGCATTGAATTCTGAAAACCAGTGATGAAACAAATGGGTACATTCTGGGAGGAAGCACTGGCCAAACAGAATAACATAACCTGAAGGCTTGCAGGAAATGGTGGTGGCGTTTTTCTGGCAATGGGTTGAAAAAGCTTTGACTGAAAGGATTTATTTCAGGAGGTGTGAAAATAAATCTTCGAGGCAGCGTCCAGCAAAGTATGTTGCCCTTCACACCAGTGCTCCCACTGCAAATAACAGCAGAATCAGTGGGAAGAGAAGTAGAGGCCACGATACAAAAGGAATGGAAATGTGGGCAATGGAAAGCCCACGACAAAGTGCGAGTGGCAATCAATAACTTCTTAACTAGGCAAGGGAGAGAAAATAACTCCACATGGTGTGTTGTCAGAGGCTGGAGGACCTAAAGCACTTTGAGAGAGCGGGAACAGTTGCAGCATGGTAGAGATTTGCGAATAATGAGGCAGGGCATTTAAAACCTCTGTGAGATGGATTTCTGAAAAAGCACAGAAAATAAGAACTGCGGGAGATGGAGCTGAGAGATCAGGTTCCACCTGCCTTCATCTCCGAGTACCTGGAGTGCAAGGTCAGGAGAAGGGGCAGAAGCCCTTGGTCTCATTTCAAACCTTTTAGATGAGCACCTTAAGAGTAGTGCCTGGAATGGAAACAGAAATCAGGCAGAGTCAGGAGTGCTGAGAAACTGCACTTACTGCAGCCAGGTTTCTCACTTCTTGATGGTTTTTAGGGGCTTTATTTTCACATTATTTTCAAAACTTGATGAGAAGGATGTCAGGTAACATGACCTTGGGTCATGAATATAGAGCCAACACATAGCCCTGCTTACACTTTGTTATGTCTCTGTCATTAGAGTGAACAATGTCCACTTACATGTAAAGAGCTTTTGCTGAAGCTCAGTCTGAGTAACATGTAGATGAATTAATCTGTAAAATTAAGGTGGACAATAAAATGTATGAAAAAGTCTAGAATTAACTAGCACAAACTTGCCTTTGGTTGAAGGCATCTATCCAAGCTCGGTCAGGTCAGTCCAGAGCTGAGGAGTATTTCTGTAGTCATCATGGATTCTTGGATCCAGAAGTATCCGTGGTTTGATGCTCTGTAGCCTACGTTATGTCTTTGTAGGCCCTGTGCTGTCCCTGCCTCTGAGGCACAAACACGGAGGTCTCTGGGACTGTGTAAAAGTCTCTGGGCTGTAAGAACTTGTGCAATTCTTGCTTTTTTTCTGTTTTCTTGACCTTTGATTTTTTTGACATAATATAGAAATCAAAATAAAGATCCTTCATACAGAATGAAAACATAGCACTGTATAAGGGCCGCCTCCTAATGAGAGAATAAACCATTTTGGGATGCTGTTTAATGCAAAGAGCACAGGCAGAGGTGAAAGTGAGGAAATCGGTATTAAAATGGCTTCAAATAGAGTCTTATTGTTTTCCTTTCTTTGTGTTCCAGGTTTTCATCACAGAAAATGGAGCTGAAAGGGGATCAAAGATCATTGCACTTTCACAAAACAGGATTGACCTATTGCTACGTAAAGCTGAGAAGGAGCCTGCAGTTGGACGAGTCTTGGGCATGGTAAAATGTGTAGTTAAAGAGTAGTGTTGCCTGTGGTCTTAGAAGTTATTGAGGCTGCAGTTCTCTGGAGTTCTCAGCTTGAAGCCTTTCAGTAAAACATTTAGAAAATAGCATAAAACAAGTAAACAGAAGAAATTGATTATTTTTTTCTGCACACAAATACTAGGTGTAAAGTAAGTCTAAGTATACACCGGTGTATTGCCTTCTGAGTGTATTGCCTATAACTTAGCCAATTGATCTTTTGTCTTTGTCTATGATTTATATGATATACAGTCATTTCAAATAGGATACTTGTATGTTTGCGGCTTTTTAGCTCTAAGGTTCGTTATGCTATACTTTGCTTTTTATCCAACTTTTTATTTGGCCCACCTACACATTCATACTGGTCTGAAAATGTACTCAATTTTTAAGATACTTTATTTCCCTTTTTGTTGTGATCATTCAAAGTGAAACAAATAGCTGGGGGAGTTCTGACTGAATTCTTTATGAACTCTTCTTGACCTACGCTATAGCGTGTGGGCTTTTCCCTGTGGCTGACATTATGTATGGCTGGATTAGTACCCACCACATTGGGATGTTTCTTTGCTCTCTCTTAGAATGGCAACATAATTGTTCCTGTTGCTTTTTGACATGGGCAGCTGGTGTGCGTGCATGGGCTTTTGGACCTCTTGCACAGAAAATGCTGCAGCTCTAAACTATGCTTTTTTTTCCTTTCAAAAAGAAAGATGCTTTAGATAAAGTAGTCAGTCCTGAAGACTAAGGAATAAATTATGAATCCCTCTCAGACAGTAATATGGCCTAATTAAACCAAGCTAAAAGTCACATAATTAGATTCATATCATAGAATAGTTTAAGTTGGAAAGGTGGTGGTGTGGCTGACATAGGCAGTACAGACTGTGCTGCATCTGAATTTCACTGTGCTTTCATACAATCCGTGAGTCATAGACTGTTTTGGGTCAGAAAGCTTCATCAATAGGCTCCCCAACCACAAGGTTCTCTTCATTGCCTCGATATCTTTTTGTTACCCAGAAGCTTTCAGCCTGCTCATGGCTGTTCTTCAGAGAGAGCTCTTCACACAGGGAGGCAGTAGATTTCCCTAAAGGGAGCGTCTGTCGATCACACTGGGCCCTCTGTTCCCCTCAGAAGGGAGTAGCACACAACTATTACCCATCTTTTCTTCCTCTTGGATGTGGTTGTGATACAGGGGGTAGGCCTTTCTGACCTTGGCATATCTGGAATGAAGGGAGATAGTGATATAAGTGAATTAATTCAGTTCAGACTGTGATAAAGTTACTGTAAGCTTGAGAATTCTGAAAGGTCGTGGTTTCAAGTCCCTGGAAATAGTCCTCTTTAAAGAGGGCTTGATGTGGGAAGCCTAAAAATCAATTGTACTGAGATAGTGAGTAGTTTTGGAAGACAGTGGCAGTTATTCTCCCATCCTAATCCTTAGACTCTGCAGAATCTTTCTCTTTGCTGTCCCATCCATTGTTTACAGGAGTCATTACTGCCAAATGCTTTCTAATGTAGCTAAATGAGCAGCTCCAAATGATTTATGTGAAGGTTTCATGGCAAGTGTTGGGAAAGAGCCAAACTTCACAAAAGAGCTGAGGACCCAAAAATTTTTGTTTAGACTTCTGAATAAATGACCAGATTTGGAAGAGGGCACGATGCCAGCTTTCCTCTGTGCCAGCTTCTCTTAATTCTTTTCAGATAAAACTACTGCTTCCAGAGAGCTTTCATATATTTTGGATAGGTACATAAATTGCATTGTACGTTTTTAAAAGTCCTGCTCTAAGAAAAATGAAGGCAAAACTACAGAGGAAGTTATGACATAAAGAAAAAGAAAACAGGAAGCAGAAAAGACTCTAAAAGAAATATCTGACAGATAGTGCAGTCTTTTAGCATTGTAAATTTGCAGAGTTTTGTCCCTTAGTGCTGTCCAAGTGCCAGGTCTAATGTTAATCAGAAATATTCCCCAGAAATTGTTTGTTAAAGTTTTATCTCTAATCTGCCTTCAGTTCAACAGAGTGAGGAGCTGAATTTAGAGCATTTCGAAATGGCCATAAAATATCAAGAATTTTGAAAGCAGTAATGAAATGTCCAACATATGAAATGTTCTTGAGGAATTATTATAGGTAGTTATTTTTCCAGGCCTGAATAGCCAAGCAAGTCATTATCTTCTGCAACTGCACGTATTGGAATTGTGTTTGTAAGAAGTTTGTGAGAAGGGATGTGGTTTTGTGGAGAGCAATACACAATATTGTTGTTTACTTCTTATTTAGATTTGATACTAAACCCCTAGGGACAGCAAAGTCTTTTTAACTTGCAGTAATACTTGTTTCACTTAAACAGATTTTTCCCAGTGAAAACAGTTCCTGTAGCAGGGTGTTTATGTGGGTTTCATTCTAATGCTGAGAACAGCCACAGAGAAAAAATTATCTGCACTTGGAGAAACACGTGTTCTTCTTTCTTCCTTAAGAGTTTGTAGGAAAAAAACTAGCCATATAATGAAGGAAGAAAATTATAATTTTAGCAGTTCTTGATGATGGTTCTGTTTATTTCCTTCCCCTCTTGTTGTGTGCCAAAGTGTCATTCCATCTAGTCAGGAGCTACAGCTTGGTAATGAAGCTGTCGGCTGGGGAAGCTTCACTTGCTTTTAATTTCCTTTTTAGCCTGTGGTACCCCACCTGATTGGGGTGGAAGGAGATTGGGAAAGTTCTGGTTGTTATCTTCCTTTAGCTCATCACTAGCACAAAGAACAGCAGCCAAACGTAGACACAGACCTTGTTCCAAGTAGTCTTTTGCAAACGTGGTGGAACAGGATATTGTATAATATATCTTAGAGGAAAATCCCTGATCTCAGGAGATACGTGGACATCCTGGAGATTGCATGAATTGAGGTGGGTTCAAACGGGGAACATTCTCATTCTTCTCACCATGCACTGAAGCTGGTAACCTCTGATCTTCTGCTCAGCTGTTATTGCTTCCTTTCATAGATTTTAGGAGAGATTGCTTTTCTACATTTAACATTCACTCCCTGGCTGCCTAGCAATATAGGACGGATCAAGTCATCCAAGAAGACCAGGCAAGATAAATTAGATGCTTAATCTGCACATCAGGAACTGCAGACAGACTAATTTTAAAAAAGACATTTTGATAAAGTAAAATAGTACTGTGCACATATTAGTAATTGCCGGTTCCAGAAAATTATTAATGATGGATGAGCTCTGGGCTTTGAATCTTCGTTTAAATTAATGTTTGAAGGGTACTCCATGAAATATAGACAACAAAAGTCATTAGAAAACCTATCACATCATTTTCAATATTAAAACATTTGTAATTTATATTTTTTCTCTATCCATAACCCTAACTGTGCTATATAGAAACAAATATACGTAATACAAATAGTAGAAGACAAACCTTCTCTGTGTAGTTCTTATCATTTAGGATTTTAATATCTGTACAGATGATAGACTGCCACATTTTTGTTTATTTTGTGTTTCAGGTTTTTATATACCTTTCCCATACATTCATTATTTGCATGTGTATATAGTTTTATTGATGTTACTGATTTTAAAATCTTCCCAAAACTAACTTGAAAAGTCTTGAAATCAGATTTTCAAGTGGGATCTTTTGAAATGCTGTGGAAATAAAATGCTGGCCACCTACACAGTTGTTGTACACATTCTTTCCCCTCTCTCATAAACAGTTTTTATTCTTTGCATCTCATGTATACATTACTGACAACTGTAACTTGCAGAGGGCAGAAAGTTATCAGGGAGCATTCTGCAGAGCTTTTGCATGTTACATCTGTCAGTTTGAATGAATATAAATACATGTGTGAATTTTTAAGTGAAATAAACAATTGAAAAGAGTAATATAAAAGGGTGTCTTCGTAAATGTTTTAGCTCATAATATAAACTTCATTTCATAACAGATACTCCTCTGTAATGATCCTGGTTTTGTATCACTCTAATACTTCTAAATTTGCACCAGATTTGTGGGTGCAAGAACAGCAGAGGCTGGATCTAGCTATTAATCTCATAAAAAAATCATTGTCCCGTCCTATTTTAACTGACTGCCAGTGGCCCTTGATTAATATTGATACCCAGGGGCAACATTTGTTTCATTCTTAGACAGAAACAAAATTCAGTTTTACAAGAGACAGTATCTGTTTGCATCTTCTGTAGATGTAAGGAGGTGCTGTAGATATATTGGTACCCTAAGGACATCTTTATATAATGATTGCTCTTGGGCAGAAGCAATTTAAAAATCCCACTGCATACACTTGATATTTAGTATAATAAATGAGGGTAAATGCAAAAGAATTGTAATAAATAAGCTAAACACTGGAGAGTACTGGGTCTAGAATACAATTAGTAGAGGTGCAGTTGTCATGGAAAATGTTGGTATTTATAAAGTATAGATATGCTTTGTTTTTAAAAATCTTTGGAGCAAGTTTTTCTTGAAATGTGCAGTCCTTATTATGCAGATTTGCCATCCTAATTTAGTAAATACTTTAAATATTTTTAACTTTAAGAACAAAAGAACAACAATAGGAGATGGTCTCAACATCTTTTTCCAGGACATTGTAGATGAAGTGTCAACATAAGGTTTGGAGTCTGCAAGAATTAAACCTCTCCCTCATCCTTAGCCCTTGTTTGTATGCTCAGCTCCATGGTTCCCCACTTCAGTTTCTGTTTTCCTTTTTGCATTCCACACTTTACAGCTTCTCACAATTTTTCCACGCTTTCTTTCTCTCCTGGTAGCCTTGCTGTAAGATGGTGAATAGTTTTACAGCCACGTTTTGTTATTTTTTTTTTAGGCCACACACATGTTCTGTGAAGTTTGATTTGCAGTAGTGTTGGGCAGTGAAGGATGCCCGTGGGGATTCATTACAGCTCTTGTGTGAGTTGGACATTTAACCTCCATTATCTCATAAGTTGTTTAGGCACCTAATTCACTGATGAGCATCAGTGAGTCGGACAGAGGTCTGTCTGTGCTACTCCTGGGTAACCCCAACCCTCAATCTATCATCTTCTGTCATCACAACATGGCAGATTCTGCTCACCAGTGTTGAATAGATCTTATTCCCAGGAGAAGATATTAAATGTACAGTTGCAGAGTCAGGATGAGAAATCTTCCTTATGAGCATAGTGGGATAACCTTTAGTCTTTCCATGAATATAGAACCTAAAACGAAGATCTACAGCTGATTTCAATACACTGATCTAGGCTGTGTCAGGAGAAATTACGTTTTTTCATCAGGACACTATGTTGAACATCATTCTACTATTGACTGTGTTTTAACAGAAATTATTCATATTCTTTAGAAAGAAAACAGCTTTAAAAGCAAGAAAATTTTTCTGTAAACTTAAATAGTGGAAGGAGGAAGGTGTGTTAATATGGAAATAGCACATTGCAAGTTAATGTAAACCTTATGGTTTCTCAGCAGAATCTTAGAATTTTAGTAGTTTTCATTTATAACAGTGAAGACAAAATAATCTACTTTAATCATTAAATCTGGAAATTACTTGGTACATATTAAAAAATCTTTAGTTCAGCTGACCTCCTATTACTGTTTTTTAAAAAATTCAGAATTTATAATTTTATCAAGACCAGATAAAGATTTGGTGATTAAAAAGAGTGAGTGCTTTCATCACATTACAAACAGCCAGGCACTGCCTTTCTGCACTACTGAAATTTGAGCAGCATTCTACAGAAACACATTGTAGATTAATATGCTGTATGCAGTGTGTTTACTCACTTCCTACCTCTCCAGAGAAATGAAATTGAGACACTGTATCAGATTAGCTTTATGATAAAAGTATATGTTTTTTATGAACTGCACAGTTCTTGCATATATTATCTCAGCATCCCTACTCAAGATGTTAATTTAATGGAACCACTTGAATCGTGAGTTTGGTCTTTCCATGGGTAAGATAATTAAAGAGTTTGAAAACTAGGATTAATAAATCATTATAGCAAGTTTAGTTTCAATTAACATTATAAATGTTACTATTTTAGCAAGTAATTGACATCTGATTAGCATGTTGCAGGCTATAGCTGTTTAGATATTAATCAAAGTTCTAACCCTTGCTTACAAAATTACTTAAAGACATGTACATAATTTTCCTTTATTTACATGGTAACTAAGCTTATCTTTTGCATGTGTTTGCTCAGGGCCACAACTTGTAGCATATGCTGAGATTATTATTTATTAATTATAGTCAACATTGCCAATATGATTTGAAAGTCCATGGGGCAACACATCTGCCTTTTTGATGAAGACTGTGTAATCATAGCCATTAAGGAGGGTTTTTTAGCTCTCTGTGTGTTAGCTCATAGATCTACTCAGTTTTGTGTCTAAATCCAAGCACAATAGCAGCTTTATTTTGAAAAATGAATGAAACTAATTTGTTAGCAGCTTTACTTTGAAAAATGAATGAGACTAATTTGGAAAAAATACAGCGATGAGTCTTTCTGATGAAAAAGGTAATAAAAATACAATGCATGCAAGGATATTTTGTACTCAGATCCAGTTATTTTGTGCTTGAGCAGTCTAAATTAAATACTATAAATTCTGTCCAAGAAATGTAAACACTATGACTTAAATCTAGCTGCATAAAAATTCAAGCTGAAAAGGAAAAAGCTAGCTTTAAATTTAATCTTTTCTATTTGAAATCATCAGGTTTCCCAATATGATATGATACAATTTGCTTTACAGACTGTAGCAAAAACGTGTCAGGAGTAGAAGAGTGTAGTTTTTTATGTTGGGTACAAATCTGAAGGAAAATGAGTGATTTATCTGATGTGAGGATGAGTGAAAATATCAAATCTCCCTCTTTTGATAGGGATCCTGCACTCCTCAGACAATCAGTCCAGTAAACTGTGGAATTACCAATGGCAAAGCATGGCGTATGAAGGGCACAGAACCCTTAGTCCCCACCAGCGTGGAAAGGTAAGGATCTTGCTGTGTGCAGCCATCAGAAATGGATAGTGGGACTTCCAGTTATTCCTGAGGGAGATCTGCAGGCATCCAGGAGGAGTTCACATAGAGACATTAAACCTGAGGTTTTATTTTGTATTTTTTTATTTTTTCTGTTCCTAGCCCTGACTGGCGTGAATGGCAGCAGGCAGCTACGCTTTAGCCTTCTTTGAGGAAGACAAGGGGACAATTCATCCCTCTGCAAGAATTCCACTCAGAAGACAGGTTTTCAAGTGCTTTGGCAGCCCCTTGAAGCCACTAAGAAGCTAGAGATCTGCACCCAGGGAAGGCAATATGCAGAAGGTATTTGGGAAGAACTTCAAAGTGATTTTAGGATCTTGAGAGTCTCATCAAGGGCCAACAGGGCTTAATTTGTTGTAAAATTAGTCCTGCTGAGGTTATGATCTGTGCTGGGACTGGTAGTGACTTTTCTCAGACACTGAGGAGGATGGTTCCCCTCAGATTCACCCAGGCAGTGTGCTCCCCACACCTCATGGACCCTGTACAACATGAAAATAACCCAACAGCGTGCTATAAAACAAACATTCAGCCCCCTCAAGGAAACTAGAGCATAGCACAGGCTTATTCCCCAAATTGCAGACTTGGAGCTGGCTGGATGAGGATCGTTACCTCCTCCCCCAGCAAAGAAAAGCAATTTGTCACATTTGAGTGATGTACAGTGCAGTTCTTCCCATGTCTCAGCTTTTAAAAGCAGCATTTAGAGCAAAAACCAAGACCACAGTAGAAGTTCAGTAGCTGAACGGATCTTTCATTTTTACAAGGAATAAACAAAAAATCATTTCAAAATTTGAATGGTATGGGAAATGGGGATTAACTAGGCAGTAAGTGAAAACAAGCTACAGCCTCAAGCAAATTTGTAATTAGGTAAGTTACAAACACTTCAATAATGAGAAGTATAATAGAAATTCTGACAGGTCCTGTACTGTAGAGAGCTTGTGGGCACCATTGTAATGAATGAATAGAGATCTATTTGAATTTTTGTTAAAAGTGAGAAGCCCCAAGAGTTTTGTGTTACTTCATTTAGTGCTTCGTGAGGCTGTTTATATGAGACTTTCCCCTACATTTTAAATCACTTATTGCTGCTTTGGCAGTGTCTGTTAGATTCCATTAGATTCATTAGCTCTTCTAAAGAGCATTGCTCTGTGGAAATAGCTGAAACAGCTGCCCTGTGTAATTTTGTTATTGCTTTAATTTACTCAGAATTCTGTTTTAACACTCCAGCTGTCAAATATAAAGAGGAAAAACCAATCAATATAAAAGCATTTTCTACCTTAGTATTCTTACGTGTACAGTTTGTGGGAAGATGTGCAAGCAAATAAGCAAATGTAGCTTTTTGTTATTTTCTAAGAGATTTCTTGGAGCTGCTGGAAATGGGTAGCGCTTCTCAAAGGGCCGTCTCTGGAGCACTTCTCTGTGGGGTGAGTTCCTCTCTGCCAAACTGCTCCTCTCATGTAGTGAAACATCTGTCAGTCTCCAAGCCAAGCTGCAGTCTGTCCAGTGCCACTCTTCCATTTTGGCCAAACAGGGGTCACAAGATCTAGACGTCTGCTGTGCTGGTGTTCTTAAAGTTTGGGGGGTTTTTTTGCAGGAACATGGAATAAGATTTCATTGATTGCCTCGGTGCAGCTGCAGATACATTGCCAAAGATGGGTGAATCCATTCTCTAAAGCTCCTTTGATTTGTTAACGACACCCTTCGTGTCTAAAAACATGTATTCTTGTTGCTTACAAGAGTAGAGAATTGCGGACTTTTTAGTGTCCCAACCAGAATACCCAGTGAGAAAGTGCAGATGATCTGTTGTTGAATACTGATTAGAAGCACAAAACCAGAGTGCAGGGTGTAAGGGTGATGGCTCCTCTGGCAGCCCCTCAGGCTCAGTGTCTCTTGCAGACCCTGGGTGAAGCTGAGGAACCACAACGTAAAACTCCATTCCCTGTTACCAGTAACTTACAAATAGAGCAACAAAAGGACTAAATCCATAAAGGAATTGCCTTTTGAGGGAGGAAGTAGTTTTTTCTCTTTTATCTTCAGTTCTGTCCTAGTATCCTTAGTGAAATGAAGCAGTCATGTCAAAGGGGATTTCTGTCTGAGTCTAGTATTGCTGTATTCCCATCTTCTCCTGAAATCCAGGCAAGCCAGCTCTAGTGATTCAGGGCTGAGGCAATCAATAAAAGTTTCTCCCCAAAGTAGTTTGAGTAGGTTGCTGGTAAGGAGTCGCTGGGGAAATGAATCCAGGAAATAATCTTCAGCTTATAAGAACAAGCTCTGTGTAACTTTTGGAAAGGAGAAATCCTGCCTGGATTTCTTTATGACCTTGCTTTACAAGGTTGTCTAATGTAAATTGGATATTGGAAATTAATCAGACAGATGTTTCCCTACCAAAGGTATCTCGGGCAGGGGGTGAGACTTCCTCAACCTTGACAGATTATCCTCTTTTATAAACTTCTCTTGTTTGCTACAGGAGTGTGGAATAAAAATCCTTATGCATGATCTCAGTAGATGGAATTATATTTTTTTCAAAACAATACACATGGCTTATTTTACTTTAAGTAAAGTGGAGTGTTCTTTAGGAACTGGCTCAATAAATTGAGCTAATGTTTATGTTTAATCACATTCTATGCATTTTCTTGACTGTTACTTTTAAATACACATTTCCTCTTCTTTTCTTCTCTCCTTTCCCCAAAATCTTACTTCCACAGAAGCAGTTTGCTTCAGATCTGTGCAGAGTGTAGAACTGAGTAACATCTGTCAATGATGCCAACTTTTGTTTGGTAGCCAAATAGTTTTCAGAAGTATAAGCTGTTGGTTTCAGAGATGGAAGATTCGCAGATAGTTACTGAAAATCAATGCTCAGCCTGTAAGAAGGTGAGATGTGGATAACCATCTCTTTTAGTGAAACACCTCTCCGTGACATACCTCTGAGGATGGTACGTGACAGTTGATTGACTTGAGCTTGGCACATGGGGCTGCTGTATTTTAGAGAGGAGGGAACCACAGCTCAGGAACTGTTATGTTTTTTCTTGTTCCATTGTTCTCCTTGTAGAGATTTCTTTTCATCTTTGCAGTGCCCGTGCTGTGTTGGATGGTAAGGCAATACTAGATCCAAGAAAAAGTGGCCACTAGGTATTTCTTGGTATTTCTTATAGTTTCTAACCATTTTTCCTTGAAATGCCAGAAATAGGTTTGCAGCACTGTGCTGTTTCCCTGGTGGGGTTACCGCCAGGCTTCAGGAATATCCAGGTTGGATGGATGTCTCTGTCTTGTATTCTTTTCTTATTTGAGTAACATACTTGGCAATATAATATTACATTATTACATTTTGGAACATAAATAAAGCCTTATATAAGTTTTTTTTTTAAATTAACTGCCCTGGAAAATAAGCACAATATGTGCATCTACATTAAATACAACAAAATTATAAATATCAGCACCTCATGAATGATCAGAGAATCATTTCATTCATGTCTAAGTTATATTTGCTCTTATTGATTAAAGCCTGCACCTGTATTTGTTTTGTATATTTCATGGTGGTGTTTGCTCTGCTGCTCAGTGCTGTGAGTGGCAGTGAATGCAGGTGGGCAAATTCTAATCTCCTCCTCTTTGGTATAACACATTGGGATCTGGTAAACTCACTACACTCTCTCTGCTTTCTCTTTGTTTTATATTAGGCTTTCTTTATGAATTATATTGTACTCAGCTCTTTGCTGCCAACTGTTAGCATTTGCTTCTAGAGATACGAAATTTTTTATCAATTCTGATAAGCCATGGTGTCTAGGAGTATTGTTTAAGTGGTAACATGAAGGGAAAAATACCTTTATAAAATTCAGCTATTGATAAACAAATATTAAGGTTACGTTAATGTCAAGCACCAAAGCAAATACTATAGTCAAAACCATAGTTCAGCATGAAAACTAATAACAAAAGCTAGGATTTGCACTGTGATTTGATGATGGTATGTCCAAGTCCAGGATATTCAACAGTAGGGAAGAAACAAAATGCAATTATTTCTTAAAGTCTCTTGAATCTCTTGGGAAGACAGACTCAATACAGGCCTGGATTGGTATGCTGTTGTCCATGGCAAGTTCCCTAGACTTTTACAAACACTGAAGTTCAGTTGCTGCCTTTCCCACAGACAGACTACCAGGGCTTTCTTGAACAAAATTACCAATTTAAATACAACCAGTCAGTTGTTGTGCTTAAAGTTGTTGTGTAGGCAGTAAGGAGAGAGCGAAAGCTCTGGAATGCTCATCTAAAAAAAATACGTTTAAAAATGCTTTAATAACAGGTATTGCTCTTCCCCAGAGGACTTTGCTGTCTGAGAAGACTATTATCTATATTATTAGATTTTCAACCTATCTCTTCTCTATTTATTTCTTCAGAAGTAATTAATGTCCATATTGGAAACAGTCACGTGATTTCACATTGCAAGGCCAGTGAATTAAAAATGCTACTATTGTGCCTTCTTGTGGGTAAATGTATTTTTTTCCAAATTGTTGATTTCAAATGCCTTTTCTAGTATTACAATGAAGCAGTCTAGAGAGTAGAGACAGACCTTTTACTTCTCATCATTAATGAGTCTTCAGATGTTAAACTTTATATTTCTGCTGTCAGATGGAAATGTTTATTTACGTCTTCCTCAATAGCTGTCGTGTTAGTGTCACTCTTCCTTATTTTTTTTCTTTAATTACCTTTCAACATACAGTCTTGAAGATTAAAGGCCAAATACCTTCTTTCAAAGGTCATGCTTAACTGGCAGTGATGTTCATTACAATTCTGTGAAAGTGAACTCACTTGTCTTAATAGATGAGTACGTTGTCATAGCATGGACATGCAACATATCACTGACTAGTGTACTTTGTAATTTTCTTCTGTGTGAATTTCTAACATGTTATCTTTAACATTACTTCATAGTCAGAAGAGCTACTTACTACTCAGTGTGTTCAGAATCAAGGCTAAGGTATTTCTAGTGGGAACTATCCACAAATAATTATGAAGTTTAATCAAGTACATGGATATAAAACTTTTTTCCCCCTGCTAATCTGTTTCTAAACAGACTCAAAGTACTCAGCCTCTGGCTTAAAGCAAAGCCTACCTTGGGAATTTCTGTTTTGTTGGGCATATAGTATATTTTTATTGTTTCCACGTGCTGTTTGTTTCTCTGCTCCTTGCTAACAGTTAGATAAGCAGGTAACTGTGCAAAAGAAAAGCACATCACTGAGAATTAGCTGCACATGCTATGTCATTGTCCAGTCTTTGCTGTCAGATTAAATAATTAGAAAAGCAGGTGGTAAACTAAGTACTGATTTAACTGGTTTCCTCAGAATTGCTGGTGCTGATAATATCAATATTCTTTGCAGCAGTAGTTAATCACATCCCTTGTTTGCAATAAACTCCTCCAAGATTGTCAGAGGACAAATTTAGTGCAGAAAGTTACGATGTTTAGCACTGTAAGGGGTCGGTGGTCTGCAGGAATTGGGGAATTTGGAAAGCCTTACTTACCAATTTATACTTGCTGCAAACTCATCTGTTCCCAGTCCTGTGGGATTCATGAAGTGTTGGTCATAATCTTTTGTCACCAGTAGACTGACTGGAGCAAAAATAAAACCAGAGAGACCTGCACATGATGGACTGTGCTTGGTGTTTGGCACCTATAGACTCAGCCTTTTTAAAAAGGAACTTCTGGACAAAAGGCAGACGTGTTAGAATGCTGTCATATCATTAAAATCAGGTATTTTCTGATGAGATTTTGGGCTAAGAGTCTTTACTTACTTCAATGCTACTCAGCAGTCTGTTTGGGAAGCACACTGATGCTTATTTTGTGAAGAAAGTTGGTTAGGATTTAAATAATTTTTCAAACATTTGGTACATTGGCTGGACCTGTACGTTGTAGTGGCTTTTTCTGGATACAGCCAGAAGTGGCTCAATAGAGATATTTTCAATAAAAGGATTTTTGTGTTTAAAATACAGTACTTAGATTTAATTTTTTAGATGGGATCTTCATAGAAGACATCACCAAGGAGTCTCCTTAAAGGTAAAAAGCTGCGTTTGGGAAGTTCTTGAGCTTCCATTAATGAGAACTTCAGAGAGCCCTAAGGTAATGCTTGAAGGATTCTTCCATGTAGCATTTCTGTATGTCAGATGTTCTGTTAATAGCTTTAATGACACCATTAGTTTTTCCCAAATGACTTCAGCATTGTGCCGCGTATGGATAAACACTAATTTTGATTTTAAGTAGGTCACAAAACACTAAAAATGAAATCCCCCTTGTTCACAATTGTCAGGTGGCTTTGTAGGCCATTTGCTTGTTAAGCTTCCTTAAGAAATGCTGTTACTTAAAAAAAAGAAACTTTTGGTTTTGAACTTCTTCTGAGGTAGAGCCTTCACATCGTCCAGTGATTCATATAATGCTGTATTTCATTCCATTTTGGTGAAAGAAATGTATATTTAAGATAATAAGCTTTTCTGAATCCATTTTCTAGTTATATGGCAGGGAAAAAAAGTGTCCATTTCAGGTGTGACTTATCATCAATTCATAATGCAATCAGCCTTGTTAGTCTACTGGTTTTGTTCACTTCTTGATAAGTAGAAGATAGGTGTTTTTCAGACAAAGAAGAGAAAAACCTCTAAAGACATCCATGAGTGTGAATATTGAATTATCTTGTGCTGAATCTTCCTGGTAATACATAGGCTGTAGGAGCTTCCTGTGCTCTGGTCAGCTCTGGTAAACTCCATAAATTCTTCCCACGGATTAATGCTTTGGTGTATTTATCTTAGAGCTATTACTGTTAGGAGCAAGAAGATCTCTCAAAAATTATGGCAGTTTGATCATCATTGATAGTGCATTTTCTACCATGAATTCAGAGCTGTTAAAATTTGAAATTATAGTGTTACTTGAAGCCAATCAACATTTTATGTGGATCCAGTTTGTCTCTTTTGAATCATCTATTAGGTCAGTGTTTTAAGCTAACTTTTTTTTTTCCTGCTAAACTTGTGTATTTATTCTGAAGAAATGTGGGTACCGTATATAAAAGGGGGAGGAACCTGTTCATGTTAAGCATTCTCAAAATAGAATGGAATTGTTTTTTTAATGGAAAGATTGAGACAAGTTTTGGAGAAAAGAACTAACCTGACAACTTATGAATGATTCTTTCTAATGTAACTAAAAGCTGTGTAGAGGAGAATTTGGCAAAGGACTGTAATTATTTTGCATATTGATATTTTGGAGAAAAATACTGATTCTGGAGAAGATTGAATCCCAGACTGAACTACTTAGCAATTTGCATAATTTAAGTGATGCACATGAGATGGTACTTATAGAAACACATAGATAACTACTTTGTAGATTTTTATGTTGTCTTTTTAATAAGAAGTTTCTTAAATTAGTATTTGAAGTATTTTGATGCACGTATGGTGCTGTATGTTCTGAGTGTGCAAGATACTCAGGTACCGCGTTCATGCTTTTGTCATGTTTCAGAATGGGTTTGCAGTTCATCAGATGGTGGTAGTTTGGCATAGAAACATGGATCTCAAAACTGGTGATAGATGCAGGTGAAGGAAAAAAAAGACAATTTATATTGACAGCTAAAGTCTTATTCTGTGTGACTGAAGGAGAGGTAAAAGGTAGGTATCAACAACTTTTTGAATCCTAGAGGAAAGATTGGAATTCTGTCTGGTTCATTATTCATCAAAGAATGAATCTGACAAAAACCTCAAAGGTAAGTGCATCCAGTCTGTAGAATGTTAAGACTAAAACAGCCATTCTGATAGTTATTGGGTAATCTTTCTACTACACAGCTATATTTATTTATTTATACTCTTGATCTTATTTCTAATTTCCAATATACTCTTTTTCAAAGAACTGTAATGTTTTTTCAGGATATTAAGGATACCTGCATGCTGTCTGTAAGTCACCCCTCCACAGGTTTGAAAACCTGGATTAAAAAAAGTCAGAACTACCACATGCAAGTTGAGAGTAGTTAAATATTCCAGGGACTGTGCAGCTACTATTATTCTGACAGGAATACGTCTGGATATAGATCTTTATCTCCAACTTATGGTGCTTTCTGTCCTGTGTGTGATACCACTCAGGGCTGTGAGGAGGGATTGTGTGATCCTTTCACAATAGGTCAAGACACAGAGAGGGAGCACAATGAGGGAGTCCCAGCTCATAAAACTTTCATTCACGAAGACCTGACAGTTGATGATTTATCAAATTTTAGATCAGACACTTTCATATTACGGTGGGACGAAGTCTTTTGTAAAGCAGGTGTCATGTTGCTGTTTCATCAGAGCTAATCTGCAATTTCATATGGTTTTTGTTGGTTTCTTGTTGTATCTGATTTATTTTTTCTATGTTATATTTCAATAATTTCTCTGTAATTACATCAGATGGGGAAAATATAGAAATGGGAGATTTTATACTAGCTGAAACACAAATATCTTAGAGGCAGAGATCTAGAGTGATTATGGACAGAGGAACAGTGTGTGACTAGAGGAAGAATGGCTGATGTGTAATTTATTGTTGTTCATAGAGTCAGTTTTCTGCACTGACTCAAACACTGATCCCAAATCTGAAAGGGCGGCATCAGCAAAGAAGAATTCAAGCAGCTCATTTGGGTCTAATTTTTCAATACCTCATATTTTGAACTGAGGATATTTGAGTTAACCTATAAGAACAGTCAAAGGCACCCACAAAGATAAAAATTTGAAATTCCAGGAGCTCGTGGATTCATTGATAAATGTAGAATTTAGGTGTGGGATCTTCTCTAGTTTTGAGATATTGTCAGCCATGCTCTACTGTTCAACCTTTGCTTCTAGGTTGCAGTAGCCTTCATTAATTATTTTAGAACATTTTTTGTGCTTAGTTGGGAATCTCTGTTAAAAAGAAGTCATTAATTTTCATGTATTTTGAAATCATATTCAAGTCAACTAGATAATAATTAATAATTATAATTTTAAATGCTTTAGTAGCTTAAAACACTTGAAGAGGTAACAAATTGTAAATGATGAAGAAAAATGACATATGGATTTTTTGGACAATGTTTATTCCCTTGGCAGAAAATGCAGCAATCGGAATCAGCCGGGGGGGAGGAATATAGAGTACAAAAGGTTGCGATAGCACAAATCCAGCGACGTGAATTAAAAAGAAAAATAAAGTATTTCCAAATTTGCCTGGTTGGATGGTTAAACTGGTGTAGACAGTCCATTGTGCATTAACCACTCAGCTTCTTTTGTTTGTATCATACAGAGCCATGAAAGCCAATTTAGTTTTTAAACTAGATCAATTTTCTTTCCTAAATGAGCTGAGGTAGGGTCACTCATCAGTAACCCTCTGTCAAACAAGCTTTTTTTAAGCTGTCCAGCTCTGCTCTTTAATGGCACCATTTTGAATTAGACCTTAATGTTATGTCACTTTAAATTAGTGGCTTTAGTTTGAACGTGGCCATAAAGAATATTATCAAGCCAGAGTAAACAGTTTTCTATCAAAACAAATCAGTCTAGGTTAGAAATAGCAATGTCACTGACACATCTGTCTGCTTGGTTTTCATTGGATTATTGGCTGTATCTTTTTAAACCAAACAAAAGCAAATGTGTTTCTTAATGTCACAGAATTGTCGTTGTATTTCAACATACTACTTGTAGAAGTGTAAAAATATATTGCTTCATATTGCTTTGCACCGTTGGGTTTTGTTTCTGATTTACCTCATCAGTTCAGAGTTCTTATAAAACAGGTCCATGCTGTTCCCCTGCCATCGTTAGCTCTTGCTTTGCTGTGCTCAGAAAACTTCAACCTGAGGTAATTCACTCCTTTTTGCCCCAGTTTCCTTCAGCCCCCCAGGTTGCCCCGTGTTGTGCCGGGCAGCTTGGCAGCACTATGCCAGATGTTGCATGAATCACTGGGGCTTTCTTAATGTCATCATTTAGTTGGAGGAAGCCTGGTGACATCTTTCTCTTGGCCCAAACAGCATCTCTGTTTATTTTCAGGGACATCCAAAGATTAATGTGTGTGTGCACACATAATCAGATATTGATTTCTGTGCAAAATGTTTGTAATTTACTTATGGGAGAAATAATTCAAAGTGGTTTTCCCTGGGATAGTTAAATCTAAAGGATGAGTTATTGGGTTTGGAATTCTGTATCTTCATGTAGTGAAATCCAACTGAGAATGGGTCGTGGGTGAGTTATTTGCCAGATGGCAAAATTTCGCATCCTACTCAGTCGATTGTTTATGTGCACTTCCTACTAGAGACTGCGGGGGAAAAATCTGTAGAACCTGCAGTTGGCAACTGGCAGCCAAGGAAACAAAATCAGCTGAATTGCCATTTGTCCCTCTACATAGTTCCTGGTAAAATGAACAGAGCCTTTCTGAGCCACCCATTAGATAAATAAAGGTTGAAATCAATGGAAATTAAATGACTGTAATTTTGGACTGAACATCTATTCCTTAATAAGGCAGAACTATATGGAATTGTGATGCAGTAAAAATACATATAGGATCTGATCCATCCTAAGAAAACAAAATCGATGTGAAAATCTAGTCCTTAACTGTATAATTACCAATTATGGTTTTGCCTTCGAGAAGAGGAATGAGACAGCTGTTACAGCACTGCTCTGGAGCTTCAGTAGCTCAGATCGTTCTGTGCTGTATTACTGACTTGCAAATTGATAAGAATCAGAGAATCATTTAGGTTGAAAAAGACCTGTAAGATCATCAAGTCCAACCATTAGCCCAGCACTGCCAAGCCCACCATTAATGCCACAGCAAGCCCATACTCTGCCTATTGCTAAAGATCTCTAAGATCCATTTATTTACCAATTTGTTGATCAATTTATTTTACCAAAATGTTGGAGAAAAACAGCCATCCCTTTTTTACTATCTGATTTTCATAGCATATGATTCCTCTTAGGTCTACAATGGCAGTCAGGTGACAATAACAATATGTGATGCCTCCTGGATGGTTTGGAAAAGAGCTGTACCAGAAAAGTCTGGAAGACATTCCAGTGATACAAGAAAGGTACCACCTTACTGACACTGTTTCTAATTAACAACAACCTAACCGTCACTGTTTTTAATTAACAGAGGAAAATACAGCACAAAACAGTACAAATAGCAGATGGTTATAAAAAGGCATAAAGAAAACATGAGCAGCATGAGACCTGATTTCTCAATAATTGTAATTGTGCTAAGGATATTGGAGAATGCTGCTTTTTCTCATGGTAAAACTGAAGTGACCATTGATAGAGTAGGAAAGAGAAGATTTAGCAAATAAGTTTCATGAATAAACTTTGTGTGGAATACGTTAACATTTTGGAGATAAGGTGAATGATTTTATTAAAAATCTGAGTGCTTAAAAGCATATTTTAGAACATAATGCTAATATCTCTTGCTATCTTGAGTCTTCCATTTATTTTGGTGCTGTGCCTTGCTGTTCTGTGCTTAAAAATAACAATAACATTTCAAAGGTTTAAAAATTGATTAGTCTCTCTCCTTACTGTTTTATTTAATGTATTCTACATCTGGTATTCATAGTCTAGGAAAGGGAATGGTGAACTCTTAAAAAAAATACTTTACAACTCCTATGACTTTTACAGTTTTCACTTATATGAGATCCAAGATTCAAATTTTCCAGACTATGTGAGAATGGAAATCCAATCTTTGAGAGCACAGTGGAGACGACACCAGTTTCTGACATCTTTTCTTGAGTCTGTTATTTACATGACAAACGCCAGCATAAAATAACATGAAGAACCATATGAAATGGTAAGTGGTGGAGTCATGTGTTTGCAAAGTCCATTTTCTGCAGTAGGATTGATTATAGACCTTGAATTCTGCCTGGCTGGCTGGTTTTAATAATCACACTAACAGTGATTTTTTTGGTGGCTGATCTTAAAGCAGCTGCTGGTCTTGCTCCTGTTTTGGGTCATACAAAACATTGTTCTAGCATTCAAGATGTTGGAAAATGCTCCAAGGATTAGATTGGCAGAGGGTTACCCTCGCTTTTGTCAAGGGCTTTCAGGTCCTGTTGTTGTTGGGTCCAGAATGAGCTGTTGTCACAGCAGTTGTGCCATGGTCACATTTGCTGCATCAGTGCTGGAGGGTTTCTTCTTCTCTGCTTGGGAAAGATGCTGGCTTTATATTTATTTTTGTCTATCTCAGAGTTGCTCTGTGCTAATTTGTTGCAAAGGAGTAAAAAGCAGCCCCTTGTGCCTAAGCATTCAGGGTTCTTGCATGGTGTTAAATTTAAGTGTATGTGAAATAAGTACTTTAAATAGAAGTATTTAAGATCATTTTTCAAAGGCTACGAAGTGCACTCAATTTTGTGCCATTTGCAGCTGATTAAGATGTATTGTACTTAAGAATTATAACAGCTCTGAAAAGCGGAAAACCTTTTAATAAATACAACAAAGTAAAATTCAGAGTATTTCTGTAATGAATATCTATGTATGAATTTTTCAATTATTTGGATAAATTTTAAAAATAGAACTTCTGAAGACAAATTCTTCAATAAAAAGCAGAAGTGCTTTATTTTTATATTTTTTGGATCACAAGGAAAAATTCAGTAATTCTCAGACTATACTGGCTTGTGTTGTGTATCTATTTCCATTGCTTTTAAAATATCTAACATTAAATTGTTTTATCCCTGTAATCCTTGCCTAACAGGAGTAGTGATTCAGGTGCATCTAAGAAAATTCGTGTTACGTGGTGGGAGATCCTTTTTCCTCAAGGAGAGTTGCTCATGTAGGATCTAGAGGAATAGAGTTGTACTAGAGGTCCATATGGCAAGGCTTTGCATTCAGTAATAAATATAGTGGGACATGAAGACTTCCCCAATGTTTAAATAATGCACAAGTTGGTTGATATTTCTGTGGATGATTTTATGAACTGCTGTATGTGATACTGTTTCAGGACCACCAGACTTTTCATATAAAATATTTTAATGGAATTTTGACAATCTGAGTCATATTTAAATATGAGAGTTTAAAACTTGTAAGTGGAGGAACTTCCCAGAAAGTGTCACTTGTTTTAGGACTTTTTAATTTGCCTGATATTTCTGTCTTGCTTGTCTTCCTGCCTGAAGTTGTAATTATAATGTTCAACTTGGATTCTACAAAGTGGCCAGTGTTCAGTTCTACATCTTCATCTCTGTCAGGCTAGCAATTATGTTTTTATTCTTGCAATATTTGTTTCAACAAAATGTCTTTTCCGTGAAAGTGAAGAACTTCTAATTCTTTTATGTCCTACAGGCCGTTGCACGGCCAAGAGATTTCAGATGGCGTAGCTTCAACTCTGTTTTTTTACAGGTTTTAGCAGAAGATGGTCAGAGTTAATTACACTTCCTAACAAAAAAGGTGAAGTTTTAACTTGAAGCAGTCAGAGAAAGGCTCGCTTGTGCATATTTTAGTTATTTAGGGAAGAACTGGTATTTTTTTATATCCGTTTCCAGTAGGGAATTCCTCCAGTTTAAGGAAATAGGTACTAAAACATGTTTTGATTTCAGCCAGTATGGAGATAAAGTGCCAGCTATAAAATTTATGGTTTAATTTATTGTTTTTAATCTAATGATCCTAAAGTTTTTAATTAGTCTATGTGTTTTGCTACACTTCATAGCAGTGTGCTTTTATTGCTGTACATCTTTCAATTTCTCTCTCTGTGTACAGACATACGTAGAGTTCTCAGATAAAAATCTTAACATAATAATAATTAATATACATTAAATACAGTAAAGTATATAAGAAAAGATAGTAAACCAATAGTCAAATTCTAAAATAAAAAGGCTTCCTGAGATGTATTATATTCACATGGAAATAGAGTATTTCTGCAGTGTCCCTGCTTTCCTATGTTCCAGAATGCTTTTAAATAACTCATTTGAGTTATCCCAACACCACCATCTGTGAGAACAGACCAGATTTTATTTTTCGTGGTGTATCTTGTAATGGCTCATCTTTGCCTATAAAACTGTCAGAATATTCTGACAGGTGAGGAATCTGGTTCCAGTGGTTTCGCAAGTTCACGTGAGCAAATTACTCAGTTGTTCTTGTCAGAGAAGGTCCATTTCTTTACTTTCAGCTGAATATTCTTTGCAATAGTAGGTGGAGAAATTAATGCATTTTTTTATTAATTTCAAGGAAGTAACATTCTGATTCATACTTTTGTGTTCTGGATCTTTTCTAAGTCAAGGAAAAAATACCACCTGCTTTTCTATTTTTATACCACTATATAAGCATTAATCTAAGCCAACTTCTGTGAATTTTCTTTCTTTCTGCAATTAGTGATTGTGTTCAGGACAGTTCAGTCGCAATTAAAAGCAGGACCGGTTGTTTTAAAGTGCCTGTTGTCAGGCACAATGGAACCCATCAGCAAGAAAACGTGGATGAGGCTGAAAAGAATCCACCTGGCTGTGGTTCATGTCCCATATGGGATTATTGCTTTGCAGGTGATTGGCATCCCAGTCAATCTGTAAATACACCAAAATGTCAGTGAAAAGATGCAATGGTTACTGGTGTTATTACAGATCTATAAAAAGGCAATTAATTGTTTATTAGAGTTGAAGAAGAGCAATGTGAATGCTGCAGTACATGTAATGACATTAATAAGAACATCTTTATGGTAAGTCATACAATACAGCATCTTCCTATGCATAAATATATACGTTTCCTTTATTTGCATCATCTTTAGCAGGAAAAAACTAATTAGGATCACCTACCTGAAGGAGAAGGAGAAACAATCAAGAGTTACTGTATCTCCCTCATCATTGGCACTTGCAAAATGTAAAGCAAGTCCTGTTTTATAAGTGATGAGAGCAGATGATGGGCATGGGATGTGGGATTCTCAGGAGTGCACTGGGAAGCAGCACCAGGTAAGCAGCAGGACAGATTTATGGGCACTTTCAGGATAGTGTGTAGCATCATTATAGTAGATGAAAGTAGGTAACGTGGTTATGATTTAGCAACATTTTAAGATTTATTATCAGTTGAAGGTGGATCAAAAGGTTGAATTTTAGCAGCACTTAATCATTAACCACTTAGGGATTAAAAAGGATTATTGTGAAGGCATTAACTGCAGAACAGATTTGGTCTCAAGGAGGTTTTTCCTACAACTCTCCACACGTCATAGATTGATGGCTAGTGACATTTTTGTACAATGTAGAAAAATGCCTAAACTAATACAGTTAATGCTACACATCAGGTACACCTACTCCCTTGTTCCCTTTTCTGCACCTTCTAAATGTAGAGAAGTTCAGTGGTTTGCTGTCTTGCACCGCTATCCATCTTTCTTTCCAAATGCTACAGCACTGGCCCCCAAAAAAGAGTGGTAACTTTTTTAACGTGCAATATGTTGAGTAGGTGTTTTGCTGAAGCACCAGCACATTAAACAGTCAGCACAGTCCCATTTGAAATAATTAGGATTAATTTTCTCTAGCTCTCATGAACACAAAAAGAAAATTATGTACAGGTACCTGTACGGTGCCAACTTAAGTATGATTGACTAAAGTCATTACAGTTAATTTAATTTAAGCAAATATTAGCCAAGCTTTGCCAATGTGACAAGTAACTTTCAGTTCACTATTTTTGCAAGTCCGAGTCAAAACACATCTTTCTTGTAAAGAGCAGAGTGCTTTTCAAAATGGATGATGCCTGTGGTAAGAGCATTTATCACTGTGATCTGAGAAATTTTCAGATTGGGTTTGGTTTGTGTGGCTCTCAAAAGCTATCTGAAAACAGGACAGGTTTTAAAAATGAATGCTGCTATTTTCAAATATAACTAGGCTATTTATAAGAAATTGGGCGATTGTGTAACAAGTCCATGTAAGCAAATGAATCGCCGAGTTCAAAATGTAATGAAGTTCAATTGAAATAAATATATGATCTACATAGTTCGTATATTGTTTTCGTAAAATACCTTTGGAATAAAAAAGCTGTAGATATTTTTTAATAATAAACAAAAACAGTCGTTAAGAAAAGTTGGAAACTTGAATGCATCCATTAATCTTTTTAAATTTTAAACTTTAAGAGGACCCTTCTTTCTTTGTCCTCTTAAATGGGAATAAACACCTTCTGAAAGGCTAAGAAACAGTATTCAGTGATCAGAGAAGCTGATTAAATAAATACCCATGTATTGTCTCAGACAGTGAGAAAAACATCCGTGATCTTTTCTGAAGCACTGATGAAAAGCTTCCTGACCTCTTGCCCCTAATTTTGAAAGTTGCCCAAATTTTAATTAGAAAGGGCTAGCAGCAATAGTTGTTGCCCATGAGGCCAGATTTGCTTTACATTTCCAAGTGGCGTACAGCAGAAAACATGAATGATAAATGATGGTATAAATAGACTAGTTAAAATTGCAAACTACCCTAATTAATTAATAAACTGGCAGCTTAGAGTTTGAGATGTCAATTACAAAGGAGGAGAGAGAAAACAAATGTTCCCTTTTCCCTGCTGCTTGTAGGGGAGCAGTTTCCAGTCTACAACAAGTAAAGATCACTCTTAGACGGGAGCTCTCCTCTCTCCATAATCTGCACACAGCAGTGCTCCGTGGTGTCACATTTATTAGATGCCAATTCTTTTTGTGCGATTCCTCATCTTTTTTATTACAGGAATATAAAAGAGTCTCCCTGAAGCCTGTTTGTATTTTCTGTGCCTTTTCCAGCATCCGGGTTGCGGGGACGAGTGACACTCCCCGTGGCTGCCTTCCTGGGCAGCGTCATTTCTCTCGGGCTGCATCTCCCCTTCACCTCCCACCATCCCGTTACTCCTCACTGCAGCCACAGACACAAATCTACTCTCTGTCACCAGCTTCTAGTTTATCTCCTAACACTGGTTCTTTTTTGCTGTTCTTGTCTCCTTTCCTGCTACTTCCTTAATAATTTCTCACTCATTTCTTTTCCACCCTAACTTACTACTGTTATGTCAGGAGATGGGAGATGGCCCTGTTACTCAGCGTTCTACAAGTATTTCTCCCTGTTAGGTTTGATTTTTCCCAGAAAGGTTGAAAAGTGTTGTTAGTCTGCTAACTCAGTCGTCACTGGAGAGAGGCAGCGGTGACTACGCAGAGATTTTTTCTTTACCTTAATCTCTCTTACTAGAATCAGTTCTTGGAGGCAGAATCAGTTCTTATTGAGAATGAGGCTTTTATTGATGCTTAATGAGATTTTGGGGTGGAAGGAGCAAGGCAGGTGTCTGCTGTGAATGATTTATTTTTATTTTAAACTTGATAAATATTTGTAAATAAAGCAAGCCATTTTTTCCTTAGCTGCCTGCTTTTGCCATCTGATCTTGGGATACAGGTGCTGCATGTGTGCCTCTAGAATGTGTCATTTCTGCTCCGTGGCCACAGCAGCTGAGTCAAACACACAGAATCCGACTACGATGCAGCTCCTACAGGAGCAGGAGCTTCCAGGATGATGCTGTGAATTGCTGATGTGTGTGTTGCTTATGCCAGAACTGCTTGTTCTGCAGCCCTTCCAAGGAAAGGGGCAGGACCAATGATGCTCTTGTAACTACCACCATAAAACACATCTGGCAATTATAGGAGGTTATGTTAAAGGATATATAAATAACCACCATAAGAGTCCCTGGCACAACTACTCTTGTGCTCATTGTTGTTTTGTTGACGTTCATGCATATCTGTCTGCTGTGTTCATTGCTATTGTGAGACCCACACTCCAGAAGGACACTTTTCAAAGGCCTGTTCTTGGCAGAGGTGTGGATTGTGGTAGGAAGGCAGTAGGACAAGTCCACGCATCTCAGCTGCCTGGTGCCATCCATCCAGTGCAGTCCTCCAGCAACCCATTGGGGCAAAGCATTCCTGAAAACACAGGTTTCATTAAAAAAAATAAAATCACTCCTAGAGCTGAATTAACTGAATGTGGGTCTCAGATTGCACCTTAGCCCAAATTGACAGGAGAAAGCAAATTTACTGCCTTGAAGCAAGCTTCAGAGCATGCCAAGAAGGAAAGCCTGTGGTTTGGATGGTTTAGGCATTAGCCATCTAATGTCCTCAAATCCTTCTGCCCTTGCAGCACCTCCTCCTGGATTTTCCAGTGCAGAAGACTGAAAGAAGCCTTTTAAACACCAATGTTGGATGTCCTGCATCTGGACAAACCAGCTTTACTCAGTCAACCCTTCTCAGCTCTCTGGGCTACAGGTAACATAGAAAACTATTCTCGATGCCATCTTAAGGTCCCTTTTTTTTAATGCTGCACAATAATCTGAACACCTGGAATCGATGTCCAGCCCTGTTGTCTGGCATTTTTCTTTCCTTTTGGAGAGTTGTATAAATATTAATAGCAGTAACCATGGATATTCTCTTTTATCTGACGTGGCACAAAAGAAGAAAGCTTCTCCAGATCAAATTGGCTATTGATCTTGATGTGTTTTATTTGTGCAACTACTGTCACCGTGATTTCAACCCTATAATTAAAAAAAAAATAGAAGCAAGGTAACCTTATTCAAACTCGAGAACAGTAAAAAATAGATAAAACATGATGGATGCGCTTATTCTTCTCTCTCATGGAACAAGGGTTAAATAGGAGCTGAAGACATTACTACAGGGTAAAATCAGTGTTAAAATAGTGTCAGCCTTTGAGTTTGTTGAAGTGAAAAAAAAATCTGTGTATTGTGAGAGGAATTGCAGGTGTGCTGCAAGCAGGAGCCTCAAATGAACAGACCTGAAACAGGAAAATGATTTGGAAATGAGCAAAGGCTTGAGCAAGACCTAACTTTAGTTATTTTTAGTACATCCATCGTGTATAGTGATTATGCTTTGTTTAATAACAAGGAAAAACAATATTTTAGCACAGCTGTTCTCTCACTATCATTTTTCTGCAAATAAAACCATTAGACGGGCTTTTTCTTGCTACCAGGTCTTTCTGTGGTGAGAAGAAATGATTGTCTCCCATCCATTCTCTTCTCATTCCAAAGCATAGTGCCCCCCCTGAATGCTGAATGAATACAAGATGGACCTTTGAGTTCACCACACTGTCTGGCTTTAATTCTTCTTAGTATTGCTTTAATATTTGTTGAATGTATATGCAATTATATATTTGAAATTTGGTATACAAAGAATGCTTTGCTACAGACTCTGGTCTTCAATAGGAATAAAATGTTTTGATGCCAGCCATGAGGATTGCAAATCTCTGATTATGGGATTACATTTTCTGCAATCAGGACTTTTTTGTGATAGAGTATTTTTAGGTTTCCTGCATGTTTTGTCTCCCTGCTCTTCATCTGTGAATGTGTTCCTTCTCTAAATTTCCTTCCACACTGAGTTTACTGCACAAAGAACTTATGAATGGGCGAGACATCCATTCATATCTTTTAGCAGCATGTATTCAGGCTGTGTCTCTTCTCATTCCTCCTAAGGAGGGATTCATTTTCTGCTATTGTGAAAGTGGAATTAATTCTTAGATTTATGATTGTTAAGCATTTGTTGTTTGAGAGCATAAGCACATAAAACAGTTGTTGTGCAAACTGAGCACATCTGGCTGAATATTTTTCTTTGGTCTCCTTTAAAAGGGCTTCTTGTGGGCTCATCATATATTGTTTAGAGACAAAACAAAGAACCGAGCAGGATTTAATTTTCCAGCAGCACAAACTGTTGTAATTTTAATAGTCTTATATTCTTATTCTAAGATTACAAGAAAAAAAAAAAGGCAAGAAATACAGTCCGTTGGGAGGAGGAGACTGGACTGACAGTATGGAAATGGAGACAGGATGCTGAGATGTCTGGGTTCAGCTTTTGTCATGGCATTAAGTCACCTCCTGAATAAATATATCAGTTTGGGAATTCCTTTGATGGTTGTGATTCATGGTTGGGTGTACAGGTCCCTGACACTGTCTCATGGAAGGTGTGGAAGATGCACAGGATCTGTTTCTGATGCTACTTGTGGGATTTTTGTTGCTTTTGTTTGTTTGGGAAGTTGTTTGCTTTTCCTGGCAGGAAAATTAAGGTGAAGTTCGTGCTGAAAGGGAAGGTCAGAAATCTGACACATATTGTCAACAGACACAAAATTGCTAATTATCTGAGTGAAAATAGAAGAAAGTGAAAAATGTTATTCATACCTCTGGTTACTAGAGGTCCTCAATCCTACATAAACAAGGTAGAATTATCCCAGGAAGCAGCCCAGACAGAAAGGCCTTGAAGGTGAGAGAGAGCTTTTTCTTCTCTAAATTGGCTCAGAGAATTATACATTTTTAGAGAGCACTTCCAGGTTTCTCTGCAGCAGTCACAGTCTGCTCACGTGATATGTTTGGCTTCGGACAATGCAGCTGGCAGTAATTATGAGACTTACACATTAACTACTGCTGGTCTGCCCTTCCCAGGCAGGGTCCCAGAGTCCCCGAGAGACACTTGATGTACCTGGGATTTTTAGCAGCCCCATTAACTTCATGTCTTCTCATCTTTGCATTTATAACAGGAAAATAATTCTAAAAGGTTTTTGTGTTTATGCTTTGTCTTTGCCCTGGAAGGGGTGGAATGGAACCAGAACAAAGTGGTGACTTCTGTGCAGAAACGTGGTGTGGGGACAGCAACACTCCCTGCTCTGCAGCAAATTTCCCCCACAAATTACTGTAGGTCAAAGTGACAATAGATACTAGGCAAGGTCCAGACAACATCTAAAAAGCCTTTATTTTTTACCAGTTTCTTTTATTTTTTTTCCAAATACCTATCATCATGTCTCATTCTCTTTGTGTTCAGCTTTCCTGATGAGTCACTACCTGAGTATCTCAAGAACCGACCACTCTGCCTGATTCCTGATTTTATTTTTTATTTCATTTCTGGTGTGTTATGGCTTGACTGAGTATGCTGTAATGTCAAGATAACCTTTGCTACTCTTGAGGGCAGCACATCTCAACATGCGTATTCCTGGAGCAATTAGAATAAACCTCTCACTGGTAGAACCCCAGTAGGTTGTTTTTAAATGATCTCCTAACCAGAACTTTGGACAAGTACTGCTGGATTTATTTTTCTGGAGAAGACACGTATATATTTCAAGTACCGTTATTCAAACCTGAATACATTTCATAGAGGGAAGTTTTCAAATCGACTGAGGAAAATGATAGAGACAGCAAACTTGAGAGATTCAAAACTGTAATAGTGACCTCTAGTGACTAGAGAACTAAGTAGGTCTTCCAGAACAAGCTTCAATCTGCTGTACATCTAGTAATCGATAACAGTTTAGAATGGCTTTATATTTACAAGAGAAAATTCTTGCTTTTCTGCCTTTTTCACTGGAAACTCATGATTTCTAGCTAAAACTGGTATCTGCTTAAAAGTTCCTTTCTTAATAATCCTTGAACATATTTTAATTCCTTTATTCTAGTCTGAAAGTAATTAAGCCTTATTTGAAGCGTATCTGAGCTTCTTTGCTGTGTGTTCTCTGGCACATAGAACAGAAAATGAGAATACTCCAAATGACTTCACACCTCATCTCAAACTCTTTAGAAGGGATTTAATTTTACAGGATGTTGTCTCCTGTGATGTTAGTCCTCAGATAGCTTTTACTGAAAACTTCTCATATAACTTTGGTAGTAATCTTGAGAAAATGTTCATAAAACCACAAAATATTGTCCTTTTAATGTCATCTTCTTATGAGTTGAAATCACAGTGCTGGAAAGACATTGATTTTGAGTGTTGTTGCCTTGAGCACAGTGGACACGGAGCACCTCATGCTTAGTGATATAATCATTGACACTTTCGGTGCTTATTATTGGATGTCAGATACAAACTTAGTTTGATTCCCTCTATACATGCACATAATGTATAGGGTCATTTATTACCTGGGCTTCTAATATTCCCAGTATTCTCTCTTGCACACAGTGCAACACCTGCCCTTATTTAATAGGTATCTTTATATTTATTTTTTCTGGTATATGCTGAAAGCATCATATTTTTGTTAAATATGTGAATTAAAGCAATGTTACTTAAGGGGAGTGGGACAATAAAAAGTTGGAAAGAGAGGAAAAGAAATGCAAATTCTATTTAAAGCTGTTCTCCACCAAGAAAAACCATAGTAAAATTTAACCCAAATGAAAGGAGTAACCTTTACATTTGTCATTCTCAGGATAATTCTGTAAAATTTGGGAGACTACATTGAGTTATCTGTATACATAATTTTATTATTTTAGAGCCAGGAACACAAGGTCTAATATTCAAAGTTCATGAACTGAAAGCAAACAAATGAAAATAAGCTTTGACTTTTTATTTTTCCTCCTGATACAGGAAGTACGAGAAGCATCTGAATGTATTACTAGAAAAAAAAATCAGTTTCGTTTAGCTACTAGTGAAATGAAGATAATTCTATTTTTTTAATGTATTTATTTTGAGGAGATTCTTCAAGTGATTAATACAAGGAGACAGAAATATGACAAGTCAGAAGGAAACAGCGCCAGAACAACATAAGAGAAAAACAGTGAGGACTGTTGGTGAGTTATTTCCATTTGGTTTCAGGGAGATGTTACAGACTAGAAGTTCTGGACAAAGATTATGATAACTTTATTATGTAATTTAAGACACTGGGTTTTCTAGTTGAAGATATGCTGATATCCGATATATGTTCTGATAGGCTCTATTCTGATATAACCTCACGGTTCCACCTTTTATAAGTCATACAAATATATATACATATATATATATTGAAGATAACTATGGCTCCAGTTGCGCAGGGATTCTATGTTACATGTCATGACTAGGCTTATTCATTATGAACCGAGTCTGTATTCAAAGGAGAATCAATTTTAAAAATACTTCAAATGAGTCATTAAAGAGTTAGAATCACAGAGAATCTGAATCCCTTTAACACATACACAACACGACTCATAACACAAATCCATGATTTGTTGTTCCTTTCTTGTTTGGTTTGACAATACTTTCCCTGTTTGCTGAATGAAAGAATTGTCCGTGAGTTTTTCAGGTCCTTCCTTTGCCTTGATCTTGAAAACTCCAAAGAAATACTGAATCTTGATGATTTCAGTGCCTGGTAGGACAAAAATTGTGATTTATTTGCTGTTATATTCTGAAGGTTTATGTCATTGCTGAACTTAGGCCAGCTTATTTGGTCAGTCATGCATGAGAAGAGATGGCTGCTTGATTTAATATTTTGGTTAGGAATTATTTTGCAGTGGAGGTTATTTTTATAGCATGGTAAAGTGATTTACGTCATGGTCTTTGAGTTTGAGCAAAATTTACTATGATCAGCAAAGCCTATTTTTTAAAATATTTGAGGATTAGACTAAAAACAAGACCATGTTTTCCAAAGAATAAGTCTTTCACAGAAATTACACAGCTGCTGTGGAGGAAAACTATAGAAAACCATATCATTGTGAACTTGCTTGCATCTATTGAAAATCTAAGGTAAGAATTTCAAAAGCTTAGTCCTCATTAGAAAGCAGAGTTTTTAGAAGTGATCCAGACTTCCCAAATTTTACTGTGTTCAAGCACCTTAATAATGAAGAGCCTGTGTAAGTTGAGTCTTGCAGACTGTGGAGCCCTGCAGTAAGATGCTGTGTTCTCACTTTCAGCCACACTTCTCAGGTGGCTGAAAATAAGTGTTTTAGAAGAATAAGCTTTGATTGCTATTTTCCCCTTTCTTAGATCTCATTTGGAGGAATAAGGTTTAGTAATACTGGTTGATGTCCATACTCTTATCTCTGCTACCATAAAACATTAGTAAAGACTTTTACAAAATTGTATCAGGGGAAAATAAATCTTGAAAATTTTGAAGAAAAGAAAAAATGGAGTCATTAAACTGCATATCCTTGAATAAAATAACTGTATCAATGAGAATCTTCAAATGAAATGTTATCAGAAGTTTTTTGGACAAAATAGACAGTAGCTGAAATTTAGGTCCCAGGTTTCATTTGTTATTGTGACTCTTAACTCTAAAACCCACTAAAAATATAAATCACTAACGTGTTTTTAAAAATGGAGTTACAGTCCTGTAAATTTCAGAAACAAACCTAGTATGAAGCATCTGCCTCTGTTTTGCTTTTTTTTTTTAATTGCACTCTTCCAAAACACTAGCCCAAGTCAGTGCTGATAGTAGCTCTCACCTGTATTTTTTAGTTTACTTTAACTTTTTACTTCTACAGAACTGTTTAAGATAGCAAAGCTTAGGAGGAAATTCAGTTGATGCTTCAGACTTGGAGAATAGCAATGGTGGGTGCTTACCACCTTTCAATACTATTCACCGTTTCTGTTATGAACTGAGTAATACAATTTTGGGGTATTTTATAGGTGCTGATGCAAAGGTTACCAGCCTCACAGGTGTGTGATGGTGCGCTGTAAGGGAGAGGCATCTCTTCTTCGGAGGGTGTGGAGTTCTTCTGTCATATAGGTG
>JAOXNG010000052.1:36699124-36714669 GCA_028566535.1 Scolopax minor | reverse complement strand
GGTAGAGAGTGAGTCCTCCATGTCCTGTGTGTCCTACGGTTGTGGGTAGTAGGTATGGACACACCACACACTGCTAGAACCTGTTAGAGATCACAACCTCCTGAAAAGTGCACCATGTTGCTCTTTATTTTAATTTTTCCTGATTCTTTACAGTGACATACAGCTCCTGGTACAAGCACTTAGATTGGAGCCTGTAGGCAGGATCTGGACTAATAAGAAGATGTTGTGCTATGATTATTTCAAACTCTGCTTTGCCTGTCTGCATTACTTTTTTATTTCTCTGCTGCGTGTAAGAGGGAAGCCAGATCTGAAGGTTATATTCACTTACCCAAATGTCAAGTTCTGTGTGAACATCTCAGCTGACATTTTTCTCTGTGCTTGGTAAAGACTGATCCAAGTGTCTGACAGCAGCGCTGCACCGACTGTATCCCACTCGCCGTGTTCAGACACGAGAGCTCGATCTGGTCATTGTCTCAGAAAGTTGATAAAGACCTGAAATTGGAAAATGTTAACATAATAGCTTGACATTTTACTCTTTCTTTTTTTTTTTTTTTCCCCAGCTTGGAGCTAAAGTGGATTCATGTGTTTAAAGTAAGGGAAATACACTGTATGTGAAATATTTAATAGGCTGATTACTGCCATTTCAGCCTTTCCTTGCACACACATCTAACCCCCCTTATTACCAGTAGTTAATGCTCCCAAAATGTGAGAGGTGATTCTATTTCTTTAATACTCTGAAGTTTATGGTGTGTATTTGATGTGAAATTTCCAAAAAATGACCTAAGAGTCAGTAGTATCTAATTAGACATCTAATAAACGTGCTATGACTTTTTATCTCCGAACAAGTAAGCTCAAGGCTGACCAGTTCTCAGAGTCTGTTTGATCAGAGTTACTCTACGTGATGGATTTGAGGCATTGTGGAAGAGAAACTTCTTGGCTGGATGCACTATGCTCCAGATATTAGGCAGACACTAACAAATCCCTCCAAATAATGGTGTCAGTGGTCAGAAGTATGTCAGTGCTCTAGCACAGCACCTTCTGCTCCCGAGAGATGAAAGGGCTTTGTGCCAAACTGGAATCCACATCACCTCATTGGATGTGAGCCAGATTTACAGGCAAGTGCTCCTGAAACAGAGGGAGGCATCAGTCTCCCCCTCTCCAGCTGGAGTGGATGGTGGGGAATGCTGGGTGATTCCCTGGCCCAGGACAGTGCAATGACAACCAAAGAGCAGTGCAAAGTCAAACAGAACTTGTTTCACATGTGGTGGTTTTAAATACCATCAGGCTGTTTCTGTCTCTCTCTTTCCCTCTCTTCACCTCCCCCAAGCTTCTTGCAGAGTGTATGTGAGACCAGCACACCCAAAACGTGGTATCTTGTTTAATAGTGTGTAGAGCAAACTGCTAGGGCAGGTTAGGAGCCCTGGGGATTATGTTCCACATTCCTTCCATATGAGCATGTATGACAAGGCTAGGCCAATTCTTGATCTAACAAAATTGCAAAATGCTTTCAGTTCTTTAAGTTTGGAGTTTCTTTGCTCCTGTTTTCCCAATAATTTTTCAATTATTCTACATTTACTTAAGTTTGTGTTAAAGAATAGAGTTTTACTCAAAGTATTGAAACAGTAAATGATAGTTCTGAAAAAAATAAATAGAAATAAAGACCAAGCAAACTATGAACTGCCTGTGAGAGTCACCACAGCAACACCTCTCGCGTCCCTTCTCTCTGAGCTTTATTACTCCTTGACAGACTTTAAATGTGTTCCCAGCCCTGTGTGGGGAGCTTCCATCTTAGAGGGGAAAGCAGAAGGCAGTGACTTTCTCTGGCTGTCACTTACTTACAGACCATGATGAAGCATCACATCCTCCCTGGTTCATTGGGCTCCTCCGATACCTTCCCTCCCCTTCCTGAGTGAAGAGCAAGGAGATGGCAATTGTCTTTCTCTTCTTGGTCATCTTACACCCAGGTAAACAAAGTAGCTGCCACCAGCTCAAGTTTTTTAGGGCCTTTTCTTTTAGTGCTATGGCAAGAAATAAATATTAGAAATATGATCAGTTATAAGCAATACAAAGTCTTACTGAAGAAGAAAAAACATGTCAATATTATTTTGAAAGGAATTTGTCCATGATGCTATTGCACAAGAGGTGACTGGAACAATTGATGCTCAGGAACCAATTTATTTCAGAGCTCTGTTTGGGAGAAGAGTCAATGAATGAAGGTCATTGCTGTTCAATTAACTTAAAAAAACCCCAAACCAAACCCCAAGCAAAGTAAAATCCACAGTAGAACTCTTGCATTTCTGCTATTAACCTTGAAAAGCATGTAAATCGGAAACACTTGGAACCAATTTTGACACTGGACTCAAAGTAGCAATGTGGGCAAATAAATTTTAAACAATGATTTTTTTAAATGGAAAATCTTACAGAAAACTTTCACAGCCTTTTTTCTCCAAATATGAGACTTGCAAGGGAAATTATGTAGGAAAACAGGTTTTGCTGAGATATCAGTCAGAGGATATTCAAATCATGACTTCCACAAAACTGGTAGTTAAGCAACCTTTTTTGACATGATAGTATTTTGCTCTATAAAAACTGCTTGTACATAATTATATACTCAATCCATATGATTGACAATGGTTATTTGCTTACTTTATACACTAAGCAAATAGTTTGACAAGACAAGAAATGAATGAAACTAATTCATACTTTGTGTCACTGTTCATGCAAAACAGGCTGCAAATATACAAAGTGTTCAGACAGCTAATATTTATCTCATATTTCAACTGAGACTTTTGCACTATTTTCATGGGGTGTATGGCTGGAATTAATTGTGCTTCTATTCATGTATTACCCACATTTAATTCCAGTTTTCAGAACCTTATTTCTTCAGTGAATGTTTTAAAGATATGTAGCAGTACCTTTAGGTATCTGAAAGACTCATTCTAGAAGTTCCTTTGATTCTCTGTCTTTCTGATATGTCTTGCTCTTTCTATAATTTGATTTCCATAAAAGTTCGGTGCTGTTTGAACTTTTATGTTGCCTTTATTAGCTTTAATAAATGGGAGAATTTTCATGTCAGAAACCCATGAGGCATTGAGGGATCAATGCAGTAGCCTGGTCGTGGGTGTCTGGTGCCAGGTTGGGTGTCCTGTGGAACCCAAAACATCAACAGGGACCTGGTGGGTCTAGTGCAAGACTTAGAGGGACTTGGGCCACTTTTCAACATGTTTATATTAAGCCTCCGTGTATAAACTGGACTGATGGGCCTGGACTGCAGGCTTGAAGTTCCCATGCTCTGTTCACAGCACGAAGGCTACACGAGAGCACAAGTAGTTAAATAGGTTGTACTTTTATGAGAAAACTTCAAGGGATGCACAGCTAAGAGTTTTGGAGACATAAGCGAGCACGCTTCCTACAGTATCAACAGCATTTTTTTGTACTTATGCTGCTTCAGCACTTTTTGATTAGCTGGCTTAATTTTGCCAACTAAATTGTAACCCTCCAGATTGTTTTCTGTAGCTGTGGGCATGATCTGATTTGAAATGTTTTTTTCTGTCTTTCATTCCAAAGCCAGAATTACCATTAGAATATGATGCCACCATCAGGTTGGGGAAATTGCTCTCTAATCCACCTAATGCTTTAATATACTGGGTGAAGTAAGAAGTAACTGCATTTTCAGCAATTTAGCAATCATACGCTGTGATGCTTGTCTGGAGCGTGACTAAAAGCCGAAGAGCCACTTCCAGGAGAGCTCTGGAGTTTGCTCCCTGTGGAGATGAGATGCTGCTGAGGTGTGGAGCTTTCCAAGGGCTCCTCTCCTTTCCTGGGCATCAGGCTGTAGGTGTCATGTTGGGCAATATTCCCTCCCAGCTCTCAGAGCACGAGAAATTGCAGTGGGGATTAAATTTTTTACTTTGTTTTCAAAAGGATGCAGGTAAGTTCCATCATAGGGGTGCTTTCTCTTGACTTCAGCTTATTTATATACAGAAAGGATCTGAAAAAGGCTATTTAATAGCAATTGAAACCAATGTTACACTATTTTCAGCCTGCTTCATGGTACAATACTTTGCTCAGGACTTTTTTTTTTTTTCCCATACAAGATTTTGCTCAAAATTAGAAAAAAGAATTCCATTCTGGAGAGCTGTTCTGACAATTTACGGAACTAAATAACATTGGGATCTAAACTACACAGACTGAATGTTTTAAATGGAGATATTTTCTTCACTGACATATAACAGTGCCAATATGTTTGCTTTTATAACTGGGACTGGGATTTCTGTACTACATGGACAGTACTCAAGCCTGATAATTTTCAAAAGGATCTATGGGTATCAAACCAAGTTTCCATTGATTTTGCATTGTCTCTGTGATAAAATAGAGAAGTTACAAAAGCTTTTCCTTCGTGGAAGGATATACTTGTCATCATTTTTCACTGTAATTGTGCTTGAAAAATTGCTATTGTGACTGTTTATAATTAGTATTTCATAATGTGTAGGAAACCAAAATACCTTTGCTAACAGCTGGATGGCATGTACCTCAATTTCTGCCATCTGGTCCTATAGTCTTGGCTAATCCAGTGGGCTGAACTTGCCATAGAGGCAATATTCAGTAGAAATAGGAAGTAGCAGAGATGATGAGTAGATGAAGGAAGGGAAAAAATTAAAGAATACATAGCACAAGAAGCAGTAATTTTACAGTAAACTGTTTAGCTACAATACTTTTCCAGTGTGTCTTTATACATTAGTTGGATCATGTTGAGTATCTCAGACAAGCAACTAAAGTATTTCAATATGCTAATAGATTCAAATGTTAATCAATACTCTATCTTTAGCCCTTTGCCCTTTCCACCCCAGTCACTGAGAATGTGCCAGAGCTCCTGCCCTTCTGTCCCCACCTCTGCTTTTATCCAAGTAGCATCTTTCTGTTGCCTGGATACAACTGGACCACGTGAAAGAATGCTACTGAGCTGCTGTCAAGATGGCCATTTTATTACAGTGATTTATAAATGGATTATCTGTGAAAATGGCTCAGCCTTTTATGCAAGCACCCTGCAGAGGCACACATAACTCTAATTGCCCGGTCCCAACAACAGGTCTTGCTTTCCTGTTATTTTACAGCATTGAAGCTGATGCTTTACTGCGAATGGCAGCAATCTAACAAGAAAGAATTAGCCAACTTCTCGTCGTGTTAACCGCCAAGTGAATTTATGCATTTTTCCTGTCTTTTGTCTTAGATTCCTTTGAGGTATTTGACCACCCTCAACCCGGAACCATATTTTCTTCCAAATTCTCGTTAACAGTAGGAGGTAACGAGGGCCGGCAGATTTCCAAGAGGGAAAGAACCTGTTGCAACTGAAAGCCACAGACCAGAATTTTTTTTCTTTTGATTTGCAAAACAAACACTGCATTGAAGTCACTGTGGAGGGGTCAGCATTTATATTAAAGGCTCTTATATCAGCTCTTGCTGCAATATAATTTGACCTATTTCTAATTTGATATTTAAGAGGGTTTAGAAAAACTGATTTTTTTAAAGAACTAGGTTTTCATATAAAGAATAGTTAGGCTAATGTATTGGTCCTTTTGGTTTCCCTGTAACAACCTAACACAGTTTAATAACACAGCTACAAATAGTAAAAAGTACATTATACATTATGATTCTTTAAAAGGTACCCCTGATTAATGTAAGAAAACTGGAAGTTCTATTGTTATTCTATAAAAAGCACTGTTGCTTAAAATATTTTAGACATTGGAAGCCTTTCTCACAGAAACTCATTATACCACAGTCTGGGAAAAAGTCATGTTTTGCCGTGAAGTGTTCTCTTCTAATTCTCAAAGCAAAGTAGACCACACAATTCTACAGTTGCTTTGTATGATTATGCAGAAAGAGTATTTAAGCATTAAGAACTTTAATTATGCAGAGGCTTTACTGAGGGATTTTAAATAAAATATTTGTGCGCATCATCTTATAATGAGCAAAGTAAATATATTTCTTGCAGTGATATGAAATATTACTGTAATGAAGACAGGGCAATTTAATCAGTAGCAGTAGCACGGTGACCTGTCATTGGCTTTTTTTCCCCTCAGATTTGTTTGTACCTGAATTTTTCAAACTCCTCTAGCTCCATCTAAGTGTTCTGAGTCTCTCAGAAGGGCTGTGTCGTCTTTGCAGTGCTGCCTAAGGAGCCCTGGCGACAAGAGGAATGCTTTGGCAGTTAAGTGCCCACATCTGTTTCAGTCTGATTCTCTGTCACTTGTGCCCCAAGGTAATGTGCCAGATGTTCTGCTCAGACAGGGGAGACATGTTTGTTAGCAGCTGAGAAAACATCTTGAAGAACAAAAGAGAGAGAGACAAAAAATAATCTCTTGAATCTGGGAAAGTCCCATAAAGTCAGAACCTCATATATATCTCAAGGGAGTGTTTCTTCTGCCATTTCTAGAGCTTAAAAAAGCCATGCCTCTCAGCTGGACTTCCAGCTAGAGCTCAGGCAGTGGTTACAATGCACTGGATCACAGCTGTTACCAATGGGATCACAAATCTGACAAAAACATACTGCTTTATTTTTGTTTGGGGCATAACAATAAAAGTATGACTGTAACTGGAAGCAATTTAGAAACTGATGATCCAAGGCATTGGAGGTATAGAAAATGTCAACTTTAAATGCCTCCTAGTTCACATGGTGTTCCCACTAAGCCCCTCTCCTTTGAAATGTAAGCATGGGAAGTATCGTGCGTGTGCTTTAATAATAATTCAGCAAAGTACTTAATTAAATGTTTCTGCATGACCATTTGTGAAATGCATTAGGCATTCTTATACTGAAGTATTAGGTGTGAAATCCTGTCTTCATGAGTTGGAAGAAAAACTCACTGATTTTTAGTGAGACTGGGGATTTTATCGTATCTACTTAATGGTGTGAATTTCAATATATGGCATTACCTTTTGCATGTGCCCATTTGAAACTTAGATGTACACGTAAGTCAAGAATGCTTGATCTGTAGTTGTCAAGTATTATGAACAACATTAATAATTTAACAAGCAGCACAGTTAAAAAGTTTAACCTGTATATTCTAAAAATAGAACATAGTACATGACATGTTAAGGATATCTTCTAAGGTATCATAAGCAAACATTTGATTATAGATTGCAATTTAATAAGCACTGACACAGTTTTCCATAATGACTTCCAGATAGTGGTGGTGTGCCACAAATCCACTGATTTTGCAGATATGTCTAGAGGAACAAGGAGACAGACTTGATTTCTTTATATGCCATGATTATGGCCTAGGAAACTAGTTTTGACTAAGCTATTCATTAAGTTGTTTTAATTTTGTCATTTGCAGAGAATGAGCCCAGCACTACAGTGTGTTCTCACAAAAATTCACCACAAATAAAAAATAACCCGCAGCATTCTCACTTAAGCTATGGCTGATGGACACATGAAATAAAGACACATTTCCAGCCCTCCTGCTCCATTTAGAACTGTGTTTTACAGACCTTAAAAGTTATGAGAGAAAAAAACATGAGGACAGACAATTAGAAGGAATTACACTGAATTAAATAAAAAAGTAAGTACCTCAGTCATAGCTCTGACCTGAATTGGAGTAAAACACTCTAATTGCAAAAAAGGCTCTTTTTACTAAGTATAGGTTAGTACTGAGTCTTATTACCAGTCATAGCGGTTCACAGAAAAATACAAAATGCTGAAATAATAGTAATTTCAGAAGAAATCCTCTTCCAGCCAGGATCTTGACTACATACATAAACTGTCCAGGGGAGGAATCGGGAGTCATTCTCCTTTTCTGGTTTCTCTTTCTCCTTCTTTACCATTTCTCTGAAGAACTTGGCAAAAAAACCCACGAGTGTAACATAAAAGTAACCTTATTTTGTCAAATAATTTGTTGTATTACGGGCAGAGATGAGCAGTGTTCCTTAACAACCAACATTTTGACTTTTGTGCACTAATGTTACTGAGCACAGTAACTGCAGTAAATTACGGGCTCTGTTGGTTGATTTCAAAATGACTGTTTTTATTACCTTCATGGATTATAATTTATGGATTAAGCTAATTACACATAAAGACTTGAATCTCAAGTATCTAATCATTATACTTGAACAACACTAAATATTATAGATAAAAGCTGAATGCCTTTCCTTGAAAACTATATGATTATGCTATAAGTATGATCATTTCAGCATTTTTAGATTTTCTATTTCCTGTGCTGTGTGAACAATATACTACGTTCTGGGCCCTAAATGTGTATATAATTCCATGTTGGGGTCATGCTTTGCTGTGGCTTGCAGAAGGACGTAGGATGTTGCTGCTGAGATTTGCTACCTCCAGCCTCAGCAGTTGGACTGTTTTTTCATGGTTTGTACAACACAACAAAACAATTCCAGGACCAAAGTTTTTTAAGGAAAAATCAGTGTATTTGCTGACATGAAAGGTACATGAGCTGATAGATACACGGAGTTGATGGATACACAGTTATTTTCTTAGCCCACAAGACTTGAAGAGGGTCCAGGATTGCTCTTGGGATTACCTGGTTTTTCTTCTGGGGTTGTGCGTCCTTGTTCAGCTTTTCTGTAATTCCTCCAGCTCCCTATGACATTTAGCAATTCAGCCCTTGCTTCCTCTGAAGCACTTCTCCTTCATGAATAATAAAACTAGCTGTGGAAGAGACACAGTGTTAGGCAAATTGGCGGGGGTGGAGATGCTGCCATAAGAAATTCAACGTGGTTAAAAATCCAGTTTAGAAATCATAGGACTGCTTAACAAAAGAAAAACTGTCCCATAGCACCTATATCTAAAGCACTTTAAACTGAATCGTTTCAAAATTTAGTAATTTCAAAGTGATTTTGCAGGAGAACCTTAAAAGAAAAGGTTTCTCTCCATAAGGTAATTAAATAGCTCATAATTTACCATCACAAAATATATTGAAATTTAATTTCTGGAGTTTTGGGTTTTTTTATAAAAGCAAAGTTCTGTTCTTTCTGTCTAGAGAAAAAAACATGTAGCTTAGAGGTCACCTGCCCGATGTACACTAAATGATGTTACAGTAGTAGTGTCCTTTCTCCTTCGTTGCTTTCTTGGGATCTGCTGTTGGATGAGTCAGTGTGGATTAGAAGAGCCCTCTGCTAAACAAATCAAACTGAGACACTGCATTTAATAGCGTTTTCTAAAGAGAATAAATCCAAACCTCAGATTGTTCTCTAGGTCCACGAACTGGTACAAGCAGCAGCGATTTGACCTTGAATGCGGGACCAGATAAGCACTTTGGCTATATTGCTATCTTGTATCTTCTCCGTGAGTTACTCCAGCATCATTTTTCATTTTTGCACTGACGTGTAATTCTCCTTTAGTTGCATCTAAGTGTGAAAGTTCACAAGCTGTCTGAACTAATACAGAGGTATTGCATAACAAGGTTTATTTTAAGAAAGCAACCTACTTGATGCCACACATAAACACATGCATAATTTAAGCACTTACAAAGCATATATTCAAATGTTTCACTGAGCCAAGACTACAGTCCTCCTGAGAATACATCAACTAAAATCATATATGCAAATAAGTCAGACTCCATCTTTGTCTAGAATGTATAAAAGTTTGGAGTAGATGTTAGTATTACGTGTTAACTCTTTACAATAAGGCTGCCTGTCTGCTTGAAGACCTAAACATGTCTGTGACCCATTTTGTTAACAGAGTTTCCTTCCTTCTCTGCCCACAGTGACTCACAATGATGTAATTTTCTTCCTTCTTAGGTGACAGGACTCTTGGCTGCTGCCATAGTCTGCCACAGCTTCAATAATGCGGGCTCAGAAGCATCACCAGGTTAGATTTTTTTATGTCACCTTGGACAATTTCACTACAGAAAGGAGTTTTCCCTGCAGTGACTTTTGGCTTTTGGTTCTGTTTTTCTCTTTTGCTTGAATTGTCACACTATTTCAGCAATAATGTGAGAAATACTTGATTTCCTACCTCACCTCAGCATTACAATCCAGCATGATGGTTTTGCTACCATAGGACCGAAGGCCAATGACAATGTCTCCCAAGTTTCTTTCTCTCTTTCTGAATGAGGATGGTTCAATTGTGTCTTGAGGTTTTTTTACAGAAGTTTTTATGTGTGTTAGAAGACTTTTTAAGTGTTTTGTGTCTTGAGTTGACATATTCAGAAGAAAAAATAGAGGTATGGACCACCCACTTTCTTAAAGCAGACACTTATTACATCATACCTGTCTTAACTCTGCCTGCGGTGTTACTGCTTATGTTCAAAAATGTAGGAACAGTTGATTTAAAATCACTACGCAAACTTCTCTCCACATCCATACATTCCTCTGTGTGTGCACATACGTTTTGACTAGTGCTGGGAAGAAAAGCAGAGGTAAAATTGCCTTTGCTCAATTTGGCTGTCCTCCAAAATGATACAAAAAGTCAATTCTACAGAATTGTCCTTATCTGAACTATAAAAAGATGTCCTGGAGCTGACTTCCCAGGAGCCATATGTACTGTTCAGCATATATTGCTTGTTTTCTGTATAGAAAGTATATTGCTGTGTTTTGGGGGAGGTATGCACAAGAGGCCATATGCAGAGCTAGATTTCCATAAGTAGGATTACTGTTTTGAAGGGGAAAAACCTTTATGGCCAGAATTTTTCTCTCCACAATTATTTGAAATGCTGTAAAAGTAACATATACTGTAGACATCAGAGGTGTGTGATCTCAGTCTCTGAAAAAGGACATGGGGGAATTACTGAGTAGAGAAGCTTGTTTGTCTGTGTAGGGATCAAAGGGGCAAAACGTCGTCCATAACACTCGCCATTTTTTAATTACAAACTCCAATTAAGTGATGCAGAATAATCTTCAGCGTTCCATCTGGCAGCTAGGAGGAGAGAACAAGAATAGCGGTTAATGACATTAATCAAGGATGGAAGTAGACAGGTTCAAGTACTGCTGGCTTTATTTAAAAAAATGAGTTGGGGATGGGGTTAGCCTTTGAATGATGTTCCAAAAACACTGTGTGCAGCCCAGGAGAGAGGAACAGCAGGAACCCCTTACTCTTACATTAAATAAAGAGAAATATTTATATTGACAATGGGAAATTTCTAAATGCCATATATGTGCTATGTGCATATATAGAGGATCACATTCCTGTGTATATGTAGTCAATATGCACACTAATCGTAATAATTGGTATAATTAACAATGCAGAGGGAAGATTTTTTTCTTGTTCTTGTATAGATGTTTGAGTAAAATCAGATTACTTTCACTAGCATTGCTTAGAGATTTAAAGATTTTTGGCCTAGGACAAAGAGCAACCTTGAGCTAAGATTTTTTAGAGTATTTAAAAATTCTCAGAACCCCAACATTTAGATAGAAACTTAAAAGTGCCAAATACCCGCCCAGTAACATCTTAATTAAGCATTTAGAAATTCAGGCATCAAAAACATTTAATTTTTTATATGTTGCTTCCCAGTGTTTACCTAAGCATCCTGCAGTAGATATTCCATACCATTCTCCCATAATGGACAATAATAGAGATTAAAGAGTCAGGGCTAGCTGAACTCTTTAGGATAGGTTACACATGATATTGTTATGTCTGTGCTGGCACTTTGGTGAAGTCTGGTAGAAGTCTTCTACAGAGGGTACTTGAGTGTGGTAAGAAATAAGCTTGAAGTAATTGTCTTATTTGGGCTTCTAAAACAGCTTAATTGGATTCATTTAAGCTCTGTTAATGCAACACTGTAGTTTTAAATAGTGCTGTATATTACATATTTTTACAGTTGCTAAATCAAAAAAAAAAAGTGACATTGAAATTTGAGCAATAGAAGCAAGTCATAAATGATTATTTTTATGAAAGGGAGTAAGGGGGAAAAAGAGATCATTTGGACTTACTGAAATCAATACCCCATATCTGTTGATACTAAAGATTAGAGTCAATAGAGTATTACCTCAGACATCTGGATTTTTGAGAATTTTATGGACTAAAAATAAATAATCTTAAGCCCCTGAGGAAATTCACAGGCAATTAAGGGGATGACTTGATGCCAGAAAAATGAGAGAGTTCAGCTGAGGGTGAAATGCCGCTCTTTAATTCCCTTCTTTCTCCTGACTTTTGGCAGGTGAAATCTTTCACTATTTAAAAACTGCAATAGGCAGAAACAATAGCTCCAGTATTACTGTCTTTAGCTGAACGTATATTATATTTCCAAGCTCTGTACCTTCCCCAAGCTAGCACAGCCTGTGGGGCGTGAGCGTGGGCTGCCTGGGAAGTGCGGAGAGGACTGTGGGGGGGTGAGATCCTGGAAGGGATAGAGCTGGAAGGTTTCAGCCCCCATCACCTCTCACTAGCACTCAGCGCCCTTCCAAAGCAAAGAAGTTGGGAATCAAAAGGAGAGCTGTTCCACTATGTGTTTTTGGGACTGAATCGAGAAAAATATTAACTATACTAGAAAACAAAATAATGGTTTTGTTTTTGCGAACTGAATCAAAAGAAAAGTATCCATTAGTATATGGAAAAAATGCCTTTTTTTTTTTTTTTTCCTAAGAAAGCACAGTGCCTCAGAAATATGTAAATGGTTGATAAGTAAGAGTTTCTAAATAGTTTGCTTTCAACACTTACGGAGCAACAGCTTGGGTAAAAATTGACAGCAATTCACTAATTGTTTTTACTTTTACCTTCTTTCTTCCCTGGAAACACAGGCCAAATTTTTTTATTATTTCACTTTTCAGGTAGAAGAGTTATCCATGAAACACTGTGCTCATCTGCTCAGGATTAGATGCAAATGGTAGCTGTGATTTAACTGAAGGCAGCTGACTTGTCTTAGCAACAGAATTCTTAGTTTGATACTTACATGGGGCTTCTCATTAAATTCATTAATCTTCAATAATGTCTCTGCAAAAGAGACAGATAATCCTTAATGAAGTTTTTTTTTCTTAGGATCACTTAGTCTAAAGGTATTGAGCTTCCATTAAAAGAAAGAATCTTTTTTGAATTATTGTTATCTCTTGAGAAGTCTGATTTGATTTCCTTTTTTTGTTTCCCAAGCTAAACCTTTGCTTGCTCTTTACTCCAGACATACACAAGATACTAATTTAGCTCCTGCTTTATATACGAGCATAATCTTTTTATTTCTCTAGAATATTCACTTTACCAAGATGGATTAAAACAAGTACATTAAAAAAAAGAACTAAAAGACAAATTTTTTGAAGCCTATGCAAAAGCATGTGTAGGATGTTATGTGATAAATCTGCACTGAAATTGAAGTATTTTAATGCATTTCACATAATTATATTTCCACCCTTTAGCTTTTCAGTTTATTCTCCTGAATTAGTCGGCTAGTACTCCAATTATGAGCAACACATTAATATTTGTTACTGTATGAAAAATAAATGCTCTGAACATTATAATAAAACAGTATTCAACAAGTATGAGTGAGAATGTAAAAAAGGTTTCTTTTGACCCGGTTGTGATAGTTCTGTACAGGATCAAGATGGAAACAAGCAAGTTATTTCAATAACTAGACTGTTGTTGCTCATATTTTCTCCTTGCTGTGTGTAAGAGCTAATGTTGCAATTGCCTGATGAAATGATGACCAAGGCAATCAGTTCCTGTCAGTAAAGTTCCACCTAATGTTTACCACGGGAAATCCATTAAACTGCACTAGATGGTTCCAACTGAATGTAAGGTTCATAAAATTATTCTTAAAATTATTGGATATGATCGTGTTTTCTCTGTCAGGAATGGAAATACCCTAAGGATTTCAGTAAGATAGAATTTACTCATTCCAGAAGCAGGCATATCTTTTGATTAGATGTCAGTCTACCTAAACTGGAGTTAAATAACATTTAGGATGAAAAATTACATAAAGAAGCACGAGGACATGACTAAAGCTGCTATAGCTCTGAGTGTAAATGTAGTAATTCTGGTTTTTTCATATAGATCCCTTATGAGTTTTTGTCTGGATAAACAAATATTGATTTAGCAGTTGCAAAAGAATTCAAACCCTGAATCTCAGTCACAATTTTGCCTTTATTTTATATCCATGGAACTGTTACTGATAGACAGTGGAAATGTCAGTTCTTTGTTTTAATGTGGTTAGGATGAAGCTTGGAATGGAGTAGGAATTACCTACTCTGAAGGAATTGCAAACTGTCTGCTAAAGCCAAGTTTTGTGAAAGAACTAGCAATTTGTTGAGACTATTTATGTCAGAACATACAGGATACAACAAACTTCTGCCAAAGGACTGTGACATTTGGAGATGGGGAGCAGCAGCAAAGCACTTTTGGGGAGCTGGATCTCTCAGCTGGGAGGCAGCATCAATGATGAAGCTCTTCTGCTCCGTGCAAAGCCAGACGGGCTGTTCTTGAGCTGTTGCAATGAGTGGGCTGCACTAAGCTTCCAGCTCTAATGTGAGAGAGATCAGAAGTGCTGAAAAAGATACTTGCATAGGAGAGGAGATTTTCAAAGCTTTTCTCAGCTTTACCATCTCCCTCCCAAGATGTAGGCTGGGTGTTCTGGCCATTTCAAGAGTTTCACTAACCATGTTGAAAGTTAGTTTCAGCACGCAGGCTGGACCTTACCCAGAGACAAATGAGGCAGGCAATTAGCAGTTTCATTTGAGAGATGGTCACTAGCAGGTAAGTACTAGACTGAATTTCAGCAAGTAATCATCTACTTGTGTCTCGTCTACACATGTGACTTGTGCAGCACCCTACCAAGCAGTCCAAGCAAGTCTAGCTTGCTAATAGGCAAAACACTAAAATTCAGAACAGATAATATTAGAGGAGTAAAGGCATTTGTATTTGCAATCCAAAGTTCAATTGTATGTTCATTTTAGGAAATAATCTAAAGTGGTTAATCATAAGTGAAATAAAGAAATACAAAAGATGCTGAGAAACTGCAAAAGTGCTAATAAAAGAGATTCTTTCCATAGAAAGACAGTCTTTCAGCATTGAATGAAGTAATTGATTAACTCACCTTAATTTCCTAAGCAGTGCATGTTTCTGTTTACTGTTGCATTTCTCATCTCTCTACTAAATTTCAGTGTGACCTTTAATTTTGCATTGTGACTCTGTTGTAGTCATCTATACGGCATTAAATAAAATTCTTACCAAGGAGCTGCAACTTTGCCTGCTTAGGAGACAGAACAGTTCTTGGCAAACAGCTAGGCCGTGGCTAAATTCCATTCTCAAAATCCTGTTATCTTAAAATTACTCTTTAAATGTAAATGAAGGCTTACAAGGCAGAAATGCTTTACACTTTTGTGTTTGCCTGAAAGCAAATAATATAGTACAGCCTACTAAAGAGCCAGCATATTCATTACATATAAATGTTTCAAATATGGAGCAGGAAAACCTCCATCTAAAATTAGAAAAAAAAGAGATGTTACTTCAATTATATGGAATGTTTTGCCAACTTCTGAAAGAAATTTACCAGAAATTCTTACGGATCTGAAAAGAAAGAGATTTAAAAATAAATTGATTCTAGGTAACTATTTAAAGGAATAATATAGCTGACAAATCATGTGCTTCTTGGTATATAATTACATCAAAT
>JAOXNG010000052.1:36679640-36690347 GCA_028566535.1 Scolopax minor | reverse complement strand
CGTTGTGCCGATTTTGGGGAGGTAGGACTGGATTCAGGCTTAGCAGAGGGGTTTCTCCACCGTGTGAGTACCCGCAGGATATATCCACCACCATTTATCCCTGCGTTGGCTTCTGGCATTTCTGTGCTAAACTAGTTCCAGCCTCCGCGCTTGCAGAGCCTTGTTCTGACCAAAACGGTCAGTTTAACTAACCCTCTGGTCATCCTACACTTCTCCCACCGCCTTTGTCTTCAGAAGTGTGTCCCTTGGCCAGCTCACGCCTGCGTGTGCCCACATTTAAACACCCAAATGGATACAGAGGCCTTTGGGTTACTGCTGCAGTCTGCTGAATTCTGCTTATCCGGTGTTCACAGACCTTAGATCCCGCCAGAAAGTCATTTCCATGGAGGCAGCAGAAGTGTTTCAACCTCTCATTTTGTGGGGTAAATCGGGACCAATATTCAAATATGTGAAGAGAAATCGAGTATATTTGCTCCACTGTCTTCTTGAATTTTCTCCATATTTGTAACTATATTAATTTCCAAATTGATACTTCACATAATAATAATAATAATCACTCTGACCTTGTTGCAGCCTCTACTTGTTTGGCAAAGGCTGACACCCTTGAAATCTCAACCACAAGGTCCCGCGTTGGTGCCAATGTGGAGCAGCTGAAGGGGAACGAGGACGTACGGCCCTTGGTGAGGCTCCAGCACCCCACGCCAGCCCAGCGCCCTCCTCCATCTCCACCTTGGCCTTACCCTGCACAGATTTCCAAAACGAGCAGGAAACAACCTGAGGCTCAGAGGAAAGAAGGGGAAATAAGAGCGAGCAGAGGTGAATGGATTTCAAACAGAGCAACTGTTTTGCATAGGAGGTTCCTGAACTTGGCTGATCTTACTTGAGAAAAGGTTGCAGGTTAACAAGATGAAAACAAGCCGTACCAGGATATACCTAAAACTGCCTCATTTTTAATTTAAAGATTCACATGGTAAAAGAAGCACTTAAAAGAGTAATATAATTTAGAATAAGTATCACGCTAAAGGGCATGTTTCTGCATGACTTCCTTTAATAACCACAGTCTACAGCCTAATTCAGCCTTTCAGATTATTGCAGTGTGAGCACTTTTATTTTTTATAGTCGTACAGTGGGCTATTTTGTTCTTGCTATAGTAAAAACATGATTTTTGCTGTTGACTTTTTAAATGGTGATCACTTAATTGGAAACAGATGCTAATGTAAGAGGAAAAACATTTTAATTAATACTTTCGAGCTGGAAAATTTCAGATACCTGAAGAGCTGAAGCACTTTTTAAACAAAGGATAGACTCTATTGTCCATTATTTAACACACAGATCACTTTGGCGTAGTATAACTAATCAGAAGCTAATGAGACCATTAGAAGACTTGTATTACTTAGTTTGTACGTGAACTGTCCAACACTGAATAAATGAAACAAGTGAAATAAACTTCAGTTTAAGATGATATTTTTCACTTGGATACAGTGATGTTTGCCCTTCTCATTAAAAGGTCTGTGGTGCTCTTGTTCTTGTACTTTCTGAAACGCATATTTACTAATCTGACTTTTTTTTTAGTATTTTTTTCTCACTCTGAACTTACAGAAACAAAGAAAATGTTTTTGGTTTAATGTCAGCAGTATATTAACTTCATAAATTCTTCCATTAGGATATGATGCACTTCCGAAGTGATAACTGAATGGTAGTAAAAATCCTAAAACCCCAGGGTATTTTTATGAAAACTTGGATTTAAATGCAAATAAAGCAACATATGAAACACTTGCCCATTACCAGGGAGCATTTGCTGATGTGGCCAAGCCTCTGTTTAATTTTGACTGAAATAATATGGTGTGATTGACAATCTTTGATTAAAAGCAGCAACACTAAAATGGAGTGTCTATCGTCTTCCAGCGCCACAGGTCAACCTCAAGGGTAACGTAATATATGCTGCAAAATTTGGAGAAATACATTACTCAGGACTACTTTCAGTGTACATTTGTGGCCACATTTCTAGTTGCAGTTTTCTCAATCATCAGCATTTCCAGTACATTGTGATGAACTCGGCTGGTTCATAATTTCATGTTGGGGGTGTTTAATGTTGACTTTTCTGTCAGATGTCACATGAGAAGAGCCGCAACTATTGTGACCTCAGAAAAACCTTAAGAGAAGTAGTGGGAAACCTCGATGTGGTTTCAGACATAAGTTTTCATCCTTGATTATGACATGGAAAATGAGGCCCCAAAGCTTGTGAGTTCCCTTACTGCTGAATGCCCAGTGTTGTGAAGGGTATGTGACTGCAGAATAATCAATGTTACATCAACTATATTTATATTTCCTGTCTAGTCTGCTCTGAGTTTATATTCCAGATGATGTGTGAAGTCAAGTAACGTGGCATAAAGTATATTCAAGTCACTGCAGTGATTTCTGGGATACTTTTTTGGGTTTGTTTTCTATAGGCTTTTAAATAATACCCAAACCCCAAGAGACTATGGGCATAAATTACCTAGAAAATGGGTGAAAATAATTATTTTATTAACATGCTTTTATTATTTGAATGTTTATTCAAGCTATTTTTAATGGCTTTTGAAATTCATAGTGTAAGTTTAAAATGCAACATATTTTCTTTCTGCGGACAGCAGTCTGTACAAAATTACTTTCAATGTATTTGTAACAATTTCAGTGATGATCTTCATAAATGATTAGGAATAAAAATGTGCTAATTTTGTATTTGTGGGCAAGATAAGTGTTTTATTTAAAAAAAAAAGGCAAGGTAGAAAAAAGACAAATATACAATGATGTTGTTAAGAGGGCATTTCATAAGCATCTAGTGGGTCATAGAGGAAATATATTCATTCGAGCATTTTTATATCCTTTTTGAGAAGAATTAAGAAAAAAAGTGTCATTTATGTTTTTTATCAAGGTGAGAAAAAGCAATCTTCCAACAAATTCCAAACAGTTTTAGATCTGAGGAGAAGAAAATACCTTTTGATCTTTGGAATCAAAGAGATACATCTCCACAAAATAACAGGCAAGTCTGTGACTGCAGAACACTTATTTCATCTGTTTATTTCCTGTTTCAGCTTCACTGAGATATAAATTTGTGTAGTTACGTGGACTCAGAGGAAGATGGGAAGTAATAATTCAAATCTGCTTAACATTAGTGAGACCAGACTGAAGTGATGTATCCCATCTGGGCACAGCGCTTCAAGGAGGACATGTACTTGTGGCCCATTTGAAGCAAACCATTATGACAGCTTCAAAAGATATCAGAGCATCTCTTTTGAATAAAAAAATAAATGAATTAAGGTTGTTTAGCCTAAGGGAAAGAGCACTAAAATCAGGACAGTTTTATTATTCAAAAACTGTTACTGTAAAAGAGTAGGTATGTGTTACTCCATGATGTCTGTGATGGAGAGGGTAAGAATAGTGGTATTAACAAGTATGGCTTAGGTTAGACATAATGAGAAAAAATCCTCTAATGGCAGGGTAGGCTATTGCTGGAATGAAGTGCCTGAGGAGGTTATAGAGCCTCCAAATTTAGGAATAGTTTAGAGCAGAGTGGATGAGTAGCCACTGGGGATGACATAATTGTGGTTTATTTGGGGGGACAGAAGAGGATTAGTATATGTCTTGAGGTCCTATCCAGCCTCTTCTTTTTTTTTTTATTTCCCCCCCCACCAATTCAATGAATTCTGATTTTTTTCCCAGCAATACTTGTCTCTTGACTGCAGAACTCAAAATGCCTTTTAGAGAAAGGAGGAATGAAATGGGAACCTAGCTTTGTTTATTTAAAAGTTCTATCCACCAATGGTTCAGGAAAAACTTTGCAAGTAGCCTGTCTGACCTGAACACGTTATGTTTTCCATAATTGACAGAAAAAAAGAATTTATTTTTTTGTTATTATTACAGAAATCTTTGTTAAAAAAGAAATGAAACTACTCTGGAGTCCTTTTGAAATGAATTTAATAATCTCTTAGGCTATGTAGGAGCAAGTCTACAATTCACAAAAAATCTGTTCTTTTAAATATTAATGATCTTCAAAACTATTTCTTGATTAGTCAAGTTTTTTTCATAAGCATATTTTCATTTTTGTATTTTACAAAGAAGTTCTCGAGAGATATGTAAAAGGTTCACACAGAATGAGGCAATGGAGAGGCTGACATCGCTGGAGCTGAGGTAATGCGGCAGTTCCTTCTTTGGGCAAGAAAGCGCCTACTTGGTCATGATGTAATGAAAAAATAACATGTTCTGTCATTAAAAAACCCTAGACAAAATCCAGCTGAGAATTTTGGACAAGTCTTCTCGTGACAAAGTGGAATGTTTTCCTATGACATTATTTAATTGTTGCAAGCATCTGCAAGGTAACTGTATCCCACCTAGTTTCAGGCAGAATGAAATCAGGTTTTATTAATGTCTGGTTTTCTTCTAACAGTATGGAAGCATTTTTATATCATTCTTTAGGGATTGAAAGAGCGAGCTCCTTAGTTTTTCACTGTGGTCTGTGGAAAACTATGACATGCAGTTTCTAAACAGAAAGTGTTGTACTGAAGTTAAATGCAACCAGAGCCCTTCTCGTGTTTTTCCAGCACTTGAAAACAAGCGTTTCATTTTAGTGACAACAGGATGATTTGACAAACTATTTCAGCAAATTGGAATTAAATGGAATTAAACAGTGTTTGGCTACTCCATGGAATGCCAAGCAGAGCCAAACGGCAACAGTTCCTTATGTTTATTGTTCTTTATGCAGCAGGTATTTTGACTTGAGAAATGAATTGACTACAAACTTGTTGCTCATTTAAGGGACGTTTACTTGTATGACTACTGAGGTCAGTGGGGAAACTTGTTCTTAGGAGGACTGAACTAAGTGAAAAGGCAAAGATTTTAGGAATTTCACATCAGCCAGCACTGAGAATTCCTCAGTGCTGCTCTGTGTTGATCACACTATCCTTTAGCATCCTCTGTTCATAGGGCAACTGGTGTCCCTTGTGCCTGGTGTGGTACATCATGAGATTAATATTGTTTTCCTGCATATTTTTTTAATGAGGACATGGATTTTTTCAGAGTTGACAATAATGTGGGTGCCGAAAAAGCGAGGTATCATGGAAAATGTAGTTAGAAAAAATTAATCTGCTTGAAGGCTTGGGGAAGAGAGGAGGGAGGGAAACCCACAGCTGCATATTTGTAGCCAGAACAATAAGGAGATGGGTACCCTGGCATAAAGCAGTGCAGGCTCTTACCTTCTGCTGTACCTGTACCAACTGATGGAGAGGGTCACGGTGTTTCTACAGGTTTTACATTTCTAAAACACTTGACAATAAAAGATGGAGGTTATCGTTATTTACTGTTTTAATGAGGTAGTGCTTAGGCCATGATAGACTCCATTTGATTTTACTTTATATTCTGGAGCATTCCAGTTTTGCTGCTCGTGTGGGCAGAGGCATCACAGTAAATGACTGTTTAATTCACTAATATTTTGAAATTACAGTCCTGTGAGCCTGCTTTATTAAGCTGGCATATTGTTTTTCAAAATTTTATTGGAAAAATTGGCAATAGACTATGCAAAGAGTTAATTATTCCACTAGGGTTCTTATAGTAATTGTGGATAATGAGGTTTCCAGTTTTATAAAGTCTACTGCTCTAAGTAAATCATTGAAATACACATTTGTTTCTTGCTTTTAATTCAGAGATTTGCAGAGTATGGGGGCTCTTGCCATATTATATATTCATCTAATAATCTGAATTTATAGCTATATACACGTTTTTATGAACAATCAGAACCTGCTGTCTTTCTAACAGTGAAGGAAATATCTGAAGCTTAATGTTACTCAACAAGTATTGGATTTTAATTTGTAAGCATGTGAACAGTTGTTCAGATAATAATACTACTTCTTCTAATGAAATAAGTAAAATAAAGTGCATTGTGTGAATAAACACAAAGACTTCCTCCTGGACTATCCAAGATAAATATTCATGAAGTAAGATCCACAACAAGCAAACAAGTTGCAAGCAGAAGGTAAGTATGATCAATATGGGAGGCTCTTTGTGATAAAGAGGAGTTGTATTGATGGCTTGTTGTCACAATTCAAGCCCAGACCTACTGTAAGGAACGACTCTGTAGCAGATCAGTTCCCCGGGGGGATTCAGTTTGATTTCTCTTCATTTGTCACGAAGGAGAAGAATTGTATTTTCCTGCAGAAGCCAGACAGCTCCAGTAGATGGACCAGGACTTCCCTTCTGACTTGTCTTATTAAATGTAATGGCTAATGAAGTTCCACTCAAAGAACTATTCTGTGCCCTCTCTTGTTGCCATGTAAACCTCTGTCATCAGTAAAATTGCAGCAACATGACTGAAAATGTTTGTGGATAACTCTGGGGTCATTTGGAAATAGCTGAATAGCTGGAAATAGCAGAATTTTCCCAGGAAGCAACAAGAAGTAGGTTTATTTATGAGTTATGCTTACGGAACAAGAGGAAGAGTCTGGACGTGGATCTGAATCCTGGATTATTAACTTTTCCCCCTTCCTAGATCTCAAGGTAAGGAGTAACGGTTATTTACCTGTTAAATAACAGCATAATATCAGAAAGGAGCAAACACTTTCCCTTCCAAGCTGTCACCCATATGGTCAGGCAGCGACAGATGTGGGAAGTAACAACTGGGACCTTTTAATTTCTCATTTCAGTTCTAGACTGAAAGACAGAACGTGATCAGAATCTCCCCTGCAGAGCTGTACTCCCGGGTGAGCCAAGGACGGGTAACTCCTACTGACCCACTCGCAGAGAGATGAAGAATCTGAGGTACTATTTCAGCATTTAAGTGCATCTTATTAACTCCAAGAGGAATTAGCTATTGTACTGACCGCTCATTGAAAAGAGAAGCACACAGATAGCATTCATTTATGTAAGGAGATCGTAGGTATTTTAGTAGGTCAGTTTAGACTCTAACTGATCAAAATAAGATACTGGTTAGGATAGCAGTTTTTCTACTAATTTAATTGACATCTTTGCCTTTGTGCAAGTTGGAAGGAAGGCATTTGCCTCATGTAATGTACAAACTTGCCACATTCCTTTTCTAGTTGTATCTTTTCAGGGTAACTGCATCTTCTATTATTAAATCTATGTTTTATCTGAAATCTCTCATGATAGCATATCACTTAAGAAAAGTGATTCCACCTTGTTCCTTAGTTCCTGATATGGATAATGTTCCTGATATAGGATAACTTCTACTTAATTTGAATTAATTTCTTTATCAAGAGTGTAAGCTATTTTATCTCAGTTCTCTCAATGCTTTGCTGAGTTCTATAAAATTGTCAGAAGGCCTCAAAGATTGAAAGTATGTGTAATTTATTTTGGTTTGTTTTCAATTTTCCTCACAATTCCTTGCCTTTCTGATCATAGGGTGGAACAGATGTCCCTGGAGGAACAGAAGGAGTGTGATCTGTGGAAAAATGGATGGTGACAACGGGCACGTACTGAAGGAAACTGCTGGTTGGAGCTTCCAGATGGAAGGAGCGTCCTATGGACCAGAGTGATCCATTAAACTTGCTGCTGTACAGATAGACTGAATTGCAAGAATCCATGGAGTGAATGACACATCTGCAAGGACACAGCAGGTGGGAAGGGTTACTATTTGTTCTCTCTTTATTCTCCATTTTGAGTTTATTTTAAAATATTCTGATTTTCTCCTTTTTATTAAGCTGAACATCTAGATGTAAAAGCTCTCTAGTTTCTTTGGGGAGTGGGGCAGGATGGGTCTAGAATACCTTTTCTGTGCTCTGGTGACTCAGATCCCCTCATGGTGGGTGAGACTTGTGTTATTTTTATCTGTAATATCAATTATATTTTTTTTTACTGTTTGGGACATGTTAATATTGTCAAATTAGAAGTAAAGTAGGTACATCATTAGAGTGCATTTTCCTGTTACTGGAGAGAGTTTCTGTAAAAAGGCTGTTAGGAAACTCAAAGCTGGGATCTCCATCAAATGCAATTTAAAAATTAGTTTTAAGTACACTTCACATCAATTCACTCATGGTGAGAAATATTTACTTGGTTTCATGCTGCTGGAAAAAGCAAAATGGACATGATTTTCATTGTGCCAAAAATTATTGTGTATGGGAACAGGCTTAACCTGAATCTATGGTTGCAAACTTAGCAGAAAAGGAAATTGAGAGAAAATAGTAACTAAATCCCAATACATAATTATTTAATATATGATCAAGGTAAAAGCAAAGAAGGAACAAAGCCTAAATTATGTATTTTTTAATAAAATAGTTTAAGTAGACATAGATTCGTAGATAGAATTAATTCTTTCTAAGTTGGGGAAACTGAGTGGTAGAATTATAAAGACAAGGACTGATGTAATAGAAAGCTTTCAGAGTAAGGAAAAGTTTTGCAAGGGCAAGACTGGAATTTTTAAATTCTTATGTAATTTATTTGAATGAATTTTGATATGTGATATATGTGATGAGAATGATGGTGTTTAAATTAACAAAGTCTTTCATAAGAGTTGCTACTTTTAACTACAAACATTTTTAAAAGATGCTACATTAAAAGCAAATGAAATAGAGATATTTATTGGGATAAGGCACAAATAAAGCAAGAAGTTTGTTTGGGGATTTTGCTTCTTTTAAAATCTCTTAACTGTCCACATTTCCTAGTTATGCTTAATTTACTTTGAACACAGTTTCTCTTGAAAGGAAGGAAAGATGGAGTTTCTCATAAGAGATTACATCTGGTGGCTTCTCGATAAAAAAAAAATAAATAAAATCACTGCTAAAGGCTGAAAGACTTTATTGAAATTCTAAAGAAGAAATCAGCAAAAGCTTGGGCTTCGGGCTTGTTATTGGGTACCTGCATTTGGGCATCCTGACTCTATAATTGAAATTCATTGCTCAACCCTTAGTCTCTCTGAATGGGACACTGTGTTAGTGCTCACTGCCTGCTCCTTCTCCCATCGCTCCTTCAGCCAACTTAAACCTTCCTGGATGAAAGGAAGGTTTGCCTTTGTTAAAGTAGAAGGTGAACGTGGTGTTTAGCAATGTGCTGAAGTATAATATAATGGAATTGCTGGGATAATGTAATAGAATTGCAGGGAAAGATAAGACATTTCACTTACCTCCCTTTCCCTTTCTTATTTTGAAATTGTTTTCAGGTTCTTCATTAAGAATCCCATGTCATTGCTAATATTTTTTAAATTAAGTTTTAATTTAACCTTCTGATGTACCTAATGCACTAGAAATAATTAGATTTCTCCCCCACTCCCACTCCTACAGCAATAAGAAGTGGCAGGAGTATAATTCTTGGTGCCTCCTGTACTAAAAACAGGAGCAAAGGTGGTGTCCACTGGCCACGTTGGGATGATTTAGCAGCTCTCTCTAAGCTGAGGTCTGAAAATTGGATGAAGGTTTTCTTGCCAAATACAGACAGAATTGAACCTGCATTGAGGCAGCACTCTTCCTTCCCCATTGCCTCTATCCTGTTCTCTTTACCTGGAGAGGAAAAACATTTCTTAATTAAGATTAAAGAAGGGGAACGAGCCATTGATGGCAGAGAGAAGAGCAGGAGGATCTCCACTGCATGTACGGGCTGTTCAGCTACACTCAGATCATCAAAATTTAAAGGAGTAACACACAAATAAATAAAAGGCTTACTATAAACTGCATATATTAGATTTTCATCCTCAAATTTAAGTCTGGCTGGAACCCCGAATCTAAGACTGTTTTATGGTCGACTTGCAAAGAGCTAAATTTGGAGAAATTGGCAGAAATTGGCAAGAATAACCAACTTCCCTCAAGATTTCTGACATTCAATTTGGATGATGTATTACAAGATCAAGTGCTTCTTAACTTCAGTTTTCCATTATTTGCAGCAGAAATGTTATTAGATATGGATTTCAGTAATGTGATTACCAGTGAGTGATAATTTTGTAGTGTCTGTGTGGGAACTGCTTGAGGAATTATTTCACTATTGGAATCAAACCATGATTCAGATTTAAACCTAATCTTACCCTAAGCTATGCTAAATATTATCAACACCTTTCCTTCCCTTCTGAAAATAAAAGGAGTAAAATACTTTAAGTAACAGTGTGTTTCCTGTGTTACGTGTCCTGACAAAAGAAGACAAGAGAATTAAAGTTTATATAATTGGAAAAAAGGAACCAAAAGTTTATAGGCAATTTGAAGAAGTATAGAAGAGGCTATTGATCAAAGTGTGGGAAGTGTTCATGGTATAGTGGTCAGGTTTTAGTTAATATGCTGAGGAATATGTAATGAGGACTTCTTGTGGGGAATATACATTAGCTTTGTATTCCTTTTGTCCATCCTCACGTGCTGCAGCACACTGTTGCCTTCTGAACTGTTGGTCTCCTGAGATGATTGACTGAGCTGGTGGGTTTAATGATTTTTCTGTGTAAACATTTGAGTTGGCTTTCGGTCGCTAGGCTGGTGAGTTGTTCCATGTAGCGGTGTCCTCTAATAGTTGCTAAAGAACACTTTATTTAGGGTTCAATTGAGGAATTCACCCACAAGCTCTGAGTGAGTTAATCTGCAAGAACAGCGAACCCCCAGCAAGGCCAACTCCGATGCAGGTTAGATCTTTCACCGACAGGCAGTAGAGAAGCGTTCCCAGCCCACTGATGGCCCTGATCACTGCCTTCTCTTCTGTTCTCACTGCTTTGGCTTTTGCCTGGTTTATTACCTCAGTCGCTCCACCCTCTCT
>JAOXNG010000052.1:36653878-36679540 GCA_028566535.1 Scolopax minor | reverse complement strand
GAGGCCGGGCCTCCCAAAGTGCCAAACATCGAGAGGGGAGGTAATTTTTCCCTCTGCTTCAACTTTTCCCTTTCTCTCAGCTGAAAACCCATCTGTACCCACAAAATTTCCCTATTTAACTAATATGTTAATATCATGTTTACTAAGCAATGTATTGGAATGAAACTATTTATTTATGGCAGTTCTTGTAATTACTTTACATACAGTAGAAAAAGGCAGTAACTAGAATTTCTGTCATTTAATTTAGTTAACAAACTACAGAAGAGCTCCATGTATGATGAGACTTTCTAAGATGCTTTTTCTGTGACTAAATTAATCAACATCTACAGAGGAAATTGCAAAATAGGAACTTGACTACTGTTCTAACAAAAATATTGGAAAATATTTTCTTAACATACTGGAAAAAACCTAGTACTTATGGAAATAGAAAAAAGAAATGATACCTCAAATTCCTTTGTCTCATCACAAGTTATGTTCATGGCAATCCATAATGATTAATTAAGAATTTTTTACATACTTATTATTTTTACAGAGGCATAATGCATGCTTTAATTTATAATTCAATACAGTAAGCTGACAGTTTCATAACTCATTCATCCACCAGAGGTTGCAATTCTGCTTTCACGGCTGAAAGGTGCCATACAAATATGAGTTATTTATATGAATACGATGACTTGAGGCATATTGTTGTTTCACATGGATACATGGTAAAAGCTACCAGGTACAGAAAGAAATTTGATACTGAAAGTGCTTGAGACAGATTCTAATTTAAAATTCTGTAGGGAAGAATTTCTGACAAATTTAATCAATTACTTGCTATATTCTTTCCTTCCCTTGAAGACATTACTGTATTCAGGCAGGATTTCATGTAATTCCTTCTGGAACAGAAGATGGCTTGGCCACTAAAATTGTTGTTAAACATGAGCTGCAACAGTTTTCTGAAAGTTGAAAACATGCTGGTAGATTGGAAAACAAATACATAGCAGCTGCTAAGTCACTATTTCTCTCTGATCAGGCTTCTCTCCAATTCATTTGCAAGAGAAAATAGCTACAATGTTTTTCTTGAATGAAGCAAAGTCTACCATCCAGTTCCACTTGAAAATTCTGTGTATCCACTTGCAGAAATCTTCACAAGTATTATAATGCCATAAGTCTCTCACAACAGGAATCAGTCTCATAAATGAAACAGAAGTTGGACATTGAGATGTTCCTCAACTCCTGTTACTTAACTTGGAGTTTAGGGTAAAAAGATACCAACGGAGAGCCTCAGGTATGTAGCTGAAGTGCGAGATTCTTGCCCTTCCAATAAATACTGATGAAAGACAGGAATGAGAAACATAAAGCACATCTATACTAGTCCAGTAGTGCACAAGTCAGAATTAATAGTATTAATGCCCCTGTAGTACAAATATCTCTGGTTTAGCAGACAAAGCTAAAAGGTCCATTTCTTGGAAACTTAAGCTAGGTAGTTTTAAAGTAGAAATACATTTTGATTTTCAGGGTATAAATCACTGGAAGAAGAGGCAATTTAGAATATGGTGAATCTGATGTTTGAAGTTTAGAAATAAAAGTTTTGCTTGGGTTCAATTATAAACCATAGATATGGTCTTGAATAATTAGATGAAATTCTATGATTTATGTTCTTCAAGAGTTTGGTTAAATCATTGTGATCGTCCCTTCTCAACATTTATCTGCTTAGGATTTTTAGACTATTGATTATTTAACAAACAAAACAAACAACTTATTCAAAGAATCTTGGGTTTGATAACAATTCTCAGTGACTTTCAAAAAAATGGAGACACTTGTCTGTTTCAAGTCCAAGCCCATCTAATTTTAGCAGCTTCTGTTTCCTTATGTTGAATAAGATTTATCAAATAAATTGTGTTTCTTTTGATTTTAGTTTGAGATTTTTGTTCAACTGTTTTTATGACTTTATTCCAAAATATTTCACTATGTATTGCTAGTTTTGAAGGACTGCACATAGTTTTGTATTGTAGGAATGTGGTGTTAAGTCCTCTGTGAGTGATAATGTATACGAGGTCATGAGACAGGAGTTAAAGTTGCATGGAGCTTTAGCTATAGATAGCTTTAACCAATTTACCTCAGCTATAGACTTATTTCAGTAGTCTTTATATAGCTCTGGCAAGAACTGGCAATGGAATAAAATATGAGTAAAAGCTACACATTTTACCTAAGAATACTCAAGAGAATGAACAAAATAATACGTATGCTATGCAATGTAATTGTCCCTTTAAAGCTTTTTTTAAGTTGAACTTCCTTCCAAGTCATTACATTTTTTCCCTCTTAGCTCTGTATTAGAAACCATCTGTGAAATTCAGATTTGGCCAGACTAAAATATGAATCTGGTGGATCCAAAATCTCCATTGCATCCTCCCTCAGAATAATCTGCTTACTGCCGATGTTCATTGAATCTTAAACTTCAACAGACAGCAGAGAGACGACTGGGTGTACAGCTTGTTGCTGTAGGAACAGTTTGCTGTAAGTCTGAGTTTAAATTCACTAAAACATGGAACACTATACTAAAGTAGACAGAGATGACCTGAGTAAAAAAATATTCTAGAGAATATTCTTTAATATTCTTTAAGGATCACTGGCAGTAAATTAGCTAGAAACTTCAGTATCAGTAACTTTTTTACCTGTATCTCTTGCCTTTCTAGAGACTAGCTTTAACCAAAAATAACTCATCTTATTTGGGCATAAAGTCATACCAGTAGTAGTCATACAGTCATGCATAATGAAAAATAGATACAGTTGTGTTTTAGCTACACTTTACCAGTATTTATGTCTTTCAGTATTTTACCTCAACAATTACTTTAAAAGTTTTAGAGAAATGTCAAGTAGGAGAGAGAACTGATCCCCACAGAACTCTGTAACATTTCTGAACATACTTTTTGGGTACATGCCTGGGGAAGGCCCTAAATCATATTAAGTAATTCCCTTGATTCCTGGCATTTCTGTCAGGTAAGAAAAAAAGTGATTTTAGTGTTGAGAGAGTTAATGTAGCAGAAAGGCTATGGAAGATAAGAATGGATGTCTGCCTGTCATCATTTATCAATCAAGTCTACTAAAGCTGTTTCCTTCCCTTATTCAAGCATAAGAGCAGAGGCTTCCAAGTCTAAAATATCAGTATCTGATAGATGAATTTACAGTTGGCTAGGTTTTATTTAACTGCTTTATCAGATCAGAGTGGGGCTAGGCTGGGTATAACGTATGCTAAGGGTTATTGTCCCCCATTTATATTCTTTCCATTTTTACCAGTGTCGAGCAGTAGCTTCAGTGGCACACATGTGGTGATAACTATGCTAACAGTCAATTATTAGCTACAGAAATCTATCCTAAAAATCAGCAACAATTCTTCCCATATTGATACTGCTACATAAATAACTGCACTGTTTGCTTACATGGTACAACCAGCAAGAAAACAAAGAGACAGTCAGTTTAAGAGCTATTCACTATTGCTCAAAATATCTTACAGAGAATTTATTTGAGAAATAAGAAAAGAAATTCTGAAGTGCTTTGTCTCATCACATTTTCCATTTTGGAGTAGCAGACCCCATATCTCTTACAGTACAGTAGCTGCTGGCCTGGTTGACTTCAGTTTATTGTTTCAGCAAACCCTTTTGCTTGTGCATGCACAATACTATTTTTCTCTTCCTACATATAAATATGATGTTAATTTTTGTTGCTTCTGATACCTTATCATACCAATTACTAGCAACATCTCCTAGCCCAGATGAATTTTCTGATGTGAGGTTTTCATCCTAGCTGTTGTTCAGCCATGCATCCTAAGGGGCTTTATAGTTGTGGCATTCTGATATTCAGCACATCTGATTGGTGAGCAATGAAACAAAAATATAAAGTAGTTAGTGTTCCAGTAGTGAATAACAGCACAGACTGATCAATAAAATAATGGGCAAAGAAGTGATGAAAGGGTGAGCCATAAGTTTGTGTCAATATGGCACCATATATATAAATGGCTCCCAGTGGTGTTTTTTCCCCCAAAATAGCCAAGATGGAGGTGGTACAGGTCCAGTCCCTTGTGCATTCTTAAAGAAACCACAACTGTTCAGTAGCAGTATAACAGATGTTCAAAAGAATCATTAACAATCTAAATGTACGTGTGAGCAGATGTACCATTTCTACTACATATAACTTTGGGGGAGAGGGATTTTTAAAGAAAATCAATAATGAGCAGATCTGTATACGAATTACTCATCTAATTATATTTAAAAGGTAGATTAAGGTTCTTTGCTTCACTGATTGTGGTTGAAATAAGGAGGACAAGTGATGAGAGGAGTTTTTAGAGTAACCATGCACAATTGACTTGGCAAGTATTACTAGATCAATGAGAGGCAAAAAAAATGGCAGTATAGGAGAGAAGCTTGTGCCAAAGCGTCAGTCCTGCTCTTTTCAGTGCATTTCACTAGAGGTACATGAAATGCAGTGCTGTTAAAATAAAAGAACAAGTAAAATACATAGACAGGTCTAAAAGACAGTGGGAAATTCTGTTTACCTATTAAGTAATGAGTTCAGTGATGGGAGCAGTATAACTTTTGTAATCCTTTCAAGAGTGTTACTAGCATTGCCGTAGGTGGGTACTTATGGTGAAGAATAATCTTATGGGAACTGAATTATTCTTTAAGGCACAATGCCATATAATGACAAGATAAGCAAAGAGTTATAACTGGTGGGAATATTTTGCCTCAGGATGGCCTCAGAAAGGGATACGAGGTGTATGTGGAAGACTATTTTTTCTCCCAATAATGTACCCACTAAAATGTGTATGTAATTCCCACTTTGCCATAATGATTTACTTTCACAATACATAATCTTGTCTAATATTGGAATAATCACATTTTTTTAAATAATTTATTTAAAAAGAAGTAAGAAACTTTGGGAATCATCTGTATTAGTACTAGAATTCTAAAATCCTTACTAATTTGTATCTTTTTTGCAGACCGCCTTTTTATCTTCAGCTCTGAGAATATTTTCACTTTTTTCTATGCAGTCCTTTGCACTGATAATACCAGCTGAGTGGTTTTATTCTCACTTGCATCTCTGCTTTTTGCCACACACATAGGATGAAGATCATTGTGAATATATGTAGAAATCCAAGACATATTTCCTTTCCTTAATTACATGCTATATGCTGTCAATACACAAGGGAGTAACAACCTTTTTGGCTTACCTAGAGTGATTGTTGTACAGCTATCTACTGTCGGTCTCTCATAAAATTGATAAAAAAAATAATAAAATGACCTTTGCAGTGTCACACCAGGTATTTCAATAGCCCCTTTTGGAGGCTATTTTGACAAAATTACTGAGAGCTCTCAGAAATTTCTGGAAGCTGGTTTATGACTCTCTTACGATTTTTGCTGTATTTCCAACTGTAGTCAGATATCCACAGCTGACAGTAGAAAACTTCTAGAACATCTGCATCAACACAGACATGTCTCAAAAATAGTCGTTTCAACATTCAGTAGATTTATTTCAAATATAGAACAAATTGAAAGAGCCAAAATTTCTGCAGACATTTCTTTCTGAACAGAAACTTGAAAACTTTTATATTTTTGTTACAGCTTTTCACAAGGAAAAAAAACCTAAATCACATTTAACTAGTTCAGCTGACAGGCTTTTTGGAAGATAATGGCATTGGGGTAATGTTTCGTGTGTCCTGTTAATATGCATATATTTTAGAAGCAGAGTGATAATTTTTGGTTAGCTTTGCTTCACAGTCACATCCGGAGCACTTGAACACAGCCTGGTGAGAAATGTTAGATAATAACAAGAGCAGATAACTGAGTTTTTAAATTTCCTGCTCTACAACGTATCTAGTGGCTTTTTTTTTAACAAATTAGTAAGATAACAAAGGACATTATAAGAACATTTTGATTGCTTGCATGATTTGGGCTTCTTTGTTTGGTTTGGTTGTTTTTTTAATTCTATAGTTTGAAAAATAGTTTTGAAAGAATACAGTTGGGGGGGATTGATCATGGGTATATATTTGCTGTAACACTATACACTAACACCAGCACCACTATGACTGTTTATTTCAGTTTCATCCTAATCTGCAGAGCAGTAGAGAAAAGCCCTGATTTATGCAATTCCAGAACGATCCATAAAGGATCTGTCAAGGTTGGTGTTGTCTTTTGTGGGGTTGTGATTGTTTGGGGGGTTGGTTGTTTGTTTTGAATATTGCTGTTCTTTCTACAATACTAGATTCTGATTTGCTACTTGCAAATCCCTTGGCAGACTTTAAAGGTTTTACATAAATGGTACAAAACACCCTAATGGGGAAAAATGATTTGGACTCTTTCTGAGATGGGAATGGATGTGATACTTTGGCTGTGATTTATGAGCTGAGAACACTTGGGCCTGATCTTGTCTCTGAGATAGTTTGGGTGGAGCAGATTATCGTTAGCTGTCAGCTGGGATGGGAAGACTTTGCGGTTCAGGTGACGTTCCCAAACAATCTGCCACAATCTGTCAAGTCCTGAGTCATTCCTGGAAAAAAAAGATACTCCAAACTTGGTGTAGTCATTGAATTATAGGATGAGCAAGGCAGCCTTTAAAAATCAACATTTTAGCCTTTCTGTTCTTGGGCTGTGAGGGGATTGCAGTGATACCTTCGTGGGTGAGATAGTTTTATATTGGGAGAATTATAAATATTGTATTACAATGAGCCATTGAAACACCTTGAGCTAGAAGTATTGAAATTACAAAAGGATTAAGGAATGTGATCTGATGAGTATCTGTACAATGAGATGAGTGTAAACCTGCATGGGAATGATATAGACAGGGTGGAAATCCACTGTTAAATCAAAAAGTTTAATATCAAATGGCATATTTTTAAATAGTAACAGTTCCCATGTTATCTTGGGCATCCATTTACTACTATTGGCAGTCAAAGGCCTGAGGGTGAGCTTTTAATTTCATTCTTTACATTAAAGAACTATTCTCTTATAGTGCATTTGCCTTCTAGCCTCTGGAAATAAAAAACAAGTGTGCCATACATCACGGGCAAGTGAGTCCCACTGCCAAATGGATAAAACCGCCTCAACCATTTGTTGTAGTACTGGAATAGGAAACATTTATTACATCCATTATAGACAGCAAAGTGATTTAAGAGCCAAAGAGGTGTCATTTATATAATGTTACAATTCTTCTTAGCTTTGAGAAATAAAATGAGCAAGGATCCAAACTGGCTGCGTGTCTGTTGTGCTACCCCACAAAACTGGACGTTGCTATAAACCGAGATGGTCGTCTGGAGCTGAATTTCACAGCTAGAGCTTTCTACACCGTATCTTGCTGCCTGACACAAATCATCCCAAACTTTATGCTGTTTGAAGGATGAATATAGAAAAAATTTATTTTCTTGCACCTTCTTTCCTTTAGAAATTAGAAAAATGTTGACAGTTGCAGAAAACTCTTAGGTGTCACTGCACAATGGTGTGTTTCCGTAATGATGTTACCCATAACTGACCACTGCTGCTTCCATGAGCGTTTGTCATCGTATTAGGCATGTTGTTGGACCCACATTGCTTTCTATTCACATATATAACGTTTCTAGCTAATGTATAAGCAAAGATCTATTACTGATAGTACTCATTTTTCTGTTGTCATAGCATCAGTGTGATCTCCTCATTGGACTGGGCTCTGCGGGGAGAATGCCACAGATCTTTAACTTTAAAACAAGAGATAACTGAGAGCAATAAATGCTCCAAATGGCAGAGTGTGTTCTGATAAGCACTTGGGAGACCAGTCTTAGAAGGAGACTGGAACAGAGATTAGATTGAGAAGAATGGGAAATAATTGCTAAAGGCGTTGGTGTATTTTCTGAATGTTCTCGTACGTCATCAGAATTATAGGAAAATTGCTCGAGTCGCATGTGTTGCAGACGTCTGGCAGAAATCACCAAGAGATGTGGGGGTGTTACATCTGTTCGTGGTGAGGATGGTCTCCAGAAGTACTTTTTTACTTGCTTTCTCAAAGTCATTTAGAGTGACACCTGCTTCTTTGCAAGGTATAGAGTCAGAAATCTTACCTCAGACTGCTTTGTGGTTTGTAATGTTGTTGAGTTCTCACTTTGAATTTCATTGTAGGTTTAGAAAATTACATCCTATTCTTTGTGTGCTCTGTAAAGGGGCCTGTTAAGTCTCTGAACACAAGAAACTTGCTGAATTTCCCTGGGGCTGGTGATCTTATTACGTGAATTAATCCTCCTGGGAAGCATTTAATTTTTTTAGCTCTTAAAATGTTTGGAGCTTCATATTATTATGAAAGGCTTAACTGAACTAAAGTTGTTAGGACAGGGCTTAATCTTACAGACCCTTGGGAGGCCCTGTGGATTCGACCTCCACTGCATAAAATTTGAGAGTTTCAAATGTCTGTCTACCAAGAGCCCATTTTTCCAGATCTGGGGGGGAAATGGCATAACATTGTGAATCGGTGCATCACAATATTCAGGTGTGTCAGTGAACACCTCTCCCTCCTTACATGTTGCGTTATCTCTTCCCAGAGTCCTTTGAAAGGATCCCAGGATCTGCTGCTTTAACTGGAGTGAGTTGTTTGCTGCCACTCAGCAGTCATTGCCTCACTTTTTGTCCTGCAGCTTGAGCAGGATCATTTTCTGCTTCTGGATGCATTCCTGGTTAGGGAGGGAGTTATTTTTTCCCATTGCCATGGGGGGTCTCTCATCCACAGCTTGCAGCTCTTCTGCTTCATCAACCTGGAGAGTCTTTATTGTGAGGGAGGAATTGGGTTTATCACCCCTTGCCCTACCACAGTGAGGACTCTGTTGCCTGTGTGGCTGCACAGGACCTACAGCACGAATGGATGGTGCTCACAGAACATTCCCTCGTGGCTGGTTGGAGTCGCTACTTTGCACAAAGCTGCCTTCATGCAGGGAAGGATGTGGGCCATTCGGTGGGTGCTGTGAGCATTAGTGGTGTTGAATCAGATCAGGCCACTTGACTTCGGCGGGAGATTGGATAGAGTGAAGAATGACAGCTCAGGCTCTAACCAAAACAGTGTGTGTCTGAGTATTCAGAAATTTACCTCAAAATGTACCTATTCTGACACTGAATTTTACTGTAAGCTATATAATAGATCTCTGCCACATTAGAAGTCTAATTCCAATATTGGCTTGGAATGTAGATTAATAACGTACTCTGTATAAATTTCTCCATATGTATATTATGCATCTCTTCATTTTCATTTTTACAGTAACAGAAATTTTTCCATTAATTCCAGCTCAAGGAAGCTGACAGGACTCAGAAATGCTAACCTTCCAAGTGCTGCACTTGCAAAGCATTCCTGCCTTCCAAGACCAAATCCAAGAACGACAAAAAGTGGCAAAGGAGTAATTATAAAGTGCATCCTTTTTACTATATCAAAATTTTCAGGGGTAGTGTTTGTCATTCAGTTGTGATCTCGGATCACTCTGTGAATATATGTGTCCTGCAAATGCTCTTGTAAGTTATGAACTTTGGCAGGACTCTAAGAAAGAACATAATGGGTCACATTAGTTACTAGATCAAAATCACTTTTCATTTACAAAATATGTAGCGATTCTGTTACCTTGTGTGGTCTTGTGTTTTCCAGTCATATTTTTAATTCAAGAATTCGTATTTTTAAAATTGGCTGCAAGATGTCTTAGGATAATACTGTCAGTGCAAAGACCTGTGATCTCTGGGGCCCAGGTCTGTCTGCTCTGGGTGTTACCTTCAACTTACAACTCTTTAAAAAAAAACCTTTTGGGCTGTGATAATTATTAGAAAATGCATTGCTGTAAGTTGTACGATGTAAGTTTTGGTAGTTGAGTGTTTGATCTGGGGTATTGGAAATGTTATTTGCTAGTCAACAAAAAATTGAATTATATCATTCATTTAGGTAAAATACTGTTTTTTCTGACATATTCTAAAGCTATTGATAATCTGTGTTTAAATATCAGAAGAAAATCTATAGGCTATCCAAAACACAGCTTCTGGTTTAAAGCAGATAACAGGAACTACCTTTTACACAGCATGTTGTTACGGTGCTAAAGTTCTTGCCAAAAGAGACTCTGGAGACTGAGAGTGTAAATGAGTTGCAAAAAGGGTTTAGCCAAGTTTGTTGGTTGCTACTGAACATGATGATCAAGCAAGTGCTAGCTCAGAGAGTTCCTAAACTTGTCATGGGAGGTTAGGAATATTCTGTGGAAGGATTGGTTTCTTGGTGTCGTGAGGAGGAAAGTGTCTTCCCTTACGCAGAGAGACGTGCCATAAATGGGTCTCATGTGGTGGGTTTTACCTGGATGGGGCAAAAACTGACTAAAACGTAGTGTGTGATGGCAGTATGGCACTAGCAGTAAAGCCCCGTTCCTGAGGTAGTCCCATGGGAAGACAAACCATTCCATTTTTACTTTCTATGAGTAACAGTAATAGCACATTAGGAGAACTCATCGTAAGGGGAGGTGTTTCCTACGTGATGTGGCTGTTAGCTCCATACAGCCAGCTAGTGAGTAGAAGTCAAGGGATAAATATTACCCACCGTGGCACATGTTTGCAAACTGAGTCAATATCATGCCCAGACAGGACAGAAAAGGAGAAGAAACCCCAGACTTTTGTTAACCCGTAGAAGAAAGGAACTGCATAAATCACAAGCAGTGCAGGGCCCATGAGGAGCTGCTGCGGAGCTGGCAGTGTCCCTGTTATCCCTAAGGCAGTGACAAACAGTTGTTGGGATTAATAGAAGATAATTCTGGTCTTTATAAAAGGATAAAGTGAACTCTCAACAATTTTTAATCAAATGGCAAACAGCAGTATCATATTAGCTTAAAAATTCACCAAGAATTTAGGGAATTTAATCCATTAATCTTAAATCTCTTCATAGACAGGAAGTCATTGAGATAATGAGTCACCTGAGGCAATAAGATTCAGTAGAAATCAAGCAGCTAATTTTTGTCTGTGCCTGTGAATATTTCTTACAGGAATCCTGTCTCTTTCTCTTGAGAGAAGTATTATTAGCTCCTTCTGCACTCCTTTCGTGCCAGAACGCTTGAGGAACCACGTCTAGGGCTGAGACTCTGTGCCCTTGCAGGCATTCTTGTCTGGTTTTTGATGGTGAGTAATTTGGATGAGTTTGCTCATCAAAACATGTCATACATTTGGTCTAAATCTGGCTATTTGTTTTAACATTTGTAATGCTCAACAATTTGAAGCATATTTCTGTCTGCACTTGTAAAATGTGGAATTACCACATATTTTAAGTAATCCTTTGTTCAGAGGATTTTTTAGTGCACATATTTTACTAGTTCTGTTCCCAGGTTGTTGTTGAGTAATTTTGTGGTGAGTTTCTTTCTAAACTTATGAAAGTTTATCAACTTCCAGTAATGTTTTTCCCACTGGAAGAAACACCTATTTCTTCTCATTGTTTCAGTCTAGTCTTCAAAAAATTGCACCAAATACAGCTTCTTTTTCTCTTTATCATATTTAGATATTGAATTTTCAGGTTCTACTCAATAGCTTAGAATCCAATGACTACATGATGGTGTGTCCAAGTCTGCGTGTGTATGTGTGGTGGGGTCATGTGGTGGAATTCAGGTACACCAGCAGGGAAAAATCAATGTTTATCATGATCTTTTCTCAGTGTGAAATGGACTGAGAAAGGATGTTATGTAGCATGAAATCATGTAGAATGACCTTGAAAGAATTTAGAAGGTAATCATGAGCATTCTGAGCCTGCAGATTTATTATAGTGCAAAGATGCTGCGAGTTCACCTATTATACTGCTAAGCAAACAGAGGATTTATAATGGACATCTGTGTGATTAAAAGCTCAATCCCCTGAGAGTGGTGAACACCTCATAATTTACAAATAGAAAACCCATGACTGAGATGTTAAAGACATTTCTCATGCTTGGAATTAATTTCCTATTAAGGGAGTTTAGAATGTGGCCCCTTTTTCCATGATTTAGGGAATGATTAAATCCTTGTTAAATCTATTGTTTGTTTTTATTTTTACTTTCCACTTCTGAGTGTATGTATATGATTATTCTGGAAGCTCAGCATGCCAAGGAGACTTGGGAAGGAGTCCTGCCATTTCACAGTGGCTGTGGAAGTGTTATGAATTTGTGCTCTGGCCAACCACCACAGGACAAATGTTTATCACTCAGTTATCCTCATTCTGGTCAGAATTCCTACATCTCCTTAAATTCCATGCTATACCTCTGTCAAAAAAAAAAAGATAATATTTCTTCAAGACTAAATGGAAAAATAACACGCATCGTTGCTAAATAAACTCAGGGTGAGCGCGTAGGATGCTCACATGTGGGTGAAATTAATTTTGAAAAATATTCTTCTAATTAGCTGGCTGTGTTCACAGTGATAGTAAAGAGCAGTATGGCAAAATCCACTCCATTCTGGAATATTCATTCTGGAATATTTTCAGATGCCTTGGAAAACTGCAACTCACGGATACTGCTGGATGTTTTTAAACTATCTGAACACACTACATACAAGGTTTTTCCATATTTGAAGGTAAGATTGTTTCTTGCTCTTTTCATTAGTTAAAATGATTAGTTTAAATTGGCTTCAGAAGCACTTCTGCTTCTGGAGGTTCATTTCCCTGTCACTTTACCTTTGTTATATTTCTATTAATCACTGTTAGTGTGATGATGTTCAGCTGCCATCATGCTCTCATCTGCCCGCACGGCCTGCTCTGCAAGTCATTACTCAATGGTAATTTTTTACGTGATTCTTAATACCCTCTACTTATCAAAAATCAACTGCTAAATGGACAAATTACTGTGACACAGTGATGCACTGCTTTCCAACATTTTCATAGTGCTCATAGATGGTAATTAACCCACAGTTGTTTCAAGGAATGCTAATAACCTCGTGTAGTATTTTTGTCTGTATTTTCATGGTCAAAAACCGCCTTAAAGATTCCTTCATGCCGAAATTCACCACTGACTCTTGGGTACCACAGACTGTCGTATGAGTTGAACAGCTTTGACATAGATACCTGTTTCTTTTCAACACAAATATATAAAAAATATTTAATGTATTTGGAAAATTTTCTGAAAGATATGAAGAAACCTTTCAAGCTACACATTGAAAATTGAAGGATCAAGAACATCAGGTTGCAGTGGTAAAATCTTGATGGCATATAGATTCTTCCTTTTTTCTGTCAGCTGTGAGGATGTTATATATGTGTATTAGGGAAAGTGCATTATTTTATGTTGAATTGTGTGAGTCAAAGTGGATTTCTCTTATTAAAGAAAATTTTGTCTAATTTTTTCAGGCCATATTGAGGTATTAAGGCTGTGGAAAAGCTTTGAACTTTTTTTTCCACTGGAGGAAACTTCAAAATGAATTTTTTATATTTTAAGCAGAGTACTTTACCTGCATACGCATTGCAGGAAAGTGTGAGAATGAAATTTCATTCCTTTCCCCTGTAAGAGATGAACATTTTTTGTCAGTGACACATTATAGTAAGAGGAAGAAACAGTGACTTACATTTCTCTGCAGGCTGACAATCTTTTCAGATGTTTGCTTCAGAGAGGCCCAGATTGACTCATCCAGACCACTTTTTCCTAGCCTCCTGCCTCGATGTACTGCATGTAAAAATACTTCATAAAGTAGGCAGAAGTGGTAAGGATCAAAATTGTTGGACATTTCTGAAAATTTATGCCTAAATACCCACTCCAGGATCACTCATAACAGTTCCTTGGAAGAGAGTGTGGGAATGGAAGGGGAGCTGTGTGCTCAGTCAGAGCAGGGTTCACAGTTCCATAAGGAGCAGTCCCTGAACAAAAGTCATCTTCTCCAGCCAGTGCTTTCCCCATCATTAGATTAACTGTGTAACCATTAAATTTTAGGACTAAATGCAAATATCTTTCCTTTGCTTATGTGGTGACATGCTGTGATTCCCGCTTGTGTCTGGCTGCATGTTTTCTCCTTTTCATTCGGGCAGTTCTGCAGGACGGAATTATGACGTTTCCATTATATTACCAATCTGCCTCAGCCCCATGATTTCCCTTCAGGTGATTTAATTTTCTATGTCATAGAGATATAGCACTATGCAGCTTTTATACAGGTGAAATTTGCATTACCCATAAGCATCGCCAATGAAAATTCCTCACAAAGTATATGTTTCAATTAATGTTTCTGATTTCTGATCATAAGAATGTAAAAAAGTTATGTATTCTGGACTTGGGTGGAATACCCAACAAGTCATTCTGCCACAGCTCCATTATATTTTTTAAAATTACCTGTCCTCTGTTGTGACACAATTCCTATAGTACAGCAGCATAGACATATAAATAACTATCTTCTAAACTTTCTATCGACGAATATTGTTTTCTGTCATCACAATTGCACCATGAAATATGAAAGTTCAATTTCCTCTTCATTTCCTTTTAATAAAACTTCTGTTCATTTCATTTTTGAAAAGAGATTGGATCTAAATTACTTTGACTTCTTCTGGCCTAACTTTGGTGAATATTTCGAGAGAGAATCTGAAACCCTTTTAAAACCCACCAAGGAGATTAAGGGCTGGATTCTCAGGGCTTTGTACTTACATTCTCATCTCTCTTTCAATACAAGTCTTTTGCATTTAGAAATGACTGTATTGATTCCAGGACATTGTTACAAGAAGCATAAATAGTGTTTCCACTGCCACAGCTTCTGTTTAAAACTTAACATTTCCAAACAGCAATTTTTTGTTCAAATAGCAGGGGAGGGAGTTAACTGCAGAAGTGAATTTGCCATATTATTTTTCAGCAAAAGTTGCTGTACTTTGTGGTTCTTCTGCAGCCTTTCCCAATTTGCATAGAGAGCATTCGGAGGGATGGGAGCGGTAAGATCTTCACCATTGTAGCTACCAGTGGCCTGTTAATGGTCAAGGTCAATGGAATTAAACCAAAGGCAAAAATCAGTTGGCTAAAGCAAATGCAGATGTCACAGGCTGGCTCTCCATAGAAGTTGTATCTTTTATCTGTGAGTTTTCATGGAAGCTTTTTCCTAAAATTGCAGCAGTTACTCTGAGTAAGCTCAGTTTATACATTAATGGCATAGGCTTGTGGTCATCGACTGTGTCCACTGAAGTTAGAAGTTTCTGGGCAGAATAACATCGTCCAACACAGCAGGCTGGACATCCAGCCATCCTCATGACACTGAATATTTCATATTGTTTGTTCGCTTTGAGTAACAGTAAAGTGCATGCTGAACACTCTGGAATTGATGGAATTTCTGCTTAAACTCCCCTGGCAGAAGAACTGTTTTTCTGAGTCTTTTAGGAAATGTGTTGTGACTGTTAGAGGCATAAACACTAGCAGTTGTTTCAGTGTGCATAACTTCATGCACATGTGCATCTGCATTAGTGATGGAATACATATATATACTCAGAAAGGATTATTTTTTTTCAGCCTTTATTGTGAGATCAAGAAGACAGTGTGATGCCGGCCCTGGATGTCCCTGCCATTCTGGAAGTGATCTTTCATCAGCTGGGATTACATGGTACAGCTGACAATGATTCTCTTTTCATAATTGCTCTTGGAGCAAATCCAAGTTCCATAATTTTTTTTTTTTGTGATGCATAAATCCAGGCAGGAGAAGTGGTTTTTCTCTGTACAGAAGCTGAGCCAGCTTTTGTGTGTGCCTCAAGGAACGCTGTCACTGGAGACCGTGCATTCTTTGGAATTGCTGCAGAATGTGAAGTGGAGACTGATACATCATGGATGGACCCACCTCTCTCTGTCTGCCAACGAGGCTGCATCTGAGAGTGAGACCAAAAAAATCTTTACTGCAGTCTGTCTGTCTACATTTTTAGTCGTGCGCTGCAAAATATTTTGGAATTAATATTCCGGTGTGGAGATGTGAGCACGAGATCTTGACAAAGGTTGTTTCCCATCCCCTCCATTAAATTGATAATGAGTTTGAATTCTGCAGAAACCATGTAAGACAATATGTTGTCTCCACAACGATGTAATTATAGCTGTGTTAAACTATTCCAGCAAGTCTCTTGTGCACATGGAATCAAACAAGTTTGGAACAATATTTCATCTAATTTTCAATGTGTAATTGAGAAATGTGCTCTTAATTTTCTTTGTTCTTTGTTGGGAAAACATTATAAAAAACCCTTTATCTGACAGTCTTGGATTAGAAAAAAAGAAAAGAGAAAGAGGACCTCAGACCTCAATTTCACTTATTATAATAAATCAATTTCATACTCATTTGTGTTTAATCTCCATTGGAAATTTACATTATCCAATCAGAACTGAACAAGTCCCTCAGGGGAGATCAAGTGTCACATAAAAATTCAACAGGAAAGTCATGTAATAAATCAGTAAAAGTACAACTCATATATGGAGATTTTAAACCCATCTAAATTCTATTAAAGACCTCTAAATTCTATTTTAGACAGAACAAGAAGGAAACTTGGGAACTGTAACATCCCTAAGAGGCTCCTCAAAGTGCACATACTAATATTTAATCATTTATACTTTTTGCATGTCCAAATTAAATAGTTTAATGAAAGTGAGCATAGCTTTCATTTATACTTTTTCTTCTGATGAGGAGTAGTTTATAAGGACAACATTATATCATCATAATTGTCAAATATTTAACCAGTTTAAAAGATACTCTGTATGATGTAGGCAACCTTTTGGCCAATTGAGTTAAAATTTGCAGTATATGTGATAGGAGAAGGGCTTATGTGATTTACAGTGGATCTAGACATTCTTTGATGAGATTTGAGCATGTGTCTATGTTCTCTTTGAAAAGCAGAGAAGAAGAAGGAGGAATGAAAAAGGAGGAAGCAGACAAATGGAAAAAGCAAGAGCCATCTGCGTTGGGTGAATTAATAAATTCCAAGTGATGGGCTCTACGTTTTCTACCTTGAAATGAGGAAGAAGCTGTGGAGCAATGGTGGATTGCTTCCTGCTCTGCAGCAGTCAGAAAGGAAGACAGAGCGTTAAAAGGTATGGTAGGTTTATAAAAATCAAAGAGTTTGTGAAGTAGTGGGAAGCAAAGAGATATCTGTAGTCCTGTCTGGCTCCAGTTTCAGAGACAACTGCTCTGAAACCATTTACTCTTCAAAATGATGCTTTTTGTCTTCTGGATGTTTCTTATCTGGTGAAAGAAACCATACTGAAACAAGAGACAGAAGCCTGGAATATTTGTTTAATATAAACGAGTAATGCTGTAAAAACTGGAATGAGGAAATGGTCTTCTGGGACATTTGAAAGGCTGTGTGTCCTTCACAGTTACAGTCTTGGGCTGAGTTCAAGATAGTTTCCCCTCCTTCAACCAATAGATCTGCTGTTGGTGCCTCTGAGAAAGCCATTCTTTAAATCTCTAGCTAAGGTGTAGAAAGAAGGTAGGAGAACAAACCAGAAACCCATTGTATCAAAAAGATAGCATATGCAAATATCTTGGCTTTTTTAAAAAAATAATTTAAAACTCCAAATATTTCTATATTTTGGAACGTGAGAGCTAAAATGTAGAAGTAGATTAAAAGAAACATTGTTGGTTACAGCACTTTATTTTGAGTAATTCGAACTAGTTCTGTTTGAAGGACAAGACTGCAAGTATAATTAACCTCTTGGTCTCTGCATATTTGTATCCCTGAGATTAAAAAACTTGTGAATGAGTTTCATTTGCACTTTGAAAGAAGTTGTTACAGGAAAAGCTCATTACAACTGACACATTGCTGTTGCCCACATTGCTCTGTTATTTCCTCAAAACATGAATCACATCTAATCAGAATAGTCAGGGTGTCTTTATTACCTTTGGATTGTTTTAGGGAAAGCAACAGATGGTGATATTTGAGTTGTCCAGATATAGAAAATATGGGCTTGCACCAGCAGCCTGTCTTAGAATCTTGTTTGCGTTTTTACAGACATAATCCAAAATAATTAGGCAGGTATTTAAGTTCCTGCTTAAGTACAGAAGTGGATGGATAATAAAGGCTTGAAGTTATTAATCTGGTTGGAGGCTTCCTGAAGTCAGTACTTACATGGGTAAACCCTTACACTTTCAACACAAGATAAAACTCTGTCTTCTGCGTCTATTTAAAACCTTATGCATTTAGCACCAGACGGGGCTAACGCTTTACTTATTTAAGGAAAGAAATTTAAGCTTTCGAAAGTTCTACCCCAAGAAAATGAGAGCTGTCTAGTTCTCATTTGTACACTTTATATTTCCTTTTTTATCTCTTACTGCTATTACTTCCTCTTAAAAGTGTGATGTTAAAAAAAAAACCACCAAACCCCTAAATATTCTTTCTTGTGAGAAGAGGAAAACCTGTGCTGAATCAGGTATTCTTGTTTTGGGGGAAGCTGCAATTCTTGGCTGATACAGGGTTCTTGCATTAATCAGATCTGTTACACAGCACGGGGGTGTAGAGGCATGTAGAAATTAGAAACTCTACATTATTTTTATGGATGTTTTTAAGAGATGAATTGGAGCAAAACAGATATTGCAAAGGAGTAAAAATTAATAGTTCATTTGTTATTGTTTCATTGTTTTAACAAACAGAGTTGACAGATCAGAATAACAGAACTCAGATTTATTTACAGCCTATTCATTTTTTTTTAACTTGGCAATAGAATAAATAGAATTAGGGGAGTGAGTTAGCATTAACCACAGTTTGAAACACTTATAATATAGATCCTTTTTTTCTTACCTCGTGCTGTGAATGAACGTCTGCCAACAGTGATAAGAAAGTTCTGTTCATCTGAATCTGTTGTTACAGTGTTTTAAAAAGTATAGGAGCTGAATAAGAGTCCTGGGCCTTTTGGTTCAGTGCTGACTATATTTCATACAAATAAATAATCTGTAACGATGTTTTAGCATTAATATAATACTCATCTCTTAATAAAACTACTTTTTAACCTAGAAAAAAAAAGTGTTTGGTATGTACATATAGATTTCCACTGGGAGAAAGTAGAAAATGCACAGCTCGCAAAGATGGAAGGCTGGTAGAATACCTTTTCAATACTTCTTTGCTTTATAAGTCCTCTAATAAATTACAAACTAATTTAATCATACTCCATAATTATGTGCTCTTGAAAGAATAAGACTTTAGATCTGGAGTGTGTCATACTTAAAATACAATGGTGTTGTGTATCACACAGCCCAGTGAAACTGGGCAGTAGCAGTAAATCAGTGCCCCTGAGGCTGCCGGGCAGTAAGAAATAAGGAGTAGATGCTTGTGACCAAGTACACATTTTATTAGAAACCGAGAAATGTGATTTGACTCCGACACACAGAAAAGTTAAATGGTGATGATTTTTTTTTCTTTTTTGATGGCTTGAAATAAAATTGTTTTAAAATTTTGGCATCATCACCAAAACCAACTGATTTGAGATTGACTTTTTAATTCCATTTGATAAGAGCAGTAAAATTAAATGTTCTAAGTCTTGATGCTTCGAGATAATTATTTTGGACTGTTGTGGAGTGTTGTGGTTTAGTGATTGTTTGTGTGGCCTTAGCTCAGAGCCCTGGTTTTGTGCCTGCTGACGTTAGCATGTGCTTATTAATATGATGCGTTCAGCAAACTAGAACGATGATCAAAACTGGTATTTGTTTGAATTACAAGGTCTGCAGATGAACAATTTTCTTTTAATTTGCAACAGATGTGCTTACTCCTTAGAATCATTATCAGGCATTCTGCTGTGAAATACTTGATTGGGGTTGTATCTTTTTCTATAGCCATTTGTTTTCTCCAGTGTTAAGATATCTCCTATGGCATTGTCATTCCTAGAGAATAGTTTTCTTTTTAGTCACTGACTGCATTGCTTTAAAAGAATGCATTAAATTACTTGAGCCTCAAATTTGGACTTTTTTATAAAGGCAAAAATAAGCACACAGCAACAAAACAATTCCTATATATGGAGTCCAAATTTTCATTTTTGCAAACACATTCCCAATTCTAGAGTATACATAAAACACAGGAGACAGTAAGTCATTGCATTACATGAATGAAATCCTATTGGCAGAAGTTCACTGTCATTTTAAAGTAAAATGTATAATGTAAAAGTATTAGATCATCCTGTAATAATTTTCATTTTTAAAACAGTAATTGCAGGAGGCTGTGTAGATAAGAAAATTTCTAAAATACTCAGCTTGCTGCCTTAAAAGCTCCTCTCAAACATACTACCACATTTCCTTATTAATGTTGAACTCTTACATTTCTTCAAGGCCAAGAGACATCTTGTAGACTTGTTATTTTTCAGCCACCTGAGCTGGAAGAAGTTAAAGGCAAATAAACTTTTTTAGTGAGACATTACTTTAACATTGGCCATCTTTTCATCTAAGAAACCAAGGCATAATTCCACCTTTCCAAGTCTTTTCAAATTGATTCATTAGAAGGACAGGCTTTAATTAATTTACTAAATGTATTCCATATTTGCTTGGCTATTAAATCCTAGGTATTCTGAAGAGTGTTGGAAAATGCCCAGTTAAAACTAAAATTAGTTTGCATCACTCTTTGTTCCATCTGTGTTCTATTTTACTGCCAGAATGGGGGAAAAATAGAGTTAGAAGGTTAGCAGTGAAAGTACTTATAAAAAGCAGTAATTATTAACATTGGTGGTACATCAACAGGATGTTCAGCTGCTAGTGAGAAGAACTGAAAGTTGGAAAGGACTTCAATCCACCTACTGCCAGAGACTCTAGATATGTGACAGACTTCTGACTGATCCGAGCTTTGCTGTTCAGGCACCAGGTTGGTAATCGCAGTGTAAGCATCTCAGTGGAGTGAAATCAGTTTTCCTTCAAATATTTTTTAATTCTGAGAAGTCCTTTTGTGCCCATTTTACAGGCAGCGCTGCGACTGAAGTGACCTCCGGTGGGAGCACAGGTTTTGGCGTGGCTTATTCTTTGAGCTTCTTGAACGTGGCTATGGGACCTGACAGAGCTCATCCTTACCACAATAGTGACAACATTTCTCTTCAACAGAAAAGAAAGAATTTATAAAATTACTTAGTATTTCTTCATAGGGATGACTCATTAGTTTACTTAATTGCATGCAAATCAATATTCATTTTGTCTTATGCTCTAAAGGAAACCTAATCGATTAACACCAGTCTCCTTTAATACTGTTTCCTATTTAAGCTGGAATTTGCTTCACAATACATAGAATAATATTTTTATATTATATTTTGTTGTTATTGAATTTGGAGTTGAGCTAACTTTATTTTCAGTCTTAATGTTTTTTGTTGTTATTCCTTAGATCCAAGATGTGTTCCTGTTAGTGATCAGCTTTAATTTAATGTAGTTGAAGACTAACATAGTCCAGGGTCTGGAAATCTGATGGCTGTGATACTAATGTTGATGTCTTTAACAAGCCTGACCTACACAAAATCTGTCTCCCTTCTGTGTCATACCATGTAAATTTGATTCATTACAGAACATTTCAAAGTTGTTTCTAGGTATTCTTAATCGTATTTTCCACAACATCGCATTCTCTTTGATTTTTTTAGCAGTAAGAATAAGTAGTGCTACAGCTATCCGTGCTTGCCTTCTTCCTTAGCACTACTGTTCTCCTAGAAATGAAGTTTATAGAATTTTGCATCTTTGTCTCTGTTTTACTATTGTTCACAGGAATTCGAAAAAGGTTTAATTTGGAAACTGGCACTGGAGTGGAACGGGAAGTGGAAGAGCTGTGGCTGGATCTGCAGTAAGTTGGAGGGGAGATTTGTCAGGAAAAGGCTTTCCTCATACCTGAAAGATCAGGGAAGCTGGGTTGCCACCAGGCATCTACATGTGATTTTACAGTTGAGGAGGTTCACTGACTCGGGGAAAGAGCGAGGCAATCAGGCTGTTAAAGCTTTCTTCTGCCTTGGTAATTCCTACACATTCCTCACGCCACCATTTGTCACAAAGGGGCTTCATTTCAACATTGAGTTTCCAAGTCTTGACAAATATCTTCGTATGTAGACTGTTCATTACACACGTTACACATTAATATACATTATATTCTTTTTTATTTGGGAATAAAGCAGGAAAGCATCCTGCTTTGGTTTGCTTGGCTTGGGACCACAAAAATGCTCTAAAAGCTGATGAGAGGATTGCTTATTTTGTTTCAGTTTACATCAATGAGTATAATTGGACAAAACAGGTTAAAAATAAATTTAGCATTCTCAGAGAAATTATTATATTATGCCTCTCTGGAAAATACATTACTTTTCTGCTCTCATTTTTGATGAATATAAGAGCATATTAAAGACATTATTCATATGCATCCTTGTTTTACGTTTCTCCATCACAGTGCATTCTGCTTCATTTTTTTACTTCGAGTCCCTGCTATAAAGGTGTAGTTAATTTCTAAGATTAGTAATTTCAATTGGTTTGATAATCTGTTGCATTATGTCATAAAATTTCTGTAATCTCTGATGCCTATTAAATACAAACCTGGATGAGTGAAGAAAAGCTCTCAGATGACATTGTTATCAAGGTACATACCAGCTGCACTGATATAAAATACAACATATTCATTGTGCAAAATGTTAAACAAATACCTCTGGGCTGGAAAGCTTTTCCTTCTTTTTTCTGATATTTGTAAATAAATAATGACAAAGGGCAGGACCAACATGTCAAAATATTTGAAGGGCTATAGTTTTTTATTGCTTTTTTTATTCTGGTGGGAATTGAGAGGAAAAGGAAATTTAGTTTGTGGTTTGTGAACCATTTGATAAGATGTCTCATGTTCAAAAGCATTTGCTAAGAGAGACAATATTTCAGTTGAGCTACTACAGACTTGACAGTATTACCAGTGACCAAGCCAAGGCAGAATGTTTATCTCTACTTCATTTTAAATGAAAGACCTAAGAGCTAATAAGAATTACCAGAAGCATCTGTTCTAAGTGTAAGGGGCAGCACTAAGAAAGAGCAAATTCAAGACGCAGAAAAGGGTATAAGGAATGAGATTAGTCTATCTGGAAGAATGCAGAGCAAAATATGCAAGCAGGAAATAAAAGATATAGGCAGGTGTGAGATGACGAATACAGCCTCCTGAAGATAAAGTTAGAGCATCTGAATGTTGTGATGTAATATTAAGCCAATGAAAGGAGCTCATCTGAGAAGGGCAATTCTATTAAAAGAATAAGATAAAATACAAGGTTAAAATATTTAACGTGCATTACTAGCAATTCAGAAACTTATCAGTTCACATTTTCCAAGATATAACCAGATTCTGTGTTAGGGTAAAAAGGAAACTTTTTTCTGAAATGAAGGGGGAGATGGTGTCTCATTACATTTAACAGATTTACATAATATCTATTGTGCTGCTTATCAAAGATGAGAATAGTTACAAGAGAAAAAGAGTCCCCTCATAAACAGAAAATATTTCTTTAAATGTGTTTTTTGGGGGGAATAACTGTAACATTATTGAATTTCTGCCAACTGGAAAGGGATTTCCAGTTACTTTAAAAAAGTACCTCTGGCACGTACTTTCCCGTGAATTTACATGGGCTTAAAATGTTGAGCTATAAACTTTTCTTACTGAGTGCAGTCCTAATCTCCCAACAATGTAAAACATTAGCATTTAGCTATGGGAAGTCAATCACTGCAGAACTGAGATACATGATGTAACTGACAATTGCAGCGGTGGTTAACTTTTAGTCATTGCGGATGCCCAAATATGAAAACCCTTAAATTTAAGACCAATTTTCTGCCAGACAAGCTAATATCAGGCACACCCTAAATGTCTCAATAGATGTTACGCTAAATTGCCTGAACTGGAAAGCAATTTTCATATTTGGTGTGCACTGTAAAGTTGCTTATACTCACACAACCACTTGTAACATTTGAATCCTTCTTACATTTTTCACACCCTTCTAAGGACTTCAGAATATTTTGCACATATTAATAAAATTTTATAATATTTCAAGGAGGCATTCTCTTACTGAGGCATCATCTTCCTATATTCTTCTTCTCAGAAGGATATTTTTCTTTTCAGACAGTGTTGAGTAATGTATCTACCCAAGCACTGATGAGATCTCATTAATACTCTAGATGCTTTGCATCATATCTGGCCAGTCCTCAGGGTTTGGCAGGGTTTCTCATATGTTTAATAACCCTTACCTCTTTCAGAAACTGAAGGGACTGACCAGAGAGGATAACATTTGTATTAGAACTGCAAGTGAAATTTTTAACATGTTCTTGCAAGCTGGTAAGTGTTCTTTTAAAGTGGAAAAACCACCATCAAAAGTTACAGGCAATAATGGTTTCCTCTGAGAGTTGTTTTTTTTTAACTTGAGTTTACTTTTAACAGGTGTTCTCATAAGCAGGAGAGACTTAATTCCCTGTTTTGATTTATTATTAGCAGATTTAATACTCTGTGTTTCTTCAGACTTAATTGTGTTGTGCACTGAATGACCTAGTGCACAGAAAGATCCTGCTTCCTCTGGATTTACTGGAATTGTTCCTCATTATTTGATCTCCACTTCTGGTCAATAGCTTGCTATCAATTACTTATTTGATGTTGTTACAATGATGAAATAATAGATTGGACAGCTATCCTTGAAGAGTTCTGAGTAAAAATACAAGTAACACCAATATTCATCAAATTCAACACAGCTGGCTATGCCCTCTATGCATAAATCACTTCTGGTAGAAAAATCCAAGCTTTCAAAAGAAAATTACCATAGCTGGGGTAAATGTTACAGCTGCATTTAAACATCAGCACAAAAACAGGCCAGCAAAAGGAGAGAGCAAGGCTGCAAACCAGGTGATGTTACTTCAGCTGGCATTCAGCTGATGACACCATGAACTACGTCTTTGTTCCTGGAGGGACTTCCCAATAAAGCTAGTCCAAAACAAAGTTTTGCTTACACAGGCACACTTATCCCCAAACTCCTTACGTGGCTTGGCCTCCGCATGCTAAGAGAGCAATGAGGAATGAAGGGAAGGAGGCTTTTCTTGAAAGAGGGTCTCAAATGAATATAGCAGCAGATAAAAGGTTCTCTTGCAAATGTCTTGGCCTCTAGAAAATACAGTGATGAATAGTTGCCAGCTTCAGCACCAGCTATATGTAATGTATGAAATTAGGAGATGGTTTCTTAGTAATCCTGGTACACTCTGCTTAAGCTGCAGGCTTTCTCAACTGTGGGTGTTCCTGACTCTCTTGTTTATACACATAATATTTAGGAAAGCTGTCTTCCCAAGGGTCCAATTTCAGTAACAGGGGTCAATGGTGATTGAAGTCAATGGGATTTCAAAATATGCTTAAAGATAAACACATGCTTTGGTGCATTGCTCAATCAGAGCCAGAATGAATGGTGTGGTTCGGCATTTCTAATCAATAAACTCTCATGTTTTTGAGACATGTAATATCAGATCTTTATCTGCTCTCCGCCTTAAGAGTCTGTAAAAGTCCTTCTATTTGTCCTTTTGTTTTAGGGGTAGGTTTTTAGTTGAAAGTTTGATCCGCTGATCTGAGAAAATATTCTGAGATATTTAATAGCTAAAACTGAATATCCACTCTATTTTATTTACAGTTCACATTTGCCCTTTCAAAGTTCTCATTTCCAGAACCTCTCGCATTTTCTGCTCCATGAATTCTTAATGAGTTCCAGTTGAAAGTGCTACAGATCCACATTTGCACCATAAAACTCCCCTGAAAGGTACTGTCTGGCATCCCCCAAGCCCTTGCT
>JAOXNG010000052.1:36639991-36653778 GCA_028566535.1 Scolopax minor | reverse complement strand
TGTTTATAGCATAGTTCCCACCGGAATTCAGCCTAGTAGTGCTCCAGGCCTTAGCTGAGATGGTGGGCTCTCTGTTCTAAACAATGCACAAACTCTCAGGAAAAAACACTAAACAGTGCAGATTCCTAAAGATTTTAAAAAAAAAAATCCTTAAGCATAGGAAGGCAGAAGGGTACAAAATCGTTTTTTAGAGGTGTTCTGTGCTGTAAGTCAGCTGGAAGGGAGCCCCAGGCTCCTACTCCTCCCCACGCTGCTCCGCGCTGCCTCTTCTACAGCTTCCTCTGAACATAGTTAAAATTAGATGTATTTCTTATAGACATTTCTATATATATGAAAATAAATCTATCAAAAGTCAAACTACAAGGGGTCATGAGACAGGTTGGACTGGGTTTTTTTAGTATCAGATTATAGAAACTAAAAATGTCAAGAATAAGACTTTCAGGGGAAATGAACGAAAATAACAAGAGATCAAAAAGAGAAGCTGTTGGACAAGCAAGATACAGTGGAAGGAAATGAACACAGGCCTGGAAAATATCCGTATGGTCAGCCCAGTTTCCAGCACTCGTGGGAGAGTTGAGATTAAAATGTCTAAAGCAGAAACAGAGTTTTCAGTTTATGCTACAGAAGACCCCAGACTGGAGCAGTCAGACTGGAATGCATCTTTTGTAAGTTAAATTCAAGGCATAGCTCCAGAGCATTCTAGGATAGCTTCTGGATTAATAGGTCTTTTGACAATGCATGAGGGATTGAAGGAGTAGGGTTGCAACCAAAACCTTTTTTACAAGATTCTTAGCAAGCCAAGAAAAAGAGTTTCGGAAGGTTTAACTCTTCAGTAGTTCAGACCTAGGGGTGATAAATAAATGATATCACCAACCACCTGGACTTACAGGGTATATGCTAATAAAATCTACCATGAAATTCATCCAAATGTAGTTTGGGTCTAGTAGAAAGGCTGCTGAAATTAGGAGATAATGCCAAACCTGAGGTTTCATACCTGCTGAAGATGGCATGTAGAAGATGTTATCTTTGATGTCCTACTGACCAATGGGAAGGTTGAAAGTTGTGGTCAAAAGCTGACTAAAATGTTTATAATATTACATACAACTCCATCTCTGAGATACTTTTCTGTTGATTTTTTTCCATGTAACAGCCTGTAGTAATTTGACACAGAAGGTAAAGATCTTCATAAGAAGGAAGGGATCTTGAACATTGGTTTTGTACTAGAGACTATCTGTGAAAAAATCTGAATTTCTAAGAGCTAAATGTGAATTTCTAAGAGCTGAAAAGTCTACCTGATGAGGTCTTTTGAGATGTCTCAAAATCAAACCCACAGAAATTAGTTGGCCATGAAAGCAGTCACGAGTTACATGCATGCACCCCTAAAACCTGTCTTAGGCAAACTGATGATTTCTTTTTAATGATTCTTATGTCCAGTGGTGCAGCCGCTGCTTGCCAGGCATCGGCAAGACCTTTGTTTTTCTGTTGACATAATCAGGATTTATTTGAACTCCTGTCTCCAAAGACATGACTAATAGATGTATGAATACAGGGAGTCCTCGGAGAGCTGGCTCTTAACAATAAAGGCAGGTGATTATTGGCCAAGTATTTTACAAAACCAGATGAGTGCTGGTAGGAAACTGGAGATAAAGGTGACAAGGGCACAGGCTCGGGATTCTATGCCCTGCACTGAAAGGTTTTTGGTTTTGGTTTTTTTTCCTTAAATGTTTCTGTGTTTTGTAATGTTAAACAAATAGATTCCTGTTGTTTTTTTCCTGTATTTGAACTCAGTAGGGTCATATGTAAGATAAAATTGAGGTACTGATACCTGTTTATCCTCCTGATAAATCTAAAGTATACGTAAAAGGTAAAACTCTCTTGTATGTTCTGACAGCACATTTGGGTTAATATATTCACATCTTAACTTGGAGCCAGATCTGCTGTTTTAAATGATTAAATGTTAAATCTGGTATTTACTCCTGGACTGTGCAAAAGTCAAAGGGAACAATTTTTCAGCTCATTCATATTTTGCTTCTGAAGCCAGTTAACTAATCAGTCTAACAGAAAAAGAAGTAAGATAAATGGAGGCCATTCTGTTATGTAGAAAAGTGTACATGAAGATAAATTTTTCACATTTTGCTTCATTTCATCTGCAGTTATCAGTGTCATAATTGCTTCTGAACACTCAAGGTGCTCTTCATATTGCTCCTATGATATGAATGGTTTAAGCAGAAACTTAGCTTCTGCAGCTCCGGAATTTTCTGTGTTCTTGTTTCTGTATTCTAATTTAGAAAAAATCCTCCTTTTTATATAAAAGTGAATTTGCCAAATAAACAACAGAGGCTCAAGAGCTGAGTAAGCTCTCAGTTTCTGCTAGGAACGAGCTTGCATATAGGAAATTCTGAGCAATTAAAATCTTGTTACAGTTGCTAGTATAGTTCCCATTAATTTACATTAAAAATATGTGATAATCTAGGCTGAAATAGCTTGCAATTTGTTTTCCTGCCATGGCTTTAAGGAGTAACAGGATCATCTCCTTGGTATCATCTAACACCTGTGAAAGGGCTACCACTCTTTTCAGCTCCTGATTGTTGTCAGGTGTTTCTCGTTGCAGCTTCATAAACTAAATGATGACATGAAAACCCCTACAAGCTATAGACTACTGTGTTAAAAAATCTGATTATTTTAAAAAGGAAGTAAATAAAACTCTGTGCAAAATAGGATCTTGACCATTTTTATATTGCTGCACCACAGTGTATTTCTTTACTGAGAACTCCTTAAAGCCTAAGGATTATTAAAAGAGGCTTCTCCTCTGGTAATGCGTAGTGGTTTTCTGACTAACTCAATTGTAAGGGCATACTTAGCCACAGATGCAGAGTTTTCATCAGGGTTTGTAACCTGATGCTGTGTGGTGTGGTTTTATGATGGATAAGCAGCCCAACAAATAAGCAGGCCCAAGGAAGCTGTACCAACACTGCTGTAAAAGGTGGGCTAGTTCTCCCACTGAGCTCCGGTGCTGCCATGGTAGACAAGAGGTTCTTAAATAGGTACACTCCTTTTGGCACCCTGTGTGCTTTTAAAAGAATCTCATTATAAAAAAAATCCCAAAAACCTCCTTCAGCTTTGTGCCAGAGAAGTACAGGAGTGGGACTGGATTTCTTTCTTTTACGGTTAGTCAAAAATCTGATGTAGTTTTATTGCATTAAATTCTCAACTACTCCAGCTGCTGTAGGAAATGTATAGCTAAACAATAAGCTCAGAAAGGTAAATGCATGTGGGATGTTCTTAAAATACTAATGCAAACCGTGCTTTTTCCAAAAACCCACATCACTTCTGTTTTTTAAGGCTCTGCAGGCCTTTTTAAAATCACTTACAGGTTTAAGTCAATATATTCTACTGGCGGTAGAGTTCATGTTATTAGCCAAAAATGTGTGTGTCATCAAATACTTTTATAGCCACATAGTGAATTTAATTAATCTTTTATTGTAAACATAAGATTTTTTTTTCTTAAATAGAAAATTTAATTCAGTTAGCAGGAGTTTCATTCCTCCTTTCTTAAAATAACTTTCAGCTTTCTCTCAAGTGTTGGGTTTGGATGTTTTTCAAGAAATCCAACTTGGATTCTGCAATCTCATCCTTTCTACTAATCTAATTACAACATTCAGTTAAGTTACAAAAAGTATTTTTCTGGAAAATTTGACAAGATGGGGAGAGCAGTTACCATGGAAAATATTTTGTGATTTAAAGTCCTTGCTTTTAGACATTCCTGTGCTCCACCACACTGGTCTAAGTATCTCCACTGGTGTCTAATGGAAGGCCATAATTGACAAAGTGCTCCTGGATTCAAGCTTTACTTTTCTTTCAGGTTTTTTTCACTATTTTACCACAACATTTTTTTTCTGTTTGTACTACAGAAAAAAAAAAAAGGAAAAGAAATTAGCTTTTCCTACCCATAGTTCTGTTTTTGGGAGTGTTGCTCCTTTTGCTTGCCCTGATGGCAAACAGAAATCAATGCTTTTCTAACAGTAATTCTGAAATTAATAGCTGCTTCTGCTGAAGACCTTTAGTAGATTAAAAATAATGCTTATGTGGTAGCAATCAGAATCATAGAATCATGGAAGATTCTTTATAACTGATTTGCATGCATGCAGAGAAACTCTGCTAGCTTCTCAATATCACTGCATTGTCCATGCAAAGCACTGTTATATGTACTGTAATTAATAAGTATGTGCTAGTTCTAAGAAAATGTAAAAAAAATATTTTAAATAGGGGAATTTGCTTTTCTTGAGATTGAGAAATGCAGCCAAATATGGCCTGCTTTTCCTTTCCCAAGAAATATGGTCCTTTTCAAATAAGTTACATTTTTGCTTTGTGTCCTTTAGCCTACCCCAAGTGGCTTGCAGTATTTATCAACTTTAATCAACATGACTGACAGGAAACCTGATAATAGAGAATAGCTGTCTCCACTGGTGGGGCAAAATCTTTTGAAATGTCAGCAGTGAATACACTGTATTTACATTTCTTTGGGACTCTCGCTTTTAAAAGATTTTCATCTTTTACACTGGGGGGATGAAAGTAAAGGTTATTTAACTATACATCAGAAATTGTATCTGATGACAGTGTGACAAAATATTCCTGCTTCCAGAGCACAGAACAGCTGCCTCTCATCTCTGGTGCTGTTTCAGTGGCCTTACAAGTTCACAGCTACTATTTGTCCTCTTGTATTGGAAGCTGTTCATCATCCAATTAACAACTGTCCTGGAGCTTTCTTTTTTGAAATCTATTTTGGGTTTGGCCAGCATATTAGTTCTTTGCAGAGATTTATAGTATATTAAGTACAAACAATGAAAATTAATAATAAATTTCTTCTGGGCTGTCCTGAGCCACGTTGCTCTGGCTATAGACTCTCTGGGAAAAAGGCTGAGCTGTCTGGTTGTGCTGGGTCACAGAAGCTTGGCCAGATGTGTGCTCACAAGCAAAACCATGTCACAGCTATGAAACCCATTTGGTTTCAGTCTGTGAAGTTTGAAAGACTGGAGAACTTTGGCTTAGTGTTCTCTGCAGTGAACTCCACGGGGCAGTAGTGGACTCACAAAACTCCATAGTGGCTCCACTCAGCTCTAAGTGTGGAGTTTCTAAACGTGGGGCTGGCAGTTCAGCTGCTGGTGGGAGTTTCTCTCCTGGATGTCCCCTCTCCATGGGCATTGCTCTGGGACAGACCTCATGGTGCTCAGCCACCAGGTGTTCCCAATTTGGTGCTGGGCTTCACACGGTGTGACTTCTCGGAGTGGGAAAGCTGATCTCCCCGATGCAAGACCTGCTGGCTTCATTATATTGAAGAATGGAGGAGAGTACCTAGGGAGCTTTCAAAAAATAAGAGTAATTTCTGTTATTTTCTACCTCTGGGCTTCTTTTATATTCTACTTGGTGTTTCCTTTGCATTAAACCTGCTTATAGATATTTAGAAATGCCAGGCTTTCAGCTGTAACAGCGCTAGTCTCAGAAGGCTTTAGGAAAAAAACCCTGCATAAAGAAAAACTGGAACCAAGAGGAATAGCGGGAAGTAGCTTCTTTCTCAGTGGGAGGAGGTTTCCTGGTCCCTGTTGAAATCCCTTTAATGTCTCCATTGTCCTATAGAGCTGCTGACTTCCTTGTGGGAACATTTCTGCTAGCATTTCATAATTCAGGAGCTGTTTTCATTTTAACCCCAAAATATAGCCCGTTTCCCTTTTGAGTGCAAACATTAAGGGTGTTGGTAATGGAAAGATTTTGAAATTATTGCAGGGCAAATCGGTAAAAATATTTCAGAAAAAAATAGTATTTTAATGTTAAAAATGCTCTTTTTTGAAAAAAAAGATGCAAACTCTCCACAATATTCCTCAAGGAGAAAGTTCATTTTCTCTTGCTTCAAACATTAAAACTTTTTTTTAATGAAGAAAAATCGCAGTAACTTTAGCAGGAGAGTAATTAAGATTCTTATCAAGGCAAACCAGTGGAACTAAGGCTCACCAATAATGTGGTTGGTTTTTTTACCTCGTTTCCTCCATCCAGTATATTAGTTTCAGGTGGATGTCCTGTGCCCAGAAGTTACCAAGGCTGAGACATCCATCTCTGCCCCCCGATCAGTGCCAGGGCAGAGCGGGCGCAGGGACAGCTGAGAGGTGACACCGAGGATCTGCAGAGATGGACCCCAAGTCATCCCTTCTGCGGGGGCTCAGGCTGGAGGGAAAACAAGGTAAGGGGTGTGTGGTCACCAAGAGCATTTCTCTGGGTTTGTTGTGAAGAAGTCCATCTCTTACTTACTTAGATCCCATAACACCTTCAATTTCTTTACCAGACACTATTTCCAACCAGCCCTCCAGTCACCTGTGTGGAAAAAAAAGCCTGTCCAAAGACTGCTCTGCCTCTTAAAATGTATATGTAGCTGCTTCAGGAGACAAACCAGGCCCCTGAACAAAGAAATAACGGGAGATTATTCATTAGGGAAGGGAAAGAATGTGAGTCTGCAGCATGGCAAAAAAACCAAAACTTTGGGCTGCTCTGCACAAAGTAATTTGGAGTCTTGCAATGGGGGGAGGGATTGCTGCCTGGGTGGTGTAAACAAGTACCAAAAAGATTTAGCATCTCCACTCTTGGCTGCATAAAGTCACCTCTATTCCATTTAATCTTCACCAATGCTTCTGTTTTCCACCGTATCTACCAACACATTCAACACCCAAAAAAAACCCCTCACATAAGCAAGTAATCCTCAAGATTATTTTTTTTAATTATGAAACAGGCTGTCTATGGAGAGCATTTTAAACTAGAGCATTCAGGTATGCTGGGATTACTATATTTTCACGTGTGACACTCAGACATCTGAAAGCTCTCACCATCTAAAAGTACCAATACTCCAAAATAACTGCCTAGATGACCTGCACACAATAAAAGGCAGAAAAGGGGTATGGCTATAATGAAAAAAATTGGAACAAGGAGGCAGGTTCTTGCTAATACCTACATGAATGTGTAGCCTGTGCTGCTGCTGAATCACATTTTACTGATAACCCAGGGATTAGACACACGTAAATACAGTAAATTGGGGAGTGCTGCCAAGTTGTTACAGGGAATTATGTGGCTGTAGCTGCATGTACTGTCTCACTGAACTGTCAAAACTCCTCGTGGCTGCAGCCCTGGGTTTTATTCTTGTAAGTCTGCCCCCTGTGTAAGGGCATACAGCATGGGCTTATGTGTAGTAGCTTTTAAGGTATCCTTTATTTATATGTAATAAAGAAAGTTGGATATCTGGCGCTATTTGTGAAATGAAGGTAATGGATCTACTGAGGACCTGTATGAAAGGAGTCAAAGGGACCAGCCATTCCCTGTCCAGGAATTTGGGGTGGTTCTGGCCCTCAGTCAATGCAGGAGGAGTGATGTCTCATCTCATGTGCCAAGCAGGGCAGCAACCACCCGTGTCTTCTGTCCCTTGAGGGCTGGAAAATGCGCTGGCCACGCTTTGTGATGTGTGCAGCATCCTTCTGCAGCACCCTTCAGACCCAGCCAGGGCTGACTTTGGGTCAGCCATGTGTCATCTCCAGGACTTAGAAATGCAGGGACACCGTCTCCCCTTAAGAACCAACTTGGGTTGAGAGAATAATCCTCATTAGAGCTTTCCTTCCATCTTGCTTCTCTGACACACAGGTGTGCGGGAAAGCTCATAAATAAGCCAGTAAGTATTGAGTGATTGGAAGTTTCTGTGCCGAGAAGCCCCGTGGCCCCACTCGGGATTCATTCCTAAAATGATCTGTCCAGCCTGGATATTTCAGGTTACAGATAGTACAAGGAACTCTTATGAGGAGTCTGACCAAAAGGAGAAAATACAAATGATGCTAATTGGTGATTGCGACTCTCCACATACTCGGCAGAGGACCCTGAAGGGAAGAAGTAAGGATTAGGAAGGCTTTTTTGGGAACCTCACACATGATCCTCTTACAGGTATTTACTCACACAGGAAAACTTAGTGCATCCAGTGCTAGCTCCCATAGGAGAAGGCAGAATTAAGAACGTGGGTAGAGATAAGAGACCATTCTGAACAGAAACCAAAATTAATGTTAATTTAGAACAAGTATTTTGATGTATTTTGAGAGCTGCACTAGAAGTATAATTATATAACATAGTCTGGATGTTTGAAAATACCAGAGAAATTCACAAAGAGTGGTCTGAAACTTGTCACAGCGAGTCAAATGACAGTGTCTGTCTGCAGGCTCATGGTGTATCACCTGGGGGAGAATGTTTTATTTAAGAAGGAGCAAGCCAGGGGATATTGATGGCCAAAATAAGAAAATGAGAACGTATTGAGCAATCAGGAGCCAAAAAAAATGTTAACCAATGCATTTGAAGGTTGAAGACTAAAGGGACTGTGCTTCTGCATGACATGTTAACCATGTCTGCAGAACCTTGTCAGTGCTCAGCAAAAAATAATCCTTGAAATGGTGAATTCCTCTCCCAGGAGAGCGTCGGGGGGAAATTAAATGATTTGCCCGGACCAAAAAGATCAGGGTTTGTCAGGGATGTCAGGGTTTGGCTTGGGATGTTACGACTGGCTTTTGTCTTCCTTCTGAAGAATATGACAATACATATTCAGGTGATGAAAGAGAAAGGCATGCGGTGCTTATTTTAAAGAAGATTTTAGGAGACGTGTTTGATCTACAAATAAGGCAAGCATTCTCTCATGGAAGGGATATGAATTCCCAAGGAATTACTTTTTATTGAAGGAGCAAATATTATAAATAAAAAAAAAAAAACGTTCAGGAAGGAGTTAAAAGGAATGTCAGAAAGCACAGCTTTAGGACCACTTTTGTTTACTTTATACTTTACTGACCTAAATTTGCCAATGACATAGAATGGGGAAAGGAGGATAAAGTAAATACAGAGGAACAGAGCAAATAAATTCAAAACGATCTGGATAGATTCAGCTTAGAGGCTGGATAAGTAGCTTATTCAGCTCAGTTGTACAGAAGTGTGAAATAATAAGATTAAGAACTAAAAATAATCAAAGAGGATAGAGCCAAAAGGAAAAATACAACAAATAACACAATCCCAGAAGAAGAGAAGACGGGGTACTTCTCCCTGTTGGTGGGGGAGAAGGCAGAGCTGGGTGTCAGGCAGGCAGAGGGGTTGCTGCCAGCCCCAGTGCAGGCACAACTGCAGGTTGATTGCATTTAATTTTTTAATGTACAGCTGTCACCAGGCCCTTTTGGTGAACTGGGACGTGCCATGCTCCCTGCCCCAAGTTGTTTTCAACTGGTATAGTGGTTTTATTCTCATTTTTGTTCAACTGTGTGGTGCTTGGCTGTTGGTTTTTTTTTCCCTACATACCATACTTTGGTGCCTAAAGCACTATGATCGATGTAAACAAATTTTAAGGGTTATCTATTAACCAGGTTTGTGGTAATTGGCCATTTTGCGTTAGGGAATTAAAAAAAGTGTCTTTGGACACACAGGGACTTGAGGAAGACAATGCTAAACATAACTGTTTTTTTAGATACAGACTTTAATTCACCCTTACATAGTAACAAAACTGAAGCAATGAAAGTACAAGTACATTCTATTGAAGAATAACATAAAGTCTTAGATATCTTTTCTTTAAATCACAAATGATCCTCTACCAAATAATTAAGGACACCATTAGCGGCTGCCTTCTGTTCAACATCAGGTTACTACTTTTCTTTTAAGAGGTACTTTTATTGTGTTGGAGAAATTATACTGAGTATTCTCTGTCTAAAGTTGCAAAATAACTCCATAATTGGATTTATTCGGAGTGATAATAACAAGATTTAAAACACAGTTGCAACACAAGACAACTTAGAGTAAAAAGACTATTCTGTGTCTTCAGCTGTCAACTAAAAGTAGATTGAATTTTGCAGAGCAAATTCAAATAAAAGTGTTGAGATTAAAAGTGATAAAGCAGCAACAGTGAGATCAGAATCCCTCCAAAAATAAGATTAAATCCTCCTCAGGACCATAAAAACCTTATTATCTTGACATGACTAGATCAATCATTGCAAGACAATTATCTTAACAAGTTAAAGTTGCTTTGATACAGGAATTTTAGAATTTTTTTTCATCTCCTTGGTATGAAAATAGACTATGTATGGTCCAGGCATTCCAGAGCAAAAACTGAGACAGATGCATCTGGGCTCTCATGGTGACAAATAAGCCATAAAGTCTATCTGTAAACATCAATAAAGTCCTCCTGTAAGCAACAAAAGCTTACATTATATTGAACTGTGAAACAGAACAACACTAACTCTTGTAATTACATGACTTATTGACTTCAGTGTGAACTTAGTTAACATTGGTTTTGTCTCTTTAACTCCAAGGTTGTTCTAGTAGCAGAAATATAGTGCCTGTTAGGAAGCTTATGTGCCTTATCCTGGAAATTAATGCTCATCCCTTATTTCTGAAGACGAGCAGTGCTATTCTTGATAAAGGAAGAACTGAAGAATGATATGAGAACGGTCACCAAATAGAGCTGGAGCCAAACAGAGGGGATCCCAAACTTTGTAGCTTCACTAGCAACAGAAGCAGAACTTTAGCTTGATCAGAAGCACTATTGGTATTCAAAGAGAAAACATACAGAGCTCATCAAATAGTTTTTAGCAATCTTCTCTGGACCTTTTTGTTTTCATTTTTAATTGGGAATTTCATGTGCCTTTGCTCTTTCTGCTGGAATATATGAAGTGTTATTTTGTCCACGTTTCATTACTGTGCAATAGTTTTGTGGGCATTCTTGTTACTTTGGAGAGTCTTTGACCCGGCTTTGGCTTGAAAACTTGCTTGCTGCCTCCACATTTAATTTAAGGCAAATCAATATCATTCCATGTCAAAGAATGTGGCAAACACAGCTTTTATTTCACATTTAGCCCTAAAAAGTGAGTGCTTTAAATTATTTCCAAATAAAGCCAGTCATTTGTATTTTGCATCTTCTGCAAGGTATATTAAACCAGTATTTACTTTTTAAAAGGTTTTTTGGCTTATTAGTTTTAGAAATGATTTCCTACTGAATGCACTTTTACTAGAAAATGTTTCTTAAAAATGATGGTGTAGTATGAAAGCAGTACAGAAAGTGGCTATAAATACTTCTTACAGTGTAGAAATTAATTATGACTCTAAATGAACAAAGCAATTCCTTTGCACTATAAGTGAGTTATCTACAGGTGAGCACTAAGGCGAAGAAGCTATTTTAAGCTAGAGCAAAATGGAAACGAAGACCACGTGATTTTTAATGAAAGCCAAATTTTCTATCAAATACGATAGAAAAATTATACCCAATTTGCAATATTATAATACATTTTAAAATATTTTCATCCGTGAGAGTTCATAGCACAATTATGTGTCCCAGGAAATGGGAGTTTTATACATTTGAACCACTTAACAGTGGTGGTACAAGGGACAACACTGAAATAAATGGCTTCAGAGAGGCACAAGGACAGCTGGTAGCAGATAGCCTTACATCAGTAGTAAGTTTAACATTCCGTACTGGTTTAATTCCCACATAGTTTTTCAAGTTTTATTAACCCAGACAACTCATAATAATTATGATAAACAGACATTGTCATCAAAAATCAGCAGAAATTTGATAAGATTAAATACAATGCAATACATCTTCCTTGTGCACAGAGTCTGTATAATAAATTACTCCTTGGCTTCAGAATGAGGCATTGTATAATTGAGCAAAACAGATCAATTTTTAAGCATGCTTATTTAAATGCAAAACAGACTTTTTGAGAATGGTAAACTTGATTAAAATCCCGCTTTAAGTGCAAATCACAAACAACAATATCTAATACTCACAGGCCATAACTATCCTATTAATAATACAATTTATTGTTCAGATATAATTGTAAGGTCTTAACGATGTGGCAGCTGTAATCTACTTTAAAAATTAGAAACGATGAACTCCACGGTCCTCATATGTGGCTGAAATACACAGCGGGCGAGCGACTTGCGTTTGGTTACTGAAATGCCTTGAGTGAGATTAAATGATCAGGCTTTGGGTGTTTGTCACACATCATGGTCCCCATCTGTAATGGTGTGTTCCATTAATTACATTATTTCTGCTATTGTGTAGATACAAAAATCAGATCCAGAAACGACTGAACAGGAGTTAAGCCATCTTGATCCTGAGTACTTTTAAAATTGGTTCTATCTTCGATTTTATTTGATTTATTTGTGACATTTCCTGGCTAGGTGCAGTTCTGCTTTTGCGTGGCAAGAGCTTTACAGAGTGGGGACATCTGGACAGGCCGTGACTATTTCATGCTCTAAGCAAAGCTGAATTAAGAAAACCTAGTCATTCCAACTTACCTTTCAATAAGAGACTGATTCAAATAGGAATTTTTTGGCGATCACACGCCATAGTCCTGTAAAACAGAGCTCTTTGTGAAATCCCTGGCAACTGGTGCTGTCTTTAAAGGCATGAGAGGGGCTACAGCTCCTTCTCCTCTCACACCTAAAGTTTTTGAAGTCCATGATAAATTTGGGAAGGCAAAACTTCACTCAATGTACAGCTGAAATTTCTGTGCTCCTCTTTTTTATTTTACTTTCAGAGAGTCCCAGCTTTGGACAAGAGAAGAAAGGAAGAGAATGAAGGGAAAGCTCTTAGCTTTCAGTTACAGTTTTGCAGTTAGCATCCCTCATCTGTATTCCATCATCATGGTATCAGACTCCAGCAACAACAAAGTTTCTGCCATGAGAAGAAACAGACTTTTCCACCCGAACCCCTTTATGCTGTAAGAGTGGACTGAAGAACAAGACATCTGATCTTTCAAACAGCCTTCAATTTTGGTGAGACATAAGCATTTTAAGTGGTATATTTATTATTTGAATAACATTTATTACTGCATAGCCATTTCTCTGTGACCAGTAAACTACTTATTAGCAGCTCTATGACTGTGCAGTGGAATGATGAGAGAATGAGCTTTGAATTAGACATTTAGTGTGGTTTATATTCCTCCATGTGTAAACCAGGTTTGGGGATGGAGGTGTTTCCTTGAAAATAGGCAATCATTTATGACAGTCTTTGCAGCAGAAAATAAGACTTTCTGTGTGTTTTCAATGTTTCCATGGCATTGGAGTCTGTTTTGCTGCAAGGGGATGAATTTTCAGAGGTGGGACCAAGAGTTTGCTGGGTGATGGGCACGGAGCAGCGGTGGCCTCTGGCTGCTGTGGGGCTGGCTGTGGGCTGCTCCGCTCCTGCTCTGCCATGGAGGCTGAACCCAGGTCCAGCAAAAATAGAAATTAGTGTCTGGCTATGGCAGGAAAAGTGGCTTGACACATTCAACAGGATAACTGGTCTGACAAATTCCAGTTTGTAGCTCTGTTACAGGATTGGCAACCTCACCTAAGGGACGGGACACTGTGAGAGCAGGGTAGTAGTTTAGCAAATAGCAATATCAGTAATTATTTATCCTTATGGTTAAATGATTGTGCATCATTGCACTTAGGCACACAAAAGGTTTTCCTATGTGGTTAGACTTACAGCCTTTGACTTGCATCTCTACCTCCCTCGTTGTCTCCATCGCCTCCCCTTGCCACGTGCCCTGCTTTGCTCTGTGCGGTGTCGGGCAGTGATGGCAAGAACGAAAGCCCCCCATTAGGTCACTGCAGTCAGGTGAACATGGACACAAACCACATATCAAACAACAAACACCGCTGGAGAAACACGGGAAAAGTGTAGGTCCTGCACCGGGGGAAGAAGAATGTCAGGCACCAAGAGAGGTTAGGAGTGGACGTGCTGGAGACAAGCTCCA
>JAOXNG010000052.1:36579525-36590925 GCA_028566535.1 Scolopax minor | reverse complement strand
GTCTTTGTGACACCATAAGTGCAAAGTGTCTTTGCAGGGAAGTGTCTTAGTGACATCATAATGGCCAAGTGTCTTCGTTGCTAAGTGTCTTCGTGACAGCATAAGTGCGAAGTGTCTTTAGCAGGGAAGTGTCTTTGTGAAATCACAAGTGCCAAGTGTCTTCGCTGCTAAGTGTCTTTGTGACATCATAAGTGCCAAGTGTCTTTGCAGCCCCTCTGTGTTTTTCTTTCTCTTTTTTTTTGGCAGGGTGAGACTATTCTGCATTAAATTTGCATATGGCCACCTTTCTCCCTCGTGTAACTCTAGTGATCCTTCTGGCCTTATCTCTGATTAATATGGGCCCTAAACTTTACAAACATTGCCCTCCTTCCTTAGGCAATGTCTACGCTCCTTGTACCTTTTGCAAATGAACCAGAAGGATCTGTGGAAGTGAGCAACGCTTTAGTATTTATCTTATTTATTCATTAAACTGCTGAGAGTGATATTATGCTCCTCCATGACAACACTGATCTTTAACTGTAACAAATTAAACCTGTACCGTACATCTCCGTTACAGAGAGTAATATATTGAGTTCTGGATGCTTGTGGCAAGGACATTAATGGAGTACTCAGGGTGGCAAGCAGAATGCATTTTAAATGTACTCTAAAAGAGATTAACAAAGAGAATTGCATCTTTCAGGGAAAACAACAAAACCCCAGAGACCAAATCAAGCACCTGTCCTCTCCTGTGAGTAGCACAAATAGAGTTAAAAAAGCTGAACTCTGCCTGGAGACCCTCAAAGAGTTGAGGACTTCAGGTGTCAGAAATCAGGTCTAATAACGCAATGCAAACAATGAAGGCATCTGAGTTTAAATGATGACAGGATTCAAAATGACAGACAGTGACTAATTCTGAAGGCTCTGAGAGAGAGAGATGTAAACTGTTTGGCAGATAAATAACTCTTAATTTGGCCCATTAAGTGCAATAGTCTTTTACCTGCTGGACATCCCACTTCACTGCCATTCAGCTGTGAGATCCAGGAAGCTTTTGTGAATGATCTTTAATGCTTCATAGTGATGCTCTGACCTGAACCCACCACTGCAATGGCAGCAGAGATGGGGGAGAGTCCTGGAGCATGACATGATTGGAAAGGGACCCAGCAGAGAATGGATTAAAGACACTATTCTTAAAGCTTAATGGAGTTATGGGAGAAAGAAAGGGATTTTTAAGAGCTGCAGGGTGATATTTGAAATAAGTGGTAGTCTTGACTCTTGCACCCTCAGCGGATCTGCACGGACCTGAAGGGAGATGTTCCCATCTGCAGGGCCTCTTTCTTCTAGCATGGAAGCAAACCTTTCCCCCCCACCCTGATTTGTCTCCCCATCTGTGCTTCGGTGTTGGGTCTCCCTTGGTGGCAACACAACCAGCGTGGTGGCTGGAGGAGGAGGGGGCTGAGACAGAACCATGTCCCTTTACACCTTCATACATGCTCAGATTATCTTGTCTTCTCTCTCTTTCCCCCAGGTGACGTTCTGCCAATCAGCAACAAAGTACTTTGCCTGAATCTTCTCTCCTCCCTGAAAGGGCTTTTTAGACAAATATTGAACGCAGGAAGACGAGGCTGGTTTAAGGTGAGCTCCTCCCCCTTCCCCTGCTGCCTTTGCTTCAGCACCTCTCCTGTTGCCTGCTGACCTTCCTAGAAATCCTGCTCATCATCAGTGGCCTAACTCCTCAAACTGAGATTTCCTCTCATCAGAGGAGAGGTGGTTTCTTTGATGGTTTGATCACAGTGGGTTTTTCTCTTGGCAGATGCAGTTCCATACCAGGGCAGACCCACTGATGCTTCCAGGACAGGCTGGTTGCCCCCTGGCTGGGCAGGTAGCCCTTCATCTCTCCTCTGTGAGTGAGTATTCCAGCTCCTGGCTCACAGGAGCAGCCCATAAATTTAGCCCTTTTAGACTCTGCAGCCAACACAGATTGGTAGCAAAGAATGATAACGAGGGAGGTCACAGGGAAGGAGGTGGTTGGGGCTCTCAGAAGCAGATGATTATTGCAGTAGCCTCCACGGTGCCAAATAATCAGCCCCCTGGCTGGTACTGAAATTTGGCTCACCTCTTGTACCTGTGATGGGAAGGGGCTGCTTCTGCAGTGGATGGCTGTCCTAAGGCTTCATGCCTTCACACTCTGGAAGGGTTAGTTTAGGTTCCGAATTTTATAGGTGCAGGGGGAGTCTAGTGCTCTTTTAATAGCACAGCTCCATGGTGACTTCCATGCTAAAAAAAGCAGGGACTTCTTGATATTAGCTCGTAATCCACCAAGGGCAAGTAAACGGTCAGACATTCTAGTCTTTCCCCCATTCTCGTTAAAACTGTGGTCTCTGTTATTATCATGCAGACATTTTGTACTGGATTTTTTTAAGTACAGATGCCCTTTTTATTATTTTGAAGCAGGGTTAACGGCAGAGCTTGCTAAAGTTTCTGATTATTCTCTATGGCCGAGAGCAGTTTACCAGCAATAGTCTCCTTGGAATATACAGGGTTATGCACAGCTTTTAATAATTCTTTAAAGGGTTTGGTGATAAATAGCTTGTTTATACTGTCATCTCAGTTGAAAAGCAGCCAGCAGCTGTCTGAACGCGCTCGCCCACTTCTTCCACCACCCCTGGTCCAGCACCAAGAAGGTGAAGCTGGTGGTGCAGGAGCATCTACAGGTGGCTCCAGGGAGCATTAGGTGGCTTTACAACGGACCATCAGGCACAACAACAGCAACAAAAAACCCAACTCAACCACCTCGTATCCATGTTCTAGGCGCTGGTGAGTCTGTGTGCTCAGTAAGGGGGGGGAGTTCTGACATCATTGTCTCTGTGCTCAGCAAGTTCAGTTTGGTGAGTGAGCTGGGAAAGGGGGCAGCAAGAAAGAGAATACTTCTGATTTTTGATCTACCTGTTATAGTGGCTCGATAGCAGGTGCTGACCTTGCTGGTGAATTGCAGTCTCTATCTCAATGCAATGCATTCCTGCTGCTTGCTTCTGGATTTTCAGAGTGTTTTAAAGCAGGTGCTATGGCTTTATTTAGTTCCCTCTTCCAATTTTTTTATCCCCCCCCTTTACTGTTGTTGCGTATTGTTACTTACACGAATGAAACATACATTCACTCCTCTTTGGGTGGCCATGACAAAAAAAAAAAAAAAAAAAAAAGCATGCCATTTGAGCGGGGCTTGGGGAGCCCTTAGGTGTTATTGGTGGAATTTTTCTCCATGGAAGGGATTTGACATTACACAGCTCTCCAGCATTGGCTGCAGTGTGAGGGCAGCGAGTGCAGGCACAGAAAGGGCTCGTGTTCTTTCATTTAAGGAGGTTTCGACACAGCACGAGGTGTTTGCCTCCAGGGGTGTGGGAGCACGTAGAGTACGGCACCGTTACCTCATTATACTTACTGTTGTGAGCCCCGCCATTGAGTCACAGTAGTAAATATTGTGCTAAATAGTGTGGGTACAGAGGATCCGGGCTCTAGGAAATAATAATACCACAATTATGAGCACCGAACAATCTTGAGAGATTGTATTTAGTGGGAAAAAAAAGCATTTGCAGGAGCGGTGTGTATAGCCGCAGGAATAGGCAGTGCTCAGTTTGTCAGAAACCTTTCCCTTTGAATCTTTTCTTATTTTTTCCCCTGCAGATGCTAAAATTCTGAAAAAAAAATTGAATGTCTGAGATGAAATGTGATTCATTAGCGACCAAAAGTGCAGAACCTAGAGCAGTCAGCCATTCTGCCTTTGACCTCTCCTGAGCCTGTTAGCAAGGGTGATAGATAGTCAGATGATGGGTTTTGAAGTGGAGATTTCTGCTAAATCAATGGACAAGATATGTCAAATTTCTAGTGATTTTCAGGAGCTTCTGCCAGCGCCCCCTCCCCCAAGTAGCTACCCTTTCATTCACTATTGGCTGTACTAGAGCCACATAAATTAACAGGAGAGATAAGTATGTTCTGTGAGTTTTTGTAGTTTAATGCAGCCAAGTTTCCATTTTAGAACGCAAAGAACATAAACAACAGTTTTGCTTCTGTGTCTGGGTACCCCACAACAGCTCCAAAATCAATAATGGCAAATGTTACTGAAAGGCCCAGTAGCCCTCAAAGAGATAATGTGAATTGGCCATTAACAGTAAGTCATTATAGAACTTATTAAGTGAAGCCTTGGGGCTGTCATAGAGCCTAAAGGTTGACATAAATTTTTCATACACGTTGAACTTTGCTAAATGTGCTTGCATTTGATTAATGATGACTTTCTTCAGTACGCTAATAAGAAGGAAAATATGAGCTCAGGCTGCAGCAGGGAGAACAGTCTCCTGAAAGGAGGGCCACCTTTGGTGGCAGGGGGACAAGGGGGCTTTCCAAAGCTGCCCTGCCAAGCAGGAGGGAGTTTTTATTACTCCCTGAAAAATCACTCCTCACCACCCACAGACAGGGCACTGGACACAGCACGTGAACAGGGAAAGCCAGTTTTAGTAGTCATGGAAGTGAACGCATGGGAGAGCCAAATTAAAAATAAAATTAAAAAAAAAACCAAATCGGCACCTCCCTGCCCCTCCTAAGGCCTCCGTATGTCCCAAAGAACAATGCAGACACGGTTCATATTTATAAAGTGGCTCTGGTGGCAGAGCAGGAGGAAAAGAAGTGCCTTGGCAGCCAAAGTGGTGAGTCACGGACTCATGAAATGGATTCGGGTGGAAAAGAAGACAACGACAAACAACAACAAACAAAATAAAGCCTTCACTTGCAGGGAGGCCTGGAGAGCAGCATATGGATCTGGTCAATTAAAATAAACATGTTTCTCACTTGTTTCAGGGGAAAAAAAAAAAAAAAAAAGAGTGAAAAAGCAATCAGTAACCTCAGTCCAAAGCAGCCACAAAGACTAAGTCGTCTCTTTTGCTAACCACAAAAAATGCTAGGCATGTCATAAAATTCAGGGAAGAGCTTAAAAAAAAAAAATGGAGTGAATTTATTTATTTTTTTTTTTCCTCTATCTAGTGTCAGCACTTCCTCTGCTGTGAGACGGCTGAATAAGATCTGATTTTTGGAAACCAGGCCCAGGCCTTGGTGGAGAGCTACAAGGAGCATGTTTTCTATGTGAGTACGAATCTATCGATCTCAGTGGAGAAGAGGGTGGAGTTGGTCAACTTTGTTCTGCTTGTGACTTGGGTATTGTAGCCATCCGTGTTGGGGCACTCAAGGATTTGGAAGAGCCTTCCTTGCAAACGCTGAGATTAGTGACATTAAATAATAGAGAACTTGTTCACTAGCATGCCTGGGCACGGAACTGGGTCACACTGGTCTATCCCCAGTCTCAGCCCAAATTGGTGAAAACAATAGCAAGGCTCCAGAGACCTCCCTCTAACGAATCCTGACAAGCTCACCCCGTCCTCTTACACGAGCCATTCCTTTCTATTGTATGTTTGGGTGGGTTTTTTCATTCAGAATGTGATTTTGGTGGCAATTGTTCAGCTTTGGTTACAGTAGCTCAGTATTTCAACCAGTCACCAAAGTGGAAATCTGCACAGGGTCCACCTAGGTCAGTTTCTTTTTTTTTTTTACTGAGCCTTTCAGCAAAAACATGTAATGCTGAGAATTCTGCTGGGTGAAGAAGTCATAAAAGAATTCCAGGTTTTTGGGTCCCAGAAAGCTACAGCTGCCTCTTTGTCAGCTTGATTTAAAGTCTCATTCTTCTTTTTTTCTGTAAGCTTCTCAGCACCAACACAGTAAAATTCAGCATTTCATTCTGTCGGTCAGTCAACAACATGGAGCCAAGAAAACATGGACATTATTTAGAAGCTTTTCTTGTCTGTGGTTTCTGAGGCACTATCCTGCACAAGGTGATGCAGATGTTGGGGGCAAGCTCACAAGCTTGAACCCCTTGGTGCAGCATCAAAACCTGCTTGACAAAACAGCAAGAACATGCCCGAGGTGATCTAACAGATCCCAAACAAACCCTCCCCTTCCATATCAGGGGAAAATTTCGAGAGTTTCCTTAGCAACCGGCACAGAACTTGCATTCCTCATTGTTTCTTGCCAGCGAGGAGAGAGGCCGTGTACCAAAGAGCTGTGGATGTACGTGAGGTGGGAGGGAGGGACATCAACCTTGCTCAGAGGCGAGTTCTTCTGCTGCCCAGCAGCCAGGTGAGGAGCCAGGTGTTGGTTTTGCCAACAGGAGCACGCCCAGCTCTCCAAATAAACATCACTCCTGGTGACAACGGCCATGTTGTTGGTTACTGAGGGGGTTCGGAGGGATTTTGCTGTCTAGATGATGTCTAAATGTTGTCTCAGGCAGGACTTTGGAGGCCAAATCATCATCTGTGCTTGCTTCTGTCCCTTGCCTTACCTTGCTGAGGCGTGGTGATCCTCCTTATGATTAGGGTTTATCTTCAAACCTGCTGAAGTCATAATTAGTTTTTCGGTTGCCTTCCCCGGTTGTGAGGCTCCATCCATCCCTGAGCTGTGTCAGGAGAGCGAGAGAGATTGTGCTAAAATAACAACTCCTGCAACCAAATCCCTTCCCAAATCCAGATCCTGGGGAACATCAGGACAAACTCCAGCCCCAGCGTTGGTGTCGGGGATGGACCCCGCGGGGCGGCGCTGGGCTGGGGTTCCCGCTCCCCGGTCATGACCCCGCGACTCCGTTGAAGTTCAACACGAATAAAGGTCCCGATGCTGAGCCAGAAGGGGCTGGTGGTCGGGGGCTGCTGCAGGTGGGATGTAATGAGTATAATTCCCAGCATTTTGGAGGTAGAGTTGGCTGAGATAAGCCAGAGTAACTTAATGAAGTGCCACGGTAAGTGCATGTTCGCTGGGAAAGGGGGAAAATAATCAAATGAAAAAGGACAAAACCAGCAGGGAAAGAAAATTTATTTCCAAGCATCTAGGAGAGTGCTACAAACAATAGAGGCTAAAACTCAAAGCATTGAAAGCTATTAAAAAAGGTAGTTGACAACGTCCTTCTTAAAAATTAAACATAAAAATGTAAAAAAATGCAGTTATTAACTCTAAAACTTGCTCAATACTGAAATAAACCCAGATAGCATCAATGAGGATGGAGTCCTACAAATGACTTTTTTTTTTTTTTTACTTTATTTCCACTTGTTAATTTGTAAATTGATGCTCATTTCATTTTCTAATGTTTATTTAAATTTATAATGGAGAAATGTGCAAATCTAGCAAAATATTCTTTGGATTATAAACAGAGAAAAATCAACAACCAAAGAAATTTGAACCAAGTTAATTATAAACTATAGAATTATATAGAATGCATACAGCTATAATAAAGTGAAATATTACATTAAACATTGTAGAGCAAATCTGCTGATTTAGCAAACTGTGCCTTATAAAACATAGGGATATAATGGGACAGGTGAATATGTTATGAATATAGAGCTGAAACATCATTCATAATTTTAATGAGTTAAACTTTAATCTAACTACATATATGGGGGGGGGTCTTCAGAAAAGCAATACACCAACAAATCAGATTTCCTCTCGGATCAAGCAGTTTGGAACCTGACTGCAAATGAAGGACAGGGTCTGTAAAATGAACGGTAGAAAAATGTATATCATTTCTATTTATTGCCTCTTCCCATATTGCAGCTGCTGATCTCTGACCCTAAACAGCAAACTATATTAAATTTAGCAGAAGTACAGCTGTACACAGATGCTGAAAATGTCGATGCGCGGAATGTATTCCAATCCCTTGCTCATTCTGAACTAATATAAAAAAAGTTATAGATCATTTTTCGATTAAAAACATACATTACAAAGGACAACTCCGAAAGCACTCTGTATTTCTGTCATCACAAATTAAAATGTCTTCCTATCAGTAGACAATGCTATTCTACTGCAGTGAATGCAAAACAAAAAAAATCAAAAGAAAAAAAAAAAAGTAAGTGCCAGAATCTTAATTACTACTCAGGTAAGGTAATTGTCAGGTAGAACAGTCTTTAGGGAACTTACAGCTAAATTGGGTCAGATTTAAGTCTCTAGAACCCGCAGAAGCTTAGCACAGACAGGGAAATTCACAAGCCTGGAGTAAATTGTAAGTACAGAGTACTCCTGTCCACTTATAAAGTCATTTCTGAAACCTCTGGAATTTCTAAGATATAAGATAAATGCATATTACATGGGAAATATTGAAAAGTATTACACTTAATTTAATCCAGAAAACACAGTAGTATTATAGGGAGATTATTACTGTGTTCTGGGAGCAGCCACAAGCTGGAGATAGAGAGGGTACAAAGTGTTCACCAGACGTTACATTTTTTTTTAATCTAAAAAACATTTGTAAAATGTACTTGATTTTTAAATAATCACTTAACAAGGCAACAAACCAACTACAAACACATAATAAATAAGGCTATTAAAAGGTCACAATTGTAGTAAATTAGTCAGAACTATAAATGGGACATTAGAAACACTATGTTTTTCCTTATATGCTTAATAACCAGAACAAGAATTAAAAAAGAATCAGTTTATTTCAAAGTCTGCTTCTTATATTGAAGCACATATTAAAGCAACAGTACAATGTTCATAAAATATAAGTGTGATGCTGTAACATTTCTTACATGTCAGAATACTGATATTTGTATGTATACTAAAATAAGAATTTTAAAATTGTACAAATAGATACATTAAAAATGACATAGAAATAGGGCGCCTCCCACTGCAACAAGACAGAGTTTTTATATCTGGCACGTATTAGTTCAAGATGAAAGTATAAGCAAAAAGATTTACAAGAATCAGCAGTAACAAGTTTGATGCTCAAGAGACATAATAATTGTACATTGTACTGTACATACATCATATGGGTTTAAGCTGGCTGAATATTATATATTTCAAGTTTAAAAATGCACTACCATATAGAGTGTCCATAGTTTAAGGCGAAATTACAGCTCAGAACTGTTATCTTTTCTAATTTGTGGAAGCTTCTTTGACATAAAAGATTTAGATGTTCATAATACATAAAAGATTTCCCTTATTTGTAGGTTCGCTTTTAGCATTTTCCTTCATTTAAATATTTTGTATTTCTTAAGTGGGTTTTTTTCCTCTAGTGAAGTTGGCAGCCAACTTCCATATTTGCCTTCTGTCGGAAAAGGTACTTCACAGTATTTACCACTTTTATGTCCTTTTTTTATCAAAGGAATCCTCTCTGTCAAACTTAAATGTTTAAATGAGATTTTTGTCTTGATTTTTAAAAAAATACCTGCTTACATTTCTTCTGGATTCTTCAGAACATCGGACACAGTTCTTAAGGCCAAATCTTAAACTTTATTGTTAAGAATCGTCATCGAAAGTGTCTTTGGAGCCATACAAGTCTGCAAGTTTCTTAAAACGAGGTCCCCAGTTTTGTAGATAGTCGTAGTCCAAATCAGAATCTGTGGTCGCTGACTCTAAGGAGCTAAGTGAACCAGCCACTGAGCCTCTCCCTTCATAGCCATAGATCTGGATAGAGTCATACGGAGGAGCCGTCGGATCGTTGTCAGCCTCTTGTATTCTCGTGTTGATGAAATCATCAACATCAACGCTATTAGGAGCCGGCCGGAGCCCTGGTCTTGGCATATACTGATACTCAGGTTTTATGTCTTTCCGGGGAATAAATCCATTGATGCCATCGGGGTTCTGCAATGTGGCTATGTCAAAAGCTTCGGTATCTTCTTCTCCTCCACCTTCGTCGTCGTAAGTAATAATGTTCTCTCGGACATCTTCTTCTTCAAAAACAATCAGGGGTTCTTTTTTCTGCCTTTTCAGTGTTACAAACAACACTACAATGACTAAAGAGAAAAAAGAAAAAGCAAGTTAGCGCTCTCAAACAGTAGCTTCTTTATGAAGAGATCATGGTCTTCACTGAAACCTCGGCTTTTGTGCTGCAGTTCGGTTTTGCTAACATCTGCATTTTTACTCTCCCTAGCTGGGGAAAAACACTGATGGTTGTGCATGGAGCTGAACATACTGGTTTGAGGTTTTCTGTTTGGGCTGAATGCCACCGCTCCTACTAATTGCTCATTACTGCAAGACTAATTCATCTGTGGGCCCCCAGTGCTGCATGAAGGCTGGGGCCCTGCCTTTGAGCAGCCCAATCACGCGAATGTCTGCAACACAACAAAGAGGAGTCTTTACTCTCTCTCCTGTGTGCCCAAAGCTGAACTCTAATTCTATATTTCATCTCCATGAAAATGTAATTTTTTTTAAGCACCACCTCAAAACACACTCCTTTGTCGTTGTCTTTCTTCTCACTTCAAGTTTCTATAAAGTAACTTTAAAATACTTAGAAAGATTATCGATTACTATGGGCAAAGTAAAACATCTTGTATAAATATTTTTTTTAATCATCAGGAAATGCTTTACAGCCCTCTCTTAAAAGCAAGTCTTGGGAGCCATTTGTTTGTCTTCACTGCAAGGGAAGGAGCTGGCAGGAGCCATTAATCCCATTCTCTGTGTCCACCTAGACTTGGTGTTTGCTATTATTGGAGTTAATGATAATATTATTATTATTGGTGTTGGCAAACACCTTGGTGTTTGGTGTTGCACTTATCACATACTGCATTCCAGCCAGGCAAATTTGTACCTCCTATGGAAGTAAAAGCTAAGGAATTAAAAGATTAAATTATTCTCCTTGGAGCTGAAGGGAAGGTAAGTTGTTTTTTTTTTAACGACACAAACAAGTCAAGACTAATGAGCAAATGACTTTTGTTGGTTGGTTGGTTGGTTGGTGTTTTTTTTTGTTTTTACCTAACAAAATCACAATGCAAGCAAGAATGGCGACTAACGCGCCGGTGCTGAGCCCGGCGTTGAGGACGTAAGCCTCGGCGTTGCAGGAGAGCAAGGAGCCGTTGCTGTCGCAGCCGCAGACCCGGATGGTGAGGGTGTTGGTGCTGCTCATGGGGGGGAGGCCGCCGTCGCTTATGACAATAGGAAGAAGGTATAAATCTTGCTTTTGGCGACTAAATCCTTCACGTCTAACGAGAACACTCGCCGTGTTATCTGCTCAAAGAAAAAAAAAGATGATAGTCATCGTTAGTTGTTTTTTCCCCCCACAAAGTCATCCTGTTAGTAAATACTAGAAAAGTGCATCTTGCTGCAAGGGCTCTGAATTTTCAGATGCTGTAGCGTTACTTGTACCAATACCAAAGTATTTTATAAAAACCTGTTTTTCGCTCAAACTCCCCCAAAACCAGAGTTCGTAGAGCTTGCCCACATATGCACAGTATGCCTGGGCACGTTTGGAATTACGTGGCTGTGGGGAAGAGTTTAAAGCCTTGGTCTAACACTGTTTCCCGTTGTCCTCACTGAGCAGGTGCTGGCCACGGGCCTCCTGGAGCAGAGGATGGAACCCCAACTGCCTTTTCAGCAGAGAAGGTCATTTTTGGATAGTCCTCACCC
>JAOXNG010000052.1:36560684-36572087 GCA_028566535.1 Scolopax minor | reverse complement strand
AAAGGGCAGATGATTTATATATTACCCCCCTCTTCCTCACAGATGGTTCAGGCCTAAATCTTTAGGCTGAACCCTCCAAGCACTCTACTGTGATTCTTTCAGTAAGATGCCAAATATCCAAAAAAAGGCTTCTACATGGGAAAGCTGCTCCCAAGCAGCTTGGGGCCCATGTAGTGGCGGGTACCCAAGGTCTGTATCTTGATAGCAAGTCAAAATAAAATAAAATTACATAAACTCAGGAAAGCACCTTTCTGTGTGCTCCTGGCATTTTGACTAAAATTTCAAAATCAACATTCATTTACTCTCACTCATTTAAGCTGCCAACACAAAACTGGTCTAATACCCTGAAGAAAGGAAGGTGGTGGGCACAGAGGTACCTGATTGCTTCGGGCGTTCTCACAGACAAAGGCTTCGTAGGCTGCTGCGAATTTGGGAGCGTTGTCGTTGACATCAACGACCTTAATTGCAACTGGAACTTTGGCTTCCTGGTGTTGTTTGTCTATGGGAGTAAGGAAAACCAAAATGAACCAGAAGCCAGAAAACCCCTCAAAACAAACAAGATCCCAGCTGTGTATCCAGGTAAAAATGAAATCAGCTAAAGTATTTCCACTAGGATTTACTGTAGCTTATCAAATGGAGATGATTAGAAGGCTAAAGTATTTATACCACCGATTATAAAATATCTCAGTGAAATACTTACGGACTTCAACTGCAAAGACAGAGATATTATGCCAAGCAATTTCTTCCCTATCCAGTGCTTTTATTGTCTTGATATTGCCATCTTCTGCATTAATCATAAAATATCTTTCAAGGTCAGTGTGACGATCAATTGAATATCTAAAGAAGATTGAAAGTCAGTAATTAGATAAAAGAAGGACTTGGTACTTTCATGTACCCAAACTTGTCCTACATCGCTACTATTGTTAAATAAATGTTACCCTTAACACCATTGTCAAAGGAGTGATATGCAGTTCTTTTTAAAGGAGATTCAGCCAGTTGGTTCCTACTTTTGGAAAAAATATTACATCAGATTGTTCTTTGAAGTCTGTCTATTAAAGGCACAAAATATTCTTCTCAACCTACCTTCTTCTCTTATAAAACATGGTACAAATATCTACTGAGCTATTTTTATTTTCTTCTGTTTCATACTAATCATGAAGATCTTGTAAGCCTTCTGATCTCTGGATTACTCAGAATGTTGATTGATCATACCAGAGCACTAAATATTATCCATTATCTACACATTTGCACAGCTTAATACAAATCACAATTTTTGCAATTCTTTAAAATGTCAACTATACCACAAAACAGAGTTTCATATTATAATTCAAACTGAAAACATGACAAACAAAATTGAACAAACAATAGTCTGCCCAACATAGCTGCAGAAAGTAGGTGTGTGTATGTGGCTTGTTACTAGCAATACTTAACATTTGCCCGATCTAATCTCTAATCTACAGCATAGATCTAAAATTTACCGCGTAGACTTCTATCTTTTGAGAAAAAACATGCTGTGATAACAGCATAGGATATTTCATAGAAGATAAAATGTAGAACGGAGTCTAACACAGGTGTCCTTAAGTATGTTTTAGGTAGACATCGCCATGGTTTGCTTTCTTGGCGATACAGGCTTTGAGTAACCAGTAGCTTATGGAACAAGACATAAAACCAAGGCTGTATGGGTAAAGTTATTCATATTCTGGGGGAATTTAGAACGTTACTACCCTAGATATATCCTGTTATCTTAATAACTTGCGCAACGATTCTAAAATCTAATGCTTAGACAGAAGCAGCCTGCTCTAAGGAAGCGTACCTTATAGCGCTGTTTGCAGCATCAGGGTCTTTGGCATGTACTTTCCCAACCACGGTACCAGATGCTGCATTCTCTTGTACTTCAAAAACATAACTTGGCTTTAAAAATACAGGTGGCTCATCAGCATCTTCCACCGATATCTTCACTGTCACCGTGTCCTTGAATGGCCCGTTGCTGATGAACTTGGGATCAATATGTACATTGGCTGCCTCTACCTTCAGGCTGTAGGACTTTTTGGTTTCAAAATCTAGGAGCTGTGAGAAACAAGATGACAACGCGTTCCACAGTTAGGGAAACTAGTTAAAAGCAGTTAGCAGCCCCTTAGTATTTGATGACATAAAACAAATGTGAGCGTCTCTCAACAAGCTTGGACAGAAATGTATTAAGAAGCATTAAGACTCAAAGGGAAGGAGCTACATTCTATGTATGGAGCAGCACAGGGAGGCACTCAAAATATCAGGACAGAGTCCTTGTCTTGCTCTTTGCTTGGTGTATTTCTGAGAAAATCATCTTTACTGGGAAAATGAACCTTTTCTTCATGCGGTGTTCCAGGTAGCACAAAAGGGTGATGGACAGGAAACGTGTTCCACAACATGCCAGGCCAAGCTGGCAGGCATTCCTCGAGAGGTGTGGATGTGCCTGGAACCGCTACTGGGGGCACCACGAGATAGGACAAAGAGAAGGTAAATTATTTAAGTAGTAGGGGAAATATGAAGACGGTTTGCAGCATGTTCATTTCTGCAGCTCTTGACACCCGTAGATCTCACAGCACTTTACAAAGGGGAGTGAAACAAAGCCCCATGGGGTGAAAGTCCTATTGTGAGCCCGATCAAAGTCACAGCATTTCTGCGTTGTCATCATTGTGACACGCTGCAGCATTGCACTATTGGTGCCTCACAATGACTGTGCCTTTACATATCCAAGAAGCAGGTGTCAACCATCATTCACAAAGTATGGTGTGATATTTTAAAAACCCACATTTTTAAAATACTCAAAAACACACTCCCACCTGTACAACAGATAGTTATTGACCCACAGCGTAGTTTTGATTGCCCCGATGTGCAGGGCAGGGATAACTCTGATTTTAACTTGCCCAGGCCTTTTTGTTTTTTGAGTTTTGATTATCTCCAAGAGAGATGAATAGCTAGAAAGATACAAAGGGCAAAATAATGATGCTCAAATAATGAGGAAGATTTATACTTTGTAATTTAAAATTCATTTAATAACACTTTTAAATATCACACTGATAGATTGCATGTGAAATCACCTCCGTGTTTTTGCTGCTTTTCGCGTAGCCTGGGACTCCTTCGGAACAAAACTGTGGACAATGCACAGCTGAAGAATTCAAACTATAGGGCATGAGCTGCTCACACTGAACAAAAAGCAACAGTGAATGTCTGCTACTTATCAGCACTAGGCAAAACCTCATTAACAATGAAGCTGATGGCATGGTATTTTACCGTGACTTTTTATAATGAATTCATTTAGTTTGTGCAATTAATCCACTGTACAGTATTTATGTAATTCTTCTTGGTTATTTTCTTCCGTTTCAATTCAGCTAATGGGGAAATGGAATATTAACAGTTAATCACGGCTTTAGAAACAAAGTCAGTGAAATTGCATTTACTGATACTTTAAGCTTAGGTGGTAATCCATTATTACCAACCATTCTGTCAGCAGCAAAGAATACCACACATCAGTAGGTGTTACTCACCTTCTTAAGCTTTACAACGCCTTCCTGAGTCTCGTAATCTGTTGTAATCTCAAACATATCCACGCCATCTCCATCGATGATGCTGTAAGCAACTAAGCCATTTTCCCCAATGTCTGGATCTTTGGCCTTCACTCTTCCTACTTCCTCTCCCGGGACAGCCGCTTCCGACACGGACATCTGGTACACACCTGGAGGAGGAACATTTGCCTTAAGTATGCAGTTTGCTCTCCAGTTGTATATTTACTCATTTAACTTGTAAGTTCCAAATAAACACAGTCATTTTTTTTTTGCATTTTCAAACCCCCCGAAGGAACGTTGTGTTATGAAGAGCTCCGAGAAGCAAGTCATCTGTGAAATCTTAAAACACATCGCTAATCTATACCAAACTTCCTCCTTGCTGATGTTTTACACACCATCTGTGTATCTCTGTCCAGGGCAGGGTTAAAAAGACAACCAGTCATTCAGAATGCAGAAACTGTTGTGACATCAAGGTTATCATCCAGATCAGAAATGTTATTACAAAAACGGAAGGAAAATTCTCTTTCACATGACTCCTGGCATGACCTTCAAATCCAGAGAGTCCAGGAGGATTTCTGCCCATTCATTCAGGAGCCACAAATTACACACCATTTGCATTGGATAAGACCTTTGTGCTATGCTGGCTAAAGAATAAATCTGCAGCTTTCTATGGCTTTAATTTGGAGCGTGAACCTATGGTCGGAATGGTTATGAAAATTTAACATGCCAGAAAATACCAATTTCTATAGGTTTCCATACCGAACAAAAAAAAAGGCTTTCCCTCCTGAAACTCCAATAGGAAAACCATCCCCAAACATCCCAGAGATGTGTTGCCACAAGTTTTTCCTTGCAGTACCTCTCCTGGAGAAACCTCTCTCTCCAGCAGTTGTCCTTCAGGCAGCACTGAAGCTCCTGATTCCAGGACTTTCCCAACCCACCCCCAGAGTTCAGACAACATAACCAGATCCTAAATGTACAAATCCTCTGTCAGCATGTTCTGCCACTTCATCAGCATTAATAAATTAGAGGGAAAAAAGCATGAACAAATAAAATAATCTAATTTATCTCCCTCTCCATAATCGCTCTTTGCTGCTACATGAGCACCCCAGGAACATCAGGAGACTTACACCAGGAAGGGACTTGGCTCATTACCCACAGAAACAATTGGCACATGTCACTGAAATAGGTCATTAACTCCAGTCACAAAGCCCCCAGAATTTAAGCACGTAACTCACTAAGGGTTTGAGCAATGAACAGACAAGAAAAAAAAAAAAAAAAAAAGGAAAAGAAGAATAAAAAGTCAATCACTCGGATGTTTATATAAACAGGTTAAGTCTTCTTCATCTTGAGTTAAAAAGCATTGGAAATTAAGGTTCTAAGTCGGTGGGAATGATTAAGTGGAGTAACTGCTATTTGGCATTTCTGATAACTTTAAATATTCTCCCAAAACACTCTGTTAAATGGTTTGAATTTGTAGAAGAAAATCCATTGTCTGATGACGTTACTTAACAAAATACCATGTACTGGGGTCCCAGGTTATGGTTTGAAGTGAAAAGGTGTTTTTGTGAGGTATCTAAAACCTGATATTTCTAGAATTCAATACTTCCTATTAGAATGGAAGAAAATGATGGCATTTTTACATTTAGGGACTGGGTGTATCATTTCAGCTCTTGCATGAGGGACTGGGAAGCTGTGACATTGGAAAAAGAGCTGACAGAGAGATGGCCATGTCCAGGAGGTATCAGTGTCACAATGGTGGCTCAGAGGAGAAACAGGGTGGGCTAGGATGGTGCATACACTGCTCTCCAAAACAAACCCAAACCTGCACAGAGATGAGATGCAGAACAGATGTGTGGGTCCATTAATGTTCTTCCACCCAACTGTGAAGACTTAATCTGTTAATGTCAGCCCTGATTAATTTTGTATGTGAAAAGTAAATAGCACAGGTAAAAAAAAAAAAAACTTTATTTGACCACCCGTAATACACTTTAACCATCAATTTAAAAATGTGATTGTACTAAATTTGGTTTGTATTGCCATGGTAAAGATAAGTCTTGAGCAGTGTTCAGTCTTAACTTTTATCCTTCTGGATGTTCACCGTTCACTGAGTGTTTATAGAAGTAAAGGATGAAGCATCAACACTTAAAACGAAAGGCTACGTGAAATAAAAATGATGCTCACACACTTGATGGTCTTTCAAAGACCGTGAAAGCCCTAGTCATGAGCTGTTACTAGACTGCAACACTTTCATCAAAAGCCAAGAAAAGCACGAGACTTCAAGCCTGAGAAACACAGGTGTAAGAACATAAAGTAGATTTCCTTTGTCCATCTTTATCAAGAACCACAGTGGTTCTGTTCATTGAAAATGACTCTCAGAACTGGGCTTGCAAACAGCTACGAGCTTGGAGTTCTGAAGGGCAGGACAGGAGGCCACCGGGAGACTTCTCTCAGGCCCCGTAAATCTAACTGGGGAGCTTTCTGCTGCCCACACACTGCCATTCTGCCAACACACCAGAACCTGCTCCTACACAATACATGCTGGGACTTCTGTTTTATCCTCCTCCTATTTATCCACAAGGATTTCCTATAGTTCTTGTGTTCTGAGCACAGTAGTAAATACCATCAGCTTTTTTTTAAAGTGTCTTTTGCATCCATACTGTAATTACAAAAATGGGAAAGGAGGTAAACCAGTTTGTCCCAGCACTGCAGCAGGGACAGTATGTTTCCTGGGATTTTTGCCTGATTTGGTTTAACACCCAAGAGAGCCCTCACAAAATGGGGCTTGACAGAGAAGTCCAAACTTTGTGTCCTGATCATATCACAGGAATATTTCTAATATAATATGTTCCAGCAGTTTAAAAAATGAAGTGCAAGGTTAGGAATCTTTGTAAGCTAATCTTTACCTTAAAAAACTTCCTATTTTGCAACACAAAGCAAATAATCCAGATACCAAAGCTCTATATGCTACTAGCAAAAATGTATAAATAGTATTTCTCTATTCACGTGTGCTATGATAATCCATCAGCTACTGCTTTTTGAAGCTTTGACTATGCCTGCTACTCTACAAATATGGGTACTAATAGTAACTGTGAATAAGGATTTTATGGTTACTTACTCTGTGGGAACTTTGGTGGGTTGTCATTGACATCTGTAAGTGTAATTGTCACTTTGGTTGTCCCTGAGAGGCCTCCCATGTGTCCTCCCATATCTTTTGCCTGTATTACAACATGGTATTCTTCCTTAGCTTCTCTGTCCATATTTGGAAGGGCAGTTCGGATAATTCCTATAAATACAAGGAAAACATGTCACACAGTAATTTTTGGGAAAAATTGGATACTGCATTTGTAGTTTGCATTAAAATACATCAGTAGTTGCAGCGACGGTGCAGATTGTGCTTTCCTTACACTGTGCAAGGAAAGTAACCCAAACTTTCAGCATGGCTGAATATGGAACATCCCTGGAGAATTACAGTTCAGCACAGAAACGGCCACTTCACTATACCATATCATACCACATTGCAAGAGAAATAGTATGATCTTTCCTGTGTGTACCCAGAAGCTCTGGCAAATGCCAGGGGACCGACCTGCGAAAGCGCTTAGCTGGATTCACAAAAGGATGAGGGAAGCTTTGCTCAAAAGCATCAGCCTCACTCAACAGATTTAGCTCTTCATTTTAATGTCTTCCAGTTATGAGGTCCTACTCAAATAAACTGCTCAATAATACCTGTTTGAGCTTCCACCGAGAAGTACGGCTGACCTTCAAGAATACTGTAAACCAATTTGGCACTGTTCCCATAGGTAGGATCATCAGCGTCTGAAGCTGTTACCTGAATAACTGATGTCCCTAAAAATGGAAAGCAGACACAGAAGGAATACAGACAGTCAGAAGCAAACACGTCGGCGAGAACCATGCAGAGATGCTTTCAGTCACACGGCATAACTATTTCTTAACTTTTTCTTTTTTTTTCATTTCCAGGTTTGGTAAATGAAAAAATTTACTTGGCAATTTATATACGACAGAATAGACTCATATGATCCAAAAAGATTTGTCACCAGCTGTGATGTGGATTAATGTTCTAAACAGTGAAGATATAAAAGTCAGCAGTCACTCTGTACCATTATGCTTTTCTTCCACAGTACTTTAAGCGTTATATTGCTTTTGTTGTTAGACAGCCACACAATAGAGTTTTCTTTTACGTTTTCCTCAGTAAGTTTCAGAGAAATCATTGCAGTAGAAAATCTCTGAGATAGACACAAGCTCAAACAGGACATGAAAATGGAATACTGAGGTAGTAACTCCTTAGCTTTATTACACAGCTCTGCCAAAGGAATGATATTGATGTTTACCCCAGAGGATTCACACTCCATAAATTCCAGGGGACCCTCACGTTCCTCCTAGGAGGGAACAGTCCTGTCCTAGGAACCATCTACAGACACATCAACTGTGACAGCAAGTAGCTGTGCAGGGTTTGATTTGGTCAGCAGTCAGATAAATTGAGTGAGTCACCAGCAGAGCATGAAGTACATTTTGCTTCCCCAATTTCTAGATGATAGGAATTAAACAAAGCCAACACGTACTGACAAAGCAACATCTTCCATAAGGCCAGGAACCGAAGTGCATTTACGAGTACTCACCTACATTTGATCTCTCTGGCACATTGGCGTGGTAGTTTTCATGAAGAAACTCGGGCGGGTTGTCATTTATATCTTGGACTTTAACAATGAATTCAGAAGGTGGTTCCAAAGGTCTGTTAGTGTTCCTGTCGACGGCTTGAGCCGTGAGAGTGTACTGAGCCCTCTCCTCACGGTCCAGTGTCTTTGTTGCGTGGATGTTCCCTGATTTGTCATCAATAACAAAAATGATTCCTGCTCCTTCACCTGAGAGAATGTATTTAATGTTTCCATCTCCAGAATCAATATCTGAATGAAGCTACAAAATGAGAAACAGACATAACTTAACAAGATGGTATACATTTCACGCATGTGTTTATAAATTCATGAGAAGATAATTGTAACAGGCTCTTCATACAAATGAAGTTGGAAGAAATAGCAATTTTTACCAAGATTTTGTGTGCTTCATTCTCTTCATACTCTACTAGGTTGCATGTAAAAAGCTGGGAAGTGACAGATGGGATGTAACGAATGAGCCGATTGGTGATTGCCAACTAGTTTTTAATTACAACCTCTTTAATATAAAAGTAACAAATGCTTACTAAGCATTCTTACTTTCACAACCAGGGCACGCTTCAGTTTGATGAATGAGAGGAACATTGTGCCAAATTACGGATTTCTTGATTTTATATTGACATCTACAAATTGCACAGTAATAACCAGCTTTTAAACCAGAATAGCCGTAATGGTATTTGCTGTCCCTGAGCCTCTTCTCCACTCTGCTGTGCTGGGGTTAAGTCAACACAGTTCTGCTGACCATTTCTAAAGTGGCAAATATACTGTTTTATTTAGGTATTTGTATTCTGTTAGTGTCAGACAGTAACAGTCTAAAAATATCAGTCAGGGATGTGTGTACATACACGTGCAAATGTTTACGTATCTCCCTCTGTAAAGAACCCTCCAATTATAACTTAAAAACAATAGGATGAGGAGATACCTGTTAAGCTATACACTTTTACTGAGCTGCTTGGTTAAGCATTACATTTTTAATTACTATTTTTAAAGACCCAAGAATGACACCACATATTCTCGAGACATTGCTGCTCAAGTCATTGCTGTGGTTCTTGCTGTTGTGCTTACACATCTTCGCTCAACAACTGCTGAGGTTAATGGAAAAATCTGTCTTCACCTAGGCAGTATTTTGCTTAGCACCTTAATTGAGCTTCAATAAAATGATTAATTCTAGGTGAGTAAGTAGCTGCTCAAGAAGCTGCTCATACAACAGAAAAGTAATGGCAAGAAAAAAAAGGCAACTCACAATTGATGAATGAAAAAGAAATTCTTTCTTACCCTTCCTACGAGTACAGGATCTGGTCCTGTGTACTCTTCTATAACAAAGAACTGATTCCACACCCAGCCTCTTTTGGAGCGATGCAGAACTTGCCCTTCTTTTCCTTTTTCATGGTGTCCATGAAGCGATGGCCTTGTGTGGTTCAGTTTTTCTGTAGTTATGGCATGGCTGTAGCACAGCATGCCCAGGCAGATGAGAGCGGCGTGTAAACAATTGTCCTCCTTCATTTTTGGTTATTTTGTAGGCACAGGAGTATCCAAGAATCTACCCCTTCCACCTTGGAAGTCAACAAGTTTGGGGCTGCTTCAGATAAAATGTCCTGCACATAGGATGCCACCACACATTAAGCACATCCCTTTAATGCTCTGCAGCTTCCCAACTTAATTCCTGAAAGAAAGTAAAACAGAGAGAATTGTTAGTTCTTTTATGTCTTTGAGGTGCAGTCTTTTTTTTTCTTAAGCAAAATACAATGAGGGCTACCTTGGAAAATGTCAAGATAATAAGATTAAAATATATTAAGAATTAAGAAATACTGAGTAAGGAGCACATAGGTGTTTGGCTACATGTAACTGCATCTTGGAAAATCTCCTGACTTGCTCGTCAGCGCACTCATTTGAAAGTTGAAAGATAGAGAAACATATTTTCCCATGATCCTTCCAAATGGATTTAGCCCAAGATGCAAGGTAATTGTAGAAATACCTAATTTATGTCTAAGCCCTCTTTGGAGCTTAGATATAAACCTTAGATATAAGCTGTTAAGCCATAGGTTTAGATATAAGATAGATACCAAGATACTTGCTTATCAAAAATTGAATATTTCAGCACATGCCTGTAAAAAGGCCTTTTCATGACCAGCAGGTTTTGGTGCTGAAAATAACCACCTATGTTCTTCTAGGCAGGAGCAGTGCCTGACAGAACTCCAAGGACCTGCATTTTCTATTTAGACCCTTGAAGTAGCCCTTCTGCCTCCCTTGAGCATTGAGTCATCAAAGCAGAGAAACAGCACTGATTGCCAATTCTGCTGTCTTTGTGCTGGTGACAATAAATGCCATAAACCAATAAAAACATATTCAGATACTTTTGATAATATAACAACTGATTCAGCTATTTATTCCTATGTTCCCTTTTATTTAAATGACCAGAATTCTATTGATTTCTAACAATTTCTAAAACACTAGGTAAGAATTAATATGTGAAGCAGAAATTGTGTAATATAATAAAACCTGAACGAAGGTCTATACCTCCAGCAGCTACCAATCCATCATAAAGTCCACTTTGACTTATCCCTGGGGTTTCCAATATATTCTACTTCAATCTTTACAGAACAGCCAATTTTTACAAGGTCCCTACAATTTTTGTTTCAGCCTTCAACGTAACACGCTTTATTCCTCTGCAAGATACCAATAGAACATTCAATACTACATCGATACAGGCATATGTATAAATACATGGCACCATCTTCTTTAAAACAGAATGGGTTGGGGTTTTTTATGAGAAATAAGGAGATCTTACACATAGTATTTGTAGTAGGCAAAACGTGAATATAGGGAAAATCTTGAGCCCGAGTCACATTGGGTAACTCCAGCCACAGGTGAACAGCTCACTAGTTCCAGACCCACTCAGCTTGGGATGCTTTTCTCAACCCCTGAGCACTCATGTTCTCCTTCTGCACCATTACATAAAAATACACACCCAATACTTATAGAAAGGGGTTTATAAATAATTCATTTATAAATGAGGAATGAAATATTTGGGTTTATTTCCTCAAAAAAAAAAGGCTTTTTTTTTAATTTTTCTTGTATTGAAAATGGAAATATTTCAATTATAACATCAAAATGGCTCCAGCATCATTAATCAAATGAAAGTCACATATAGATGCAAACATAATCTGCCTTTC
>JAOXNG010000052.1:36527522-36539344 GCA_028566535.1 Scolopax minor | reverse complement strand
GAGCTGCTCACAAGGATGTTTAAGAAACCCCCCATTTGGCTGCCAGAAATAAGATTATCATCTTTCAAGGACATTTCCACAGAAATGAAGCATCTGTCAAGCAGGACTTGAGCATGCCGAGTGTAAAAGCTGCCAATGAGTCAGCCAAAGAGGTTTAATATCCTGGCTTTGTACTCCCTACCCCCGGCAGTTCAGATGGGATCAGGCCTTTGATTCTGAGAAAACAGCAGTATTTATAGATTTGTTATCTACGACACTTAATCTGTTTCTGTGTTAATTGTCAAAAAAGCATGGATACTCCTCTAAGTGGACAATTCTCACCACCGTTGAATTGCTGGTTTCAGGAATAGCACAAGTTTTTCTAACACAAGTTTGAGCTGCTATATTAAGTTCAGTGGTATTGCACAAAATATTGGAGAAATAAACCAAATATGGATATAATAGCTCTCTAATGTAGGCCTAGAATAACAGAAGTGAGAATAATAAAAGTAAGAAAGAAAAAGAAGAGAAAATGAAAAAAGAACTGTCAAAATCGAGTTGGAAGCCTAAATATTAGAAAATTTCTTACATTCTTATTCTTCAGTGCTTCATTGCTAGAAATTTTTATTTGTTTTAAAAAAATAAAGTTTGTGATCCAAAAAATGCAGCTTACCAAATCCTGCTTTAAAGATGTGGAAGGATGGTCCTACACAACCCTTAGGACAAAACGCAAAACAAAACAAGCCTCCTACCTCTCAGTTTTAACAAAAATGAACAATTATACAATACATCAGCTCTAAGGCCATGTTCTGCAGCACCAGCTCTCCCAAGTGACAGTCACGACAAGCTCTATGGTTCAGGAGGCAAACTGGCTGAGAGCACACATCAGGTGAGAGATTTGTCATGGCAGAAATATCCCCTATATTGCACAAATATATAGAAACAAGAGACCAGCCACGCGTATCTGACATCGCTCAGACGGTGAGACATTTGGAGGTACCACTTACCTTCACCCACTGGACACTCGTTGCCAATTTACGTAGCATATTCCAGACATTGGAAATACCCCTTGAGGAGACTAGGATGACAATGCAGATGTGGGCTTTCTGCTGCCTCTCCTCCAGTCCTGCAGCTCTGCCTGCAAAGAATGAAAAAAGCTCCTCAGAAATCCAACGCAATGTTGGTACCATAATAAAAGAAAACTAAAGTCTGGCTGATAAACTGTCCCACTAGCCTAAAGAGAGTTTAAAAATGAGCAATTAAACAACACTTAGAATTCCAAGGAGAAAATTAATAAATAGCTTTTACCTTAACAGACTTGCTATTGTAAGAATGTTCCCATAACTAAAATGCTGGAGGCTATATAAAAATTCCTTCACATCTTTTTTGTTATCTCCTGAAAAAACAAAGAGTTTCTATGGAAAAATCTGTTCTGGGAACATTATCCAATGCAAGACACACTGTAGGGAAAAAACTGACAGCTGCAGATATCATTAGCCAACAAGATGTGCTTTGAACATTTCTAAGTGCTCTACAGACATATTAGAAAATTAGTAGTTTTACCATTATGATGGAGAAGGGAGTAGATTATTTCAGTAAGCAGAATTGCCACTACAGCAAGGGAAGGATATCAAGGATAAGACACTGGAAAGGAGAAAAGAGGTGCCTTTGCCTGGAAGTAGCTCATCTATGGTTGTTCCAATGGTTAAAACTCTTCCACAAATGGGATGGTGAGTTGAGACAGTCTGCACAAAGGGTGCAGAGGTGAGAAGAGACCAGCTGAATCATTTCTTATCAGCTAAGGCAAGTCTTTTCTTGAATTTCCATCAGGAAGGTAGGAACGCTCACGGTTTCACAGAGCAGGCCCTCCTCAGCCTGTCCGTTACACACGACATGTTCCCACACAAGAAAAAGTATAATCCACACAAGAAACTCTCAGTGTGATCTATAGTTGTGTCCTGACATAGACACTGTTCTTCTGATGCTCATTTGATACCCTGACAGACTCTTACAGGGGGTTCTAAATGAATCCTAGGACCAGGATTCATTCTAGCCAAGGAAATCAGGCTAAATTGCCCAGGACTTTCAAATTTATTAATTGAGAATTTCTAGGAAGAATGATTTCAAAATAGCCTCTGTAATTTGGGTTGATACATTCAAATCAGTAATTTGCTGCCATATTTAACTGTTAAAGCTGTCTCAGCTACATCAATCCTCCATTTTATACCCATTTTTCACCCCTGTTAAAGCAATCAAGTTTTACTTGCAAAAAAATAGTTCAGCATGGTGATTTTTCAAGCAATTTTTTTTGGATAGAGGATACTTTTAAAAATAATTCTCAATTCATATAAATCAATGAAAACAAAGACTAAAACCTAATAAACTTTCTCATGCTGATAAATTGTCCAATATCTTTAGAGATGACAACATCTTTACAGATGACTGCAGCTCAAGATTCCTTTTCCTCAAGACATTTGAAGTTGCTTAGGTAAGTATTTCTTAAAATACCCTCTTACACATCCCTAATTTTTTCAAGCTCTTCTTTTGCTTTTAAAAGCAGCAAATAGTAGATAATAGATATAGCCAGTCCTCAGCCTGACCTGCTACACTATTAAGCTTTTTTCTGGACCTGCACCTGACCACAAGGCAGTGAAATGCCCACGTACATAATAATTTAACTGTCAAGTAAAGGCTCCCTTTTCCAGTTATGCCACATTTAAACAGACATCAGAGGTCACAAATCAATATTTTTGTAGCACTAATCATTTCTTAAAGCAAATAAATCTTCATATCAAAGGCAAGCAAAGAAAATCCTCCCTATATAAAAATTTTCCTGAACATGATATAAGACTGCTGAATGATTCCCATCATTACTACAGCACAGAAATAGTTCAGCTGAGTAGCTGATACATAGGTATCAGATACTATTTTTACTGCATATTGTTTTTATTTGAATATGGCTTCAAGAGTCAGGTTCTACTAACTCTAACACCTTTACAAAGGGGAGAAAAGCCAAAAGAAAAACAACTGCTGTATTTACAGAGGGCTGTTTCAAAGCCAAATTATAATTACAAGAAAATTCCAAGAAACACCCATTAAACAGCTCCAACGCTCCAAACAGATTTGACACAGTGGCATTTTAAATCAAATCTCTTAACAAGACTTTTTTTTGGGGGGGGTAGAATAAGCCATGTCTTCAGAGTGGGTTTATACAAAGTGACAACTCCAACAATTTTGAAACGTTGCTGGTTAGAGGGGGAAAAAAAAAAAAGGACCCAAACCTATTGTCACTATGGTAATTATTTCACAATGCCTGATGTTAAATGGGCAGTCCTGTGGCCTAAGAAGCAGCTGAATCCTGCATTGTCCTTGCATGATAAAAAGATTTGAAAGTCTGAAAAGCAGAGGAACGGAATCTCACAGCTTCTTAGGCTGGGCTCTGAAAGGGCCATTGTAACATCATCATAAATCCTGGGCTCCCCAGGCACTTGACAACTAAAGCAGTGGACAATAGAATTCTTGTGTCGAACAAAACACTCCTTGTCTGCCAAAGGGCTTATCTGCTTCATTTACAAATGTCTTTCATTGTACCAAAATAATTCCCTATTAGAAAAACTATTAGCAACAGAACTAAATAAATATTCACAGCTCTGTGGTCTGTTTGGCAAAATGAATAAACTAATACAATCGAGGAGCATGCAAAATATGAGATTGAAATCAAAGAATCCCAAACCAGCCCCAAACCTCTATTTATTACCCTTTCTTCCTCTCCCCTTTTCCTGATTGCAGGGAATTACACTGAGTCCACATTTGTCTCTATAAAAAAGACCTAGATACGTTACACTCACTAAATAGATAAAAAAGACCAGAAATCAGCAAACATTGTGCACAATGTGCTTTTGAAGTTAAATATTTCCAGAAGGGCAATTGCAGAAATAAACTTGGGAACATATCTGAGAGTTTAATGAAATAGAGACAAAACACTTACAATCATAAAAGGATTTAAACTGTGGATTTATAACTACATATGTTTAGCTCCTTGTTTCTGAGAGATGCAAAGGCATTAGGGATCAGTTTCTGAAGTGAAATGGTCGCCAGATTACTGCAATTTCTTTCAAGCCCAATGGAAATTCTGGCAGCTGTCACCCAAATGAATGAAGAGACAAAAATATTCCATATATATATATGCAACCTCAAAAAGAATTTCTAATAGAGCCAGAATTCCATTGCATCAAGTTCCCACAATAAACAGTTACCTGACAAAAATTTACTAGAAAAGTGCCTATGGAAAGACAATTTACACCATACACAATTATTAAGGAAAAACCCTACCAATCTAAAGTATGGCTCAAGCAAACATTACTGATATTATCCACAGCATTCAAAGTGCCAGAGTAATCCGTATGGCTGAATTAAAAACCGAAGAAATGGAAATTTCTTGATTGAATTATTGATCATAAATTACTTATTCAAAGCCAATATGGAAAGGATGTTTTTACACAGCCCGGGTGAATGGGCTGAGTGGCTGAATAGCTTTTTATCCCGTGTCTAATTATTACAAGCCTACAAAACATACAAGTATTTCTAACCCGCATACTAAACAGTTATTCAAATGGAAAAATATTCAGAATGCACACAATAAACGACAATACTGTTAAAAAATGCAAAAAAAGAGTCTGAGAACATTTAAAATAAAAATGACACGGTTTTAAGCTCACAATCACAAGAGAGAAGCCAAGATTTAGGAATATGTGAAGCTTTCCACTGTTCTACTGTGAATTTGCAGCCTGACCCTGCCACACACCACTTAACCTTGGAGCCATTTCTAAAAGCTAACAAAGGCTATCCAACTAGCCAACGTTTCACCTCCAAAGAGAGTATAAAAATCAGAGGAAAGGGGCCTGAATTCAGACCTCCCACATGCCAACCGAGTATCTCTACTGTTTGAGAGCAGAGCATCACCTTTTTTTTTTTCCTCTCATGTTCTGTCCTCAGGGAATAATTAACTGTTTTAAAGATTTGACATTAAGTTTAAACTTGGCATCTCACATGCCATTTTCTGCTCTGCTCTGCATCCCTGAAACTCCCCTCCTCTTTAAGTTGCATCATCTGTATAAATATAATTTGCATAAAGTATTTATGATAATTCAGGTAATTCATAATTCAGGACTATCTCCTCAACAAAATCTGGTTCCTGCCTGCTCTCATAGTTTCATTCCAGTTCCTACTATATGACACACATCCACACCACATTCTTATATAGTCAGCAGTAGGTTTTTGGGTATAAAAAAATGGATCTGTGCTGAAGTTTAAGTTTCTTAGCGCAAACCCAGGATTTAACCATGGTAGATAATATATATCTGGGTGCCTTGACTAGGAGGGTAGTGTCCTTGGCTATGTATAAATTGCTTCTGCAGGCTATTATTTTAGCATCTAAATAAACTTCTGCTCTGAATCACCTTCCAGGAGAATCTTTCTTTTTTCCACTTACTACAGGCAGCTAAATCAAGTAACGTGAATCTCCACATGCAGCCACCAGAAGATCATCCTGGAATAATTTAGGTGGGAAGGGACGGCTGGAGGTCATCTGGTCCAACTCCACCGTTGAAAGCAGCACCAATTTCAAAGTTACTTTAGGTAATTAAGGCTGTCACTTCGTCAATGTTAATAGCTGAAATTAGCAGCATGACCAAGGTCTCTCTGTGTGGACACAAATGCTTTAAGGACTTACTACCTTACGCTGAAAGTCGGTCAACATGAAAAGTAATGGAACAAAAGGAAGGGCAAGCACGGCATGAGAAAGAATTAAAAGGCAATCTTGTATAGTTTCCCTTATAAATACATACATATGTGAGTACAGGGTGTATGGGCAGGTCAGGGCCAATGACTTGGATGACTGATGGCATTTTGGGGCCTAGGGGATGTTTGCAGTGCTCCCTGTGTGCTTCCAAGGTGCCCCCTGCACTGAGCAGCAGCAATGGAGTGGCACACGCTTCCTAACTTATGGCTTCCACCACCACAATACTTGAACAATTCAGATGGGTTTTGTAACCTCCTGGTTCTGAGGTAGGGAAATGTGACCATCGGCATTTTACAGCATGGAGTTCAGCCCCAGAGAAGTTGAGTTTCCAACCCATGCGTCACATAAGAAGCCTGTTATAAAATGAGGCTCGAAAACCGATTTTGAACCAAACAGTTGTACCATCCTCTACCTTCCTTCAGAAGGAAAGAAGGACCTTGCCACCCAGGGGGATGCCTTGTGGAAGGAAGGACATGCCAGAAAGGGAGGGCATGCAAGAAAAGGACAACAGAGAAGGTTTCGTGCCAACACAATTCTGTTTAAAGCAGATAAACAGCCCGTTTCTCTTTCTCATTAATTATTCTGATTTTATATCACGCCCTCTACCAAAATATCTCCCCTTGGTGCTCCCATCCCTCCACCACGGATGGACTAACACTCCACAGGTCGCAGTGCCACAAGCAGGGAATTGGTGAGACCGGCTTCTTCCAAACACTGGCCATTGAGAAGTAGCCTACCATCCCAAATATTAAGCTGTTAAGACACAAATGATGGCAAAAATTAACAAACTAGCAGAAGAGCTGCATGCTCTCACGAGTGCCAAAAAATACTCCTTAACTCTTTTCAGAATGCTAACAGACTGCGGACTACAGCCCAAATCTCATCTGTCCAAATTAAAAAGCAGTAAGAGAAAAGGTTCCTGTGGGCTCACAAGGAACAAATTATCCCCCCTCAACAAAGCTCTTCACACATCACGAGTGCCCAGGCCCCGTGCTCACCCAATACAATACGACTCATTCTGTTTTTTTCCTTGCTTTTGGGTCACAAGTGCCTGAAGGTAAACGATAGGCCCTTGAGGATAAAGTCTGTATTAATTAGCTTCATGCTGCTCCAGCCCCATCCTATCCAGGTCCTAAGAATACAAGAGGATCGGGAGGCCTGAAGGCAGGTATGTTCTGTCATTTTAAATATCATAAATCCAGCCCTCTATTTCAATGTTTCCAACTTCTCTGAGTTTCTTCTAAAAACTAAATTTGGAAGAAGAGGATCCACAGCAAATAGATAGATACTTTTTATGCGTACATGCCTATATAGATATATAAGCACATATGTAAGTCTTAATAAAAATATTGTATGCTACTTTCTCACACATAAACATTTCTGTGTACCACACTGTATGTAATTTGAATTGCCTCCATTTGGAAAAAGGCCTCATTTGTCCTCTAACAGCTTAAGTTTTTATATTTTCTGTCTAAGAGATTAACTTAAACATATTTTCTTGAAACACCACCAGTAAGATGCTCATATATATTGTCTCTTGGATAAATACATGTACAAAGCATACAAAATCGGTTACTATCATTGCAGGAGGCACACAGAATTGCTCTAAAGCCTTCTAAGTCATGCTGGAACTCAGCTTCCACCAGCAGCAGATATCAGAGACTACTTGAGTGAAATCTTGTCATCTTTGAAATATTTCTATGGCAAATTTTCCCTGTAGATGTTTTTTTCTTGTTTGTTTTCGCTGCTTGCCTTTTTCCTATTCATATTCTTTGGTGCTTTTCTTCCACTAAACACAAATGGTTGGATCCTTCCTTTAGAGCAAAGCTACAGCAAAAAACTGTCTTCACTCCCATTTGGAGCTCTATTTATCTGATCTTTCTCTGCTGCCAATTTCAGTAGGCTGTTCTCTATTTCTTTCCTCTGGCTTTCTTCTGCTCTCTTTTATCAATCTCTTCTAGTGACCTGAAAAGAAAACCTAAAAATTTAGAGGCACTGAAGTATATGCTGAATGCCCCCATTAGCCAAGCTGTAGGGGACACTCAGCACAGAAAAAAATTTTCAACTAACCTTTCAAAATATCTTTATATAAACGTTCTACAAAATCATCCTGCTGGTTCCAGGTCCACTGGAGACACCCAACAAAGAATAATTCTGGGGCACCAGACATACTGTAAAGGAGAATAGCTCAGAATTCAACCAAGGGACTCAAGAGAGACCGAGTTCTGTGGTCTTAGGGACATTTTTTCCTACCTTCTCCCTTTTATTAATAAATAAAGAAAAGGGGAGTTGTTCAAAGTCACCACAGAGATCTGACATTTCTGAACTTCTGTGTGCCTCATTCAACTCACTGAATATCTCTGTCATCCCAGGAAGATACATGACTCATCCTGGGAAGCCTCCTGCAAACCCAGCCATGACTCTTCAAACATTTGAAAAGCTTTTTTAAAAAAGTTTAATTCAGTCTTATTTCAGGACCGAATACACCTCTTTCCTATTCTCCCCCATCCTCCTCCCCAGCTCCCACAGGTCGTGGTGTGTCTAGGTCTAGGGAGGGTGGAAGGAAGGGAAAATGGATAGTAAACTCATTTTAGGTCAACCAAAAGGCATTCAGTCTCTGTCTTTCCTAGTCATCTTTTCCTCATTTCCTTTTGTGTTGTCTCAAAGGACATTACACAGTTGGCTTCTCAATCAAGGACAAGGCAATGTCAAACACATTAATTTGTCTGTGAAACAATCTTCACATGTTGACAAAATAAAGCTTAAAAAATGAAGACAGACAAGCTAAACATTACTGATGCCAACACCTGGCCTCTTTAAACAACGCATTTCAGTTTTCAGGGTTGAATAACACTGACCGACTGGTATTTTGGTGTGATCCTCAACAGTGTGTAGTTTTTAATAAATGGTAATTAAATATACAGAGATATCAATGAGTAAGTACAGAACCTGGAAGACCCACAAGCACTAAGAGCAGCTCATGATGCCTGGTATGCAGTTTTGACTCATAAATAATGCAGCTTTCCTGAATTTCAGCAATGTTTATAGCAAGGATGACATGATTTTCAGCCACCTATCATTTCAGGATATTCCACTCTAGAAATCACAATAAACACTTTTTTTTTTTTTAATGGAGTTATTTTGTTATTTGGTAACATGCCTACCTAGCTGTCCTTGAGAGTTGAAACATACAGATCTGTATTTCAGCTGCATCATATAATGAAGTGCTCATAACACTGAAGATCACTGCCAAAATTAACCAGAATATTCAACAATATTAATATTTAACATTTGTCTGCTATTCATTATGCCTCCCAAATACCACCGAGACTTTAATTTTCTGTAGTGTAATTATTATAAGCTATGAGCAAGTGCATTATGAGGTTTCTTCAAAACAATGATTGTGAAATAGAAAGATGCATAACCAAATAATAACAGACCAAGTGCTCTGCATATTCAGGAGAAACGGCATAATTAGGAAAGAATTCCTATTGATACCAATTGAGAGTTTTGCCTGATGGTGATAATCTTAGGTAACCATAAGGGCATTTGCTTTAAATAGCAATAAATGAGCTCCAGAGTACTATACCATTAGCAATCAGCTAGTAATCTCATATTCAGCCAACCAAGACGACATATTTATGAAATAATAAGGACAATAAAAAAGTTACAAACACACAAAAAACCAAGGCCCCCCCCCTTAGTTGGTTAAAGCTGAAAACCTACCCTCACTATTCTAAATTACTTCAGAAATGCAGCTACTCTCTACGTTTCTGTTGCTTTCTTTTGGGACGCAGCCAGGAGTGCCCAATGTTAACACATCTAGACAAAAGGGAAGACTGCATATGGAAATAGCCCAACACCTAATAAAAATCACAGATAACTTTATAACAACGAAAGAAGTCCCTTTGCCAGCTGTGCAGAAATGTGTCTCTCCAGCAAAAGCTCGGAAAGGCCTATTTGCCAAAAGCTTATCAAAAACCACGTTAAGTGGGATAATTTTCATACAGCAGCAACTTTTTCAACTGAATTGGACAATGATGGAAGAATATTCCAGGCTATAACGTCAGTCTCTTGGGTGGCCTTGGGCAGATTTGCTGGGAGTATCTACACAGTACATTGCTGGCAGATGTGAGCTTTTTCCGCCCAAGTTCCAAGCAGAGCTGCAGCTGAAGAAATGTGGTGAGCACAGCCCTGTGCCCAACCCACCGCGTCCTACTGCGGGCCGAGGCACAGGAGCTTGAGATCAGACCTGCTAATTCAGATTTGGCACGGTGATAAACGTGTTTGTGTAGCTGCGGTGGGCTGAGATTCCATCTGCCAACAATAGACTTTGTCGACATGCCCTCTGCTCCTCAGCTCCGTCGCTAAAACCGGAGATGATAATTAACGCCTGTATCTGAAAAGTGATAGCGTGGAGGCAAGTTAATTTACTCTCACAATGAATGTTAACATGCTCTAAAACTAGAATTACACAGCCATGTAGTTATTACCTCCGAGCGTAAACCTTTTTCCACATGTATGCTATGGAACCGAGCCAAAATAAGGCTATTTACATACTTCATGTTCAATTTGGTGAGCTCTCCACTTGGAGAATATAAATATTCCCAGGTCTTTGGTATTATCTTCAAGCTTCGTGAGACATGAGTATCTGACAACTCAACATACCTTAACAAACCCGGGGTTTTGTTTGCTTAAAAGTGTCAATCTAAATGAGTTATACAAAAACAAGTCACCTACTAAGTTTACCTATGAGTGTGGCCAACTTTGCTTCAACACCTTCCCAATTCTCCTGCCACTATTCACAGCAACTGCAATTAGAGTGGAGTCCTTTCTAACGGGCAGCATTCTGCACGCTACATTACGGCTCAACACTTTGGAAAATTCCTCTGAGAAGTTTCAATGACAATAATAAGCTTCCCCACTCCCTTTTTAAAAAGAAATCTAATTAATCATCCTGCCAATCTCATGCAAAATGTTCACTGTTTTTATTGTTTACTTGTTAATGTAACTGTAGCGTGCAGAGGAAGAGAGAGGATGAGGAACAAGCCATGGAAACTCCATTAAATGTTGGATTTTTCCTTTTATATTTTGCACGTTAATCATTTGCTGGTTTTATGCTTTTATTTCTCAGGGCAGAGGAACTTCCCCAACCACATTTGAGAAAATAAACCTCAACAATCCCCCACATCAAGACGGTGCCATTTTTGCGAGCGGTTACAAAAATTATACCCCAAATACTTTGTGAAGCAACATCTTGTGGTATTGAGAAACACACAATGCTGTAACTCAGAAACCAAGATCTCATGGTTTAAAACATGGCACATCCACAAACGTGGCACATCCCTTCTCTGGGTGTACGATAATCCCCCCATTTACCCACGCTCACACGGTGCCTTCGCAGCCCCTGGAAACACATAAACCTGCTAAGCTGCTCCTTCTGCCACGCAGATGTTAATAACTGCCTCAGGAGCAGGAAGTAAAATTGCATGTTATCAGAAATATGAATCTCAGACAGTCGGAAGTGGAGCTGCTGAGCTGTACTTTTTTTCCCCTACAGGTCTCTTTGTGCCCCGAGTTTCTCCAGTGCTGAAGTTACCTTACTTTCTTACACAGAAATATTTGAATTAATTCAAAATAATGATTGCGGGAAAGGATAGTTACAGGGAAGAAGAAAAAGAAATAGTCCCAAGCATCAGAGATTCAGGAGCATAAATTATATTGAAAGTCTGAAGTTCTTATGTGATGAAATCGCATTGATTTTGAAAAAACTTGTGATCCCTGTGCATTTGCAGATCTTCCCCCATAACAGCAATCTCAAACCTCACAGCTAAATGTTACAAACCCACACTGCCATGAACCTTAAGCGGAACTGTTTGTACCTCTCTGCAAACCTCGTCTATTTTCATTTCCAAAATCAGAGCCAGCACTGGGTTTATGCCGCAAAGAATATAGAATATGCTTTCCCAGAAACTATCGAGGGAGGGAGGGAATTGCTCTTGTATGTGCAGGGCGAGCGGGTGCCTACAGATACCCCCGGGTT
>JAOXNG010000052.1:36515110-36526794 GCA_028566535.1 Scolopax minor | reverse complement strand
CCACGTCAGGGCCCTGCAGGACCCCAACCTTCCTAAACTCAGCGCCGAGTAGAAGAGAGCAACTTGTGAAATAGAAAGACAAGTTGAGCTGTCTTAAGAGGGAAAAAAAAAAAAGAAGAAAAAAAAAAAAGGGAGCCTTAAGAATGAAGCCAGCAAGCTTTGAAGAGCCAGCAGGCTCCCATGTTAGCCATATGCCTTCATATGTCTGTTCTGTGGGAGTGTTACAGCTCCTGCTGTTCCATTCTTCACTTTTTAAAGAAAATGTTACAAGGCCACAAGGACTCACAAACATTTGTTGACATTTCTTCTGGGTCAGCCTTAGGAGGCCTGCAAGAATTTAAACATATGGCAGTATTTAGTTGCATGAGGGAATGGGTTGTTTCAGAGAAAAGCAGTATTTCGTTGCAAAACAGTTCAATCCACCATAAAGGTTTTAATTTTTTCTGGCCAAAATCCAAACTTTTCTTATTCTATTTGTCACATTATATTTTTAAAGCAACAGCATTATCAGTTGAGCTAGTATCACGAAATGTTTCACGCTATTTTCTACTGCCCTTCACACAAATAATATCTGGATCTGGGGTTCCCGGTCAAACACAAGATGTGTGTTTATATTTGAAAAGGGGGAAAAGAGAAAGGACCAATTGATTACTGAAATGAAGATTATTTCCCAAACTTGTCAGAGGATGCAGAACTGTTGCCATTTTGAACCACAAAATCACCTGATTTGGGATCTCAACACGTTTCTGTAGCAGCAGATATGCGTTTGCAAAGGAGAAAAATGGGATTTCCCAGGCTTTATCTTGTTATTCAGATAACATTGTTCTAAGTCAGTTGCTACTAAACGCACAACAGCTCACTTGCTGGCATTCTTTATACACCTTGCTGTTCAAGAAAAAAAATTCCATTGCAGGCAGAGATCTGAGCTGAGGTTTGTCTCAAGCCATGAATAAAGGGCAGCACAATGTAAAACTCACTCTAAACCACCCTGGGAACTCACCTGACACAGCAACGGACCCCACAAGGCAGGGCAAAAGCCCTGTGCAGACCATATTTTCCTTCAATTTTATTTCCTTCAACCTAATGAAGGAGCTCCTGACACCCTTTCACTTGCATGATATTAAATAGACCCCAATCTTGCCTACTAATTGTACGGACCATTTATTTAAAATCACTGACTTAAGTTGTTTTCCATGGAAAACAAGGATGCAAGAGCCATCCTCTGTTATAAAAACATTATTGTTTTTTTCCAAAATATACAGCAAACCTGTTTTTTAAAAGGTAGGCCTGATCCAGAAATTATGCTTTTCTTAAAATGTTCTGCTAGCTAATATCTACCCTAACACATTCATAGACTCCTAACAAAGTTATTTAATTTTAACATTTTACACAAATAAATGGAACATCTCTGGATGGGGAAGTTTAAGAGCCAGAGGTAGTATGATTTTTGTATGCACTTTCTTGTAATTTAAATTGAAATTTGAATTGAAATTTAAAATGAGTCAGAGGACAAAATTTTGCCATTACAAATTGTGTGGATCTATAAATGACGTGATTGAAATTTCAAGTCAAGTTCCATTTATTTAACTTCCATGCTCTCAACAAAACTGTCACCTGAATTTGGTTAGAGAGACAACTATCCAAAACGCTGCAGACTTTGCAAATCCTTATGAAACAGAGCACGTCACATCTGATACAGCTTTGCAAAAATAAAGTTTTTATATTTTTGCTAAAATTAATTTGACATTTCCTGAAAGTTATCCACCCACATTTAACCTTTATCCAAAATTACCTTTTATTCCTCACTATTCAGTAATAAACTGCATGAGGCATTCTGATACCAAGGGAAGGTAAAGCCGAGTTTCCAGATGCAGTTATTAACAATAATCATACCAGGAAAACAAACATTACAATGAGTAAGAACCTGTGGCTTCAAAGGAAGCAGTAAATCAAACAAATACTAATTGTCAGTCACCACGTAAAAATCCTGATGACTTGGGGATGGGACGATTTGTGCTCAAAGTTTGGCCACAATGGAAGGTCCTGACTCTACAGAAGACACATTGGGAAGAAAGCAGTGTCCTCAGTGCAACTCAAATGCAGAGATTTTAGTCAAACACATATTTGCTGCAGTACATAAAATGTAGTTGTTGAGAACGTAGTCTAACCTAACACAGCAGTGCCCAACCTGGCAGCTGAATTCAAAGCTTTAAGAATCTGAGAGCCAGATGGATCAAAAGATATATCACCAGCACGGGAAAAATAACAAAACAATGAATAAAAGGGACTGTATGACTCACTCAAATGTCAGCAAGAAAATGGCATCAGAGAACTGAAGCCATCAGCTTGTAACAATAACTAAAAGGTTAAAAATAAGTTTTATGCATTCAGAGAGGCAGGAAGATTTGATGGCAAACTTTTCATTGCCTTTAATGGCAAGGCTCTAAAGTAATTAAAGCCGGGAATTGTGAAGGAATTCTTATGATGAAATTTTCATCCAAGCCCTTGCCATTACATTTACCTTCTTGCCAACGTTATGATGGCAAGAATTACCATGGGGCTCATGATGGTCAGTCTTTGTCTGACAGAGATGAGCAGTCGTGCTTGGACTCTTGGAGAGAACTGTAGCTCTCCGTTTTGTATTGAGGAGAACCTAATTCCAATCACCCGAAAGCAGAGGAGAGTTTGTATTTAGCTACTAACCCCTATCTAATTCACTCCCCTTGTACATGACAAGAAATCGAAGACACTCTGATGCACCCATGAGCAATTATAAAAGCTATGCAAATATTGCCAATGTATCTATAAGTATTCATTTCATATTAAACCTTTTTGATCAGACTCACACACTTCCAGATTCTATTTCTGCAAATATTTCCCTCAATTCAGATTATCAAGTGCGTTTGCTGAAACAGCATATTTTAAGTAACTATTCACAGCAGACTTTCAACTTGTAATTGCTAATATTCATGTCAGAAACCTAACTCACAACCTACACTTATCCATTTAGGAAACTGAAGGTTATCACATTACTTCTACATCCCATCAACACAGCTCAAAATGCATCAAACGGCTCACAAAAAATACCAGAATAAAATACGATTATGCTAACAATGCACATTGGTGACCTTGTGCGAGCGGTCTGCTGAGGAAAGCTGATGACATACACAAGTATTTGCTGAATATTTTGCTGAAATTAACTAATTTTCACTGAATGTATTAGTACGTAACTGTTGCATGAACATACTGCAAATGGAAAAGCAAGATGACCTTCATTTAATGAATTCTTTCTTACAAATTAACTACACTCCTATAAAAAAATACTTTAAAATCTCAACTATAGATACTCAAAATGTTTCTGTTTTAAATGGATTCATAATGTTTTATTGAAAGTTGCAATTCTGGAATAAACAACTGGAAATTAAGTTGATGTGGTTTAATATTGTTCTTTGTAGACCCTGATGTACCTCCAGCTGAAATCAATGCAAGCCAGCTAAACAAATGCTCTTGGCAGCTACTTGCTTGTGCCTTAACATATTAGCCATTCTTTTGATGAAATCAATATTTATAAATGATTTTTTTCACTTTTAAAACACTGCAACTGCTTCTGAAAGTCACCGAGCGCATACTGTCTTCTGCACAAACTTGCAGACAAATAAACCCTGACTGTCAAGTTCATAATTACAACACATTTTCAACTCCTACGCTTCTGTATTATTCGTTGGTCAATATTTGTATTCCTTTTCTGCTCGGCGTGAGACGCTGCTTCAGCTGCTTGTGGAGACTCTCCTCCAGCAAAGCCACCTCTGGGGCAGCGTCTGCTCTTATTGCTTTGTTTTCTCAATATCCCCCGTTCAGCTGAACACCCTTCCACACTCCATCATCGTTAACACAACCACAGCGAATCCAAGGTCTCGGAAAGCTCTGCACTGTATCTCCTCATATCTTTCATTTCTACAAGGGCTTATGAAACATTAAAAGGCCTCGCTAATATTAGATTGTTGTAAAGCTTCCTGAGCTGTCTCTTTTCATTTCCACCATTTGTAATAAACATCCCAAGACTAATTTTTTTAAAGGCAGACTCTCGGTGGCACATTATGTGCTAACTTCTGTTTCAACCTTTCATACCATGGCTGATAAATGTTGTGAGCCAGACTCTGTGTAGATACATGGCTACTGAGAAATGTCCTAATAAAAACCATGCAAAGCTCCGCCGCATGTGAGATTAAACGTTACATCCATTTGTTTAATTTTAACTTCTAAACTCTGAGGAAAGGAGGATACATGACCGTGATTTTATGGCAAGTTAGGAGCATCTGTTTGGATAAACTGTAATAATCACAGTTAGAATTTCTCATTATCTATGTCCAGTTGAATGCTCAACACTTCTGGATGTTATCAAATCTAAACAAACTACAGGCCCCTTTTCAGCAATAATTAGCTACAATTAGCAAACTTGATGGCTGCCTCAATCAAAAACATCGCAAGTGAGGCTTTGTAATTCCCATCACTCGGGCTGAAATACAGATTTGGTCAGGATAATTTCTGTTGATACAAAGCCTAATAAAAAATATCAGCTCAAGCAACTATTATTTTCATTATCCAACAATATAAATGGCTTTGCTGCACAGAAACAATAAAGATGATGGGAGCTTTTCAGATGACATCTGACTTATACTCAAAATCAGGAAAAACTAGATTAGCCAAGCACAAGTTAAACTCACCACTAGAGCTTATAAGAGATCTAACCATCCTGATGTATCTCCACTCCTACGCTGAAATCCTGGCAAGACACTAGCAGCAGCTCGGTTTGATGGCTCTATTTTCATTGGGAGCACCATTGCAGTATTTAGCAAATCCTTCATCCTCCTTTGTTACCACTTAGTACAACCCCAAACAAATTGCATCCAGTTCTTGGGAAGGAAGAATTCTAATTCAGTAAACTGACATTAACCTTTTTACTGTCTTGCATTAAATACCAGCATGTTTTCAGTAACAGTTTCGGTTCAGATTTTTCTCAGGTACTTTTTGGCTGAGATAAAACATCTTGTAACTGATCTTTTTTAACAAAAGCTAAGGGTTAAGCAGCTCCAGCTGGAAAGAAGGCAAGACCAAGTTGACCGTGTCTTTAAGAAGAGCACAACTTTTTCGGGATGGCCAAAACGCTGTTGCTAGAATCTCCCCAGTACAGCCTCTGTGCCAATATATCGCTCTTCTTTCACCCCAAGCTGAGCTGATTTTATGTGTCTTAAAATGTACAATTTTTTTTTTAATTTGTCATTTTCACAACCTTAAGAAAATGTTTGTCAAGCACCTTTCTTGGCCTACCAGCTATTAAAAGATCGAGTGTCAGCTGGTTCTCGCTCTCTGTATTTCATTTCAATTCGTCCCCCATCCCCATAGTTCAAGCTCAGGATGCACTGAATATAAACCAACAATGGTGAGGAGGCAATAAATCCACAAAGGCTCCCATAGAAAGGAACACTCCTAATTCCAATATCTCACATCGCTTGCACTTTTTCTCTGCTTGAACATCTTCCTTAGCATTTCCTTTCTGCTGAGCAGCTCCAGCCCATCTTGACCTACCACAGCTGTAACCCGTGATGGCTCTGACCTACAGAAATACTTCCCAGCCAATTTTGAGAGAACAAGAGCTTGGCCTTGATAGTTTCTCCCTTATCAGCAATAATGAAGTGATTTTTGCACAGCAGAAAAATGCTGCAGGAATATTAGCTTTCTTGGTGGGCAAGAAGCAAAAGAGCTGTTCTGATTTTGAGGTTTTATCCTCGAGTACCTGCTACTGACATATCCAAAGCCCCACCTGTAACAAAGGGGTTTGAGAGCTATTTTCCTTTTTTTCTTGTCCTACCTCTCCTTAAACAATCTTAAACATACCTTCAGACACAGACAGAGAAAAACATCCCTGGTCTGGAGAAAATACAGTTTGCACTTAAAATACACAGAAGAATGGAAAATGGTTCTGATTGTATCATACCGTGTACGAATGACACGTGTGCTCCACCAGCAATGAGTGACATGCCCAAGCTAAGAAGTGCTTAATTTTGCTAATTTAATGTCAATGTGTAGGGTTAACCATAACTGCTTCTGCAGGTTCTGAAGGCCACTGTTGGCCGTATTCAGTTGTACTGTACATCCATGGGTTTTTAGCCTCCTGCACAACACTTTTTCATATGAAAACTCTTCAGACCTTTTAGATAGCTTAGATTGGAAATTATTCCTGGTTTGACAGTAGGACCTATTTCCCTAAAGGGAATTTCTGGGGATTTCTGAAACCATTGCCAACATATTACAAGAGATGGGCATAGCCACCCAGGAAAGTGTAAAGAGACAAATGAGTTGGATAAAGGCCATAAAACAAGTCATTAGAAGAAATCACAAGGGCAGGAGAAGAGCCCACATTTTTTACTAAGATCCCTCTAGATTAGAAAATGTGACATTAACCCCTATACTCTATCTATCAATCTCTATCTATCAATTTCTCTTGTCGGTTTTTACAGGACCCAAAATCCCTTCTCGCTGACACCATTTTTCTGTTGGTGATACCAGTGTTTCTTTAAAATGTCATTTTTTAAAGTAATTTAAAGTGACTTTAGAAATATCTTTTAAAAAAATAGCTGAAACTTTAGAGGTGTCTAAATTAGCAGAGTCTCACTTTCTCTGGCACCATGAAAACATGGCTCCAGCCTTACATCAGTCAGAGATGTATGGTTTCAGCCTCTCCTTGCTGACAACGGTGAAAGACAAAAAACTGAGAAGCATTTCAGCTGGCAAAGACAAGTCACTTCTGCTAGATGAGTTTAATTCATGAACTGATAAAAGTATTCCTTTGCCAACACATGCTGTGCTTAAAATAAGGATCATTACTGATCTAGATATCCTGCCATAATTATATTAGCAAACACTTTCTACTGCAGAACAAGACCAAAACCGTATCTTCTTCACTAGAAATGTTTTCTGTTTTAAATTTTGAACCACAAAAAACACTTTAAACTTGGAGCAGAAGGTTTGGAAAGAGTAAATTTCTTCAAAAGGTTATATATTTTACTTTTGAAGCAAATCCTGAAGCTACCATCCTGACCTAAAAGTAATACAAATACCAATATGAAAAAAAACGTGATTTCAGGCACCTTACCTGTGAATACCACCTCTATATTCTGTAGTTCAACGAGACTAATTTTAGTGGATTTTCCTTGTCCTCATCATGCTAAACAGGAACAGCTACGACTGACGCCACACAAAACAGAAGACACTCACAGTAACTGTGCATACATCTCCATGTATCCATATGGCTTTGAATATACCCATCTATTCTGTCCTATTCGGAAACAAGAGGCAGACAAGGAAATAAATTTGGAAGCTAGTTTTGGTTGAATCCAACTGACATGACGTGGGAGCTTGCAATTCCTCTTAAGTTCAATCTTAGCAGAAGAAAGATTTGCTAATGACTTTCAAAACTCTTACATGAGTCATTTGCTAAGAATACTAAAGGATGGAATTAATTTTCCTCTGAATTAAAAATTCTAGATTTTTTTTTATTCCAGGAAAGAAGTATCTAAAATCACAGCAAGTCTGTTGCTTTAGGATTTTTGCCTATTTTAGCATCCAAGAAATGATAACTTCAAGGTAGTAAATGCCCTTTCTTTTCTGCATAAAGAATTACCATTATTTGGTCTATGACTGAAGCAGCTATTGGGTAACATTATTCGAAAAGAAGCTGGAGAAAATAATAACAGTTCAAGAATAAGGAAAATATCTATTGAAATTCTACACAATAATATCTGGAAAAAATACTTGGAAGAAATTATTAGCCTGCATTGATTTAGTGCTCTTTCTTTTGAAAACCTTAACAGTTCTTTGGGAGACTATTACAGCCAGATTTATCTGAATTTTGTCTCATTCTGTGGTACTCTCATCACCTCCTTGAGAAACAGTTTACTGCTGAAATAAAATATTTACATTTCCTCCATTTTAAATCTAAGGGAAAAAATAAGTGGAAAAGAGCAAATTATATACAAGGGAACATTTTGTGGTCTGATCTACTGTAAAGAATTTTCACAACATTTATTTTTCAATGGTAAGGGCAAGACTATGGATTTCATTAGAGGTCAATTAATCAAATATATGCTCCTTGGTTTTCTCAGGCTCTATGAGAATATAACAATCATAGAATGTTTAATTTGAAAGAGCACAAGAGTTCTTTTATACAGAAAAAACCCCTTAAAATAAAGGTTGTCATCTCTGAGCTGGAAGATGTTGAATAAACCTGAAAAGGATAATTTTAGCAAACAACTTAAATTTCACACTCTGTTTACTTATTATCTGAGGCTTTAACAAAAAGTGTTGGTATTCCCTTGCTCCAAGATCCCTATTCCAACAATGTTTCTACTACCTGGCTTCAGAAGCAACAACTCACTCCAGGATGATATTGGGGGTTATTTAATGATGGCAGTTAAGAAGAACCAGACTGATTTAGTGGGTTCAGTCCAGGTTTAGGTAATTAAAGCTTGTACAGCTGAATGAGTTGGAAGGGCTGTAGCAGCTTTATCTTGATCATTCAACAGGAGAAACTCTTCTGACAACCATTTAGGCTCAGTGCCATAGAAATATTCTGGCATAAGTAATTCAATCCTCTTGACTCAGCTTCCTTGCAGCAACCCATGGCCTCTTTGAAAGATGACTACTACATTTGCTCCTGAGGATGATAAGATGCATATGATCTGCCTGTTTCACTGCTTTGCAGATCATTCTCAAGCTTTTAAAGTACATAATGATGCATGAAATAATAAGAAACACAGCTTAAAGAAAAACAAACAAACAACAACAAAAAAGCACCACAACAACAACAAAAAAGGGGATCCCTGTAGTAAGTGTGCTGGAAAATTTGAACTGAAAAATCTGAGCTTGGGAATCCACTGTGTGTGGCACTCTGAACATGTAGACCTGACCCACGACAGTTCAGTAGTAAAAATCTCATTGAGTTCAAGGAGATCAAGAATATGGAAAGGGAATCCGTGGTATTAGTATATTTAAAAACAGGCAATAGAGACTTAGGTTAAAAGAAGGATCTGGGCACTGAAAAGATGAAAGCCTAGGCAATATGGGGATGAAAAGTCAAGAATAAGGATTCATTTTATCTCTGCCTTCTTTAATGCAAGAGGAATAAAAAGAAATTTTATTTGACAGAGTGCATATGGAGCAAAGAAGATCCATGTTCTTCCCAACTGGTGCTGCTTACTCTATCTTTTATTTCAGCTCTCACAATGGAGCCCATAAACATAGTTTGCCGTAGAATAGAACTTAAATTTTAAGTACAACACCTTTGTGATCTGTCCCTTTGCCTATATTTAAGCACGTGAATCCATCCTTGAAAGGACAGACGCCTTCCACATAAATATGTGCTAAGATTCCTTTGATAGCCAAGAATATATAAAGCTGCTTATCACCCCCTGAGACAATGCCATACCCTGCCCAAACTTCACTGAGAGCACTTCAGAAAAGAGCAACCGAGAAACCGCTGCGGGTGGGTAACACCCCTGCGTTACTCTGTTTGGTGTCAAGGGTCCCTTTCCCTCCAGCACTTTGAAATCATAGTTCCACAGATAAATTCTTTGGAAATTTCTCGAAGGAGAACTGATGCGTATCCTTTATTCGGTGATATAAAGCAAAGCTGAGAGATAATTATCTTGTGAGCATGGAGTCAGTGCAGTGTAAAAAAAGGTGCCAAAAATTCCAGTGCTGTCATTAACTGCCGCTGGCTGCTTGTCATCTGAGCGTGCAGGACAGCCCATCAGCCTGCACCCGTGATGGGGAGATGAGAACATACCTGCACACAGCAGGATACTTATAAAATCTAATCATGCAGGGGAAAAAAAAATACAGAAATTGCCTCACAAAGAGTTGTAGCACTTATTTCAGTTACATGACATTTCATTTTTCCTGTGGAGCAGGCAATGTCATATTGCTGATCTTTCCCTGATTTAAAACCAAGTTTCCAAAAACCCATTAAATACTGAATTTTTGTGTAGTCCCTGAATTGAAACAGGATCAAGGAGGAAAAGAACCACTAAATTAGTGGAAAGTTTTCTCTATTTGAAACTGATCTATTTCCTTTGAAAGCTCTCAACATTTTTACCTTTTTTTAAAGCACCCTGTAAACATTTGCACTTAAAACAAGGGGGTTTTGCTCTGGCTTTTGTTATACAAATAAGCAAAGAAGTTGCCTCCGTGCCTGAGGTGGTGTACTACTGAAGAAAAAGAAGAGGAGCATCAGACATTTTTAGTCTGACTCCAGGCACCTCAGGCAGGCAAAGCAGAAGTACTTCAGAACAGCACATCCAACCGTGTATAGGTTTCAATGCTACAGTAAACTTGAGACATGCAATACAAGACCAAAAACATCTATAAATATAATAGATGTCTTCTCATGGAACATTGAGAAGAGAACTTGGGAAATCAATAGGTTTCACCACTGGCATGGGTCCTGGAACATGTTTGTTAAATAAAACCCCACTGATGATACTTATAAAAAAAATTTTAAAAATTCACATTCCATGTTATAGAAGAAGAAAAGTACAAACTGAGAAACAACCCAGTGACCTGATCTGAGCCCAGCTGACTCCTGCCCAAACTGTGACATCCAAGAGAAAGACTAACCATTCCCCGACTCTCCTGCCTGCGTGCCAAAATGAAATAAAAAGAGTTCCCTTTCTTTGTAGTATCACAGTATTTACAATAAAGCCCTCAATCTGGGATTTCAACTGATAAATGTGCATTTTATTTTATTTAATGGCTGGCCAAGTTCTCCAGCCGTTTCAAGAGACAACTTGCTAAACTTCTAAACCATTTTAACTTTATCTGATTTCCCGTTCATCTCTCTTATTGAGTCGTAAAGCACATTTTTCTTATTCACAGAGAGTGCCACGAACGCAGATTTCAGCTGACGCCTGATCTACATGACAGCTGCTGAAGCCAGGGACAAGAGAAACCATATATCAAATTGAATGCAGCAGGATATAAACGACAGCACCTTCCGCAGTAGGTGCATTGCTGAACATCGCATCTGCAGAGCTGGTTAAGATAGATTGCTGGGACCACTGCATTTTACTCTCGTGGCAGGGGCAGATGGAGGGTACTTCTGCTTAGACTGCAGCAGGTCTGACTCTCCTAGAAAGCTCGTGGCAGCAGGACTAAGGCAACTCTGAGGTGAGGCTGCATGAAGTGAAATTTCTCACGCTGGACTCGGTATTTTTATATATCTCTCTACCTATCTATGTGAGACATAAACACGGAGCTTCACCTGGTTCCATCCACCTGCAGGTGCAACTCCCCAGAGAGGACACATCCTCAGATGGCAGGAACTGCCATCACACCTACTGCTTTGTTATTTCCACCTTTCCCCTGTCCTTCTCGGGCTTTGAGGAACATCCATTCTCACCCAGGCAGGCTCCCCCCAGAAGGCCAGGCGGAGCTCAGACAAAGAAGAGCTTTGGTGACACTTCCAACTGGCATCCTTTCAGCTGATGCTTCACCAACAGCAAGATGTGCTGATGCTCAGAAACATCAGAGTCCAAGCCCAGGTGCAGTTCAACTGAGGTTTCAATGGGACAAGAATATCCTGCAAAGCTCCCAAAATCAGTTTAGGGTTCATGCAGCTCATAGGCACT
>JAOXNG010000052.1:36503373-36515010 GCA_028566535.1 Scolopax minor | reverse complement strand
ATGCCCTGAATACTGATGGTGTCAGCCTGGTGGGCCTGCACTTTTCCTTTCTTCCATAAATACAGGGCAGGCCCACGATAGGAATATGAATTTTGAGCATATACATCATTTACCTCTGGGACTACGAGAACCATCACTACATGCTACATGCCTCTCTCTATAAACCTTCCCCTCTTGACAGCTCCTTGCAAATTTTTAAACAGTATAGTCAATGGATGTGGAGAAATGGCAGGAAAACAGGGAAGGAAGAAAAGAAAGACAGAAGGCAGACAAAACAGTCCTTGTCGGAGGAGCTGGAGAGCAGAATGAGATGGCATTTCCAAGGACTGCCCAGCACATGCAGTAACTATTGTGAAAAGCTAGAAAAACTGCTAGAAAAGGTGCCCAGCTTCATAATCACTTTAACAAGCCCTTTTATTGGTGAGTTCTGTGCAAAACAGGCCTCCCCTTCCCTTGGATTTTCTCCCTCTCTCAAGGTTACCTGGCTTTACATTTCTTCTGGCTTTACATTGTCTTCTGCACCTCTCTCAACCCACTCAGCATTATCTAAGCACTAATCTTACAACTTTACCCCCTGTGAACTTCATTACAGTGTTCACCCCCATTGTTACACACGCGGTTGCTGCCTCTACATTGACATAAGGATGTTTGGAAGCATTTTGGCACACGTTGGATGTTAACAGTTACTCTATAAACCAAAGTTTCATTCCAGTTTCATACAGAGATTGAAATATTCACAAATGTCAGATTTGTGTCTGCTCCTGTACTTATGTAAATTGAAAATACAAGTCATCACGCATATAATACACCCACGCACCCTCTTAGCATGGACTAAAATACAATTCAAATACAATACACTATGATGGTTTCTGAACTCTTAACATCAGATTAGGGGTTTAATTATATATTAATTAAATTATTTATATGAATGTTTCAGTGAAGGACTGAAACAACTCTCCACATAACATCTCACTAAGGCCACGGCTATCAACATCTAAATATATTCTGTAGAGGACCTAGGTATCTAAACCAATAGATGCATTAAAGTCCTCATTTAGATAATATTTTTAGCTGCTATAAATGCTATCAAAAGGCTCTACTCTTTCTCTATTTATTAAAGTATAGTAATCTTCTGTTCAAAAAATGTCTTGTTATGCACCTTTTTTTTCCATAAAGTAAAGATTGGCCTTAGCAGGCAACAATCAATGATGGAGATTTTCATTTATATCATCTTAACTTCTTTATTGCTTTCTAGTCCCTAACTTAGTTTGGAAAACGTCAATGGGAGAGGCTCTATATCGTAATTACCACTACACAAACAAAAAGGTACCTTTCCATTCAGCCAAATACGGAGCAATAGCACACAACAGTGTGGTTTTAGACCAACTTTCTCCTGAAAACAGGAAACACGGTCCAGTTTTCAATGCTTTCCCTTCCAACTTCTCACCTTTCAGCGTGACATTTTATCCACTGATTTATAATTATAAGGACACTTCTCCCTGAATAAATGTTCTATGGAACTCAAAGGCTTGTGTAATTGAATTAACAGGTTTATAGAAAATAAGTTTTAGCCAAAACTGCAAAGCTGGGGGTGGGGGAAGAAGGAATATTTCAGCAAGATGCAGCCTATTATGTAAATTTGTCACCACATGCCATACATAATGAATAAACCTTGTGCTCTTAACACTTTGATTATAGACTATACAGACAATGCAAATTAAAATTCCTGCTGCTCTATAAACGCAATGAGAGGAAATTATGTAAATTTTAACACATTAGATTGATTTGGTTGAAATGAAACCTGTTCCACTTGATGTTTTAGGGGAAGAGCCACAATTACAATGATTGAGAAAGTGCAGTGTTAATGAAGTGTGTTATTGCTAATCAATTCCTCCTCCTCTGGTAATGGCACAGGCATGTGCACTCTCACTGCATCGCTCGTTGGCAAATGTAAGCGTAACCACTCACACCACCCCGTCGTCTCCGTGGCTGAAATGAGGGATACCATAATCTCAGGTATATGGTCCTGCTTAGCATCTGAGATTTCACAGGAAAACTATTGCAGATCTTCAGGAAGGGTGTGTCTTCTCCCATCTATATACATAGACACACAACATGTGTGTGCGCTTGTGTATATAAATATATTATACATTTTATATATATATACACACACACATATAAAACTTTTTTGGCAATACTTCCTGGCTGACTATAATACTGCTGTCTTGAAACCTGCTGTAGATTAGGTGTGATACCAACCATGTAACTTCACCTTGAGATAAATAATTACCTTTCTACTGGCTGATCTCCTGGAAAACGTGGAATTAGATTATCACACCATAATAATTTCAACAGGTTTAGTTAATAGAACTGGAAAGAAAAGTCTTTCAAGCCTAAAGTTTTCTGCGCAAATTGAAGAAACTCAAATATCAGACTCAGTGGTTTCAAAAGTTTGGCACAAACAACATCTTCTTCCAATAACAGAGTTACCTGGGAATTATGGTGGGAATTTGGCACATCTTTACAAGCGAGCGTGGCTGATTTCATCCTGTTCCTCGCTGTAAGGAACTGCGGCACCCGCGGCTGATAGAGCTGTTTTACAGAGAGCTGATACGTGAAGCAGATCAGAGCTTCTTCACGGGAAGCAGAGGAGCATCTCTCCAAGCATCATGTCACCATTTTAAACAAAATACTTTATAGAGCTCCTCACCAGCATGACAATGAATTGCAGAATACTGCACTGTCATCTTGTCTTAAATATTTACTGTGTTATATCAGATAATTAGATTATCTATCATAATTTTGCATTTTGTGTGCTTCTGTTCTATAAAAATTTCCATAGCATTTGTATAGAAGAAATTTCATTTGCAGATATGCAGTATTAGAAATCTGTGGCACACGTTATTCCACAGGTAAATCTGAGAAGGGGGGATAAACCAACTCATTTTATTTTCTTTCTATTGATATAACTTTTACATTAGTCTCAGAAATATTTGTCAGCACATCTAGCGACTGCATTTGTTTCCTGTCTCTGCTGACTTGTCTCCCACTAATTTATTTCTATTCCTGCTAAGCTATAAGAAGTGCTCTGCACAGAGACATCTCACTGGCTTCAGCAACAGTTTGACACATGGGATTGTTGCAGGTCACGAACAGAACACACACAGAATCAGGACAAGACAGGCAACGAGGGAGCTTTTATGCAGGAATGACATAGCAGATAAGCACACAACACACACAGACTGGCACTTACCATAAGAAATTTTAGTACATTATGTTTCATCCATGAACATGGAAAAAAAGAGGGGTTGGGCCCCCGCTGTGAAAGGAAATCTGGGAGACCAAGAGAAGAAAATGCAAAAATAAAAATAAAAGGGAAAGATACAAAGGAATTAATCTTCCCTCAAAATAGAACAATGCTTATTTTCTGCAGGCTGAGTGTCCCCTCTTGTACCAGCGTGCACATCTCTGCAACCTTTAGGGTTTTAGAAAAGCCAGCCCATTTTTGCATCGTGGCTGCCACCGGTGGCGACCGAGCGCTCTTCCTTCAGACCATGGGCTTCTGCCACCACCCTACATTCCTGGAGAAATCTGCTCTAGAACTCTCTCCTCCCCATTAGGGCCCACAGTCTACGTCAGGCTGTGCTAATTAGAATTGCAAAGCATGACGTGGTCAAAGAGCCCCTTGGAGCTTGGCAAACATGAGATTTGCAGAACAAAACATGAAAAAACGCAGCAAATGGAGAAACGGGAAAAACAACGCCGACTAATAGAACTTACAGGAGGTAGGAGCTAAGCATTTCAGTTGGCAAGATTTGGTACAGATGTTTAGTTCTATAAAATAAACACAAAGAATCACAGCAGTAAATATCTCACCTCACAGGAACCAGCTTATTTTCCAGCTCACAAAGATCCTAGAAAAACGAACCTCTCCACACTAGCTTTTGCTTGAATTCTTTGACTTCAGACTGCTTTGTTTATAGGAAAAAGCTCTCTTTGATGTTGGAATATTAGAAGGAGTGAAACAATAAATTTCCCATATTCTAATATCCAGACATCCTGAGCTTGTTCAAGGACCCCTTGATTCATGAAGGCAAATAATTAAATTACCTGAAGCTTTGATCAGGGAGTTGCTGCAATCCCTTTTTGATGTAGAATGTGGCTGTTTGAAGCTCCAGGCAGACAACTAGCCCATATGTTTTTAACCCTTTTGCCACTAGTAGTGGATTTTATGCAATGCTTTGGCACTGCAAAGTGAGCACCCACAATATCATTTGGGGATGCTGCTCCAAAAGGAGCAGGTCCGGCAGGATCCTTGTACCACAGACTTGACGGGATGCTTATTGAAAGGTTGAAACCCCCCGTTCGAAAACAAGCTGAAATTACTTTTCCAGTCAAATTAACTTGCTTTGTTATCACGCTTTGGAAGTGGGTCTTTAGATGGCATGTCATAGAGACACACAAAAACACTTAGGAGAAGCCTTTGCGATACATGAGTTTTCATCACGTTCGGTGCTTTCCAACTATTTCCCCCCAAAGACAAATCATCTAGTCAGGTGAAAGAATGCTCTCAAAGTAGCAAAAACAAATAGAGAGTTTCAAGCTTTTCATTCTTCCCTCTCCTCAAACACAAGCACCTGGATGAAGTCATCTCTGCCACTAACGAGCCAAAGTCCTGGCCGCGCTGCCTGTGAAACGAAATGGGAACTAGACATCCATCCAGACCTCTCAGCTGATTTGCAATTCTGAATATAATTACTGAAAGAATTCCTCTCCATAAATGAGGAATTCATTCATTCATTCTAGGATTCTTTAGGGACATGAGGAGGTTACTAAAAGGGCATAATTAGAAGACAAAATTAATGTATAGAGATCTTTTATTCAGTTCCCTATACAGCTTCAACAACTTAGCCATATATGTAGATATATATAATGCCCCCCTAATTTTAGCAACAGTTCCCTGGATTATGGAAATGACCTCACCAGACTACTGAGAAGGAGGAAAACCAGTTTTGCAACAGGACTTTTTCTGGTATCGTTCATGGTAGAAAGGCATCTGTCCTTCAAGGCACAGCTGCGGAAAGGATTCATGTCATTCAGAGTGACATCTCAATTCGTGAGGATCCAGGCTTAAGAAAGCATAATGAATATGCCTGGCTTGCTATAGATAACAGACAAATTATTTTGGGGGCATGAGGATGCAGATAGAAATTCGTGCCTGCACATTTAAAACACTCGATATGTTATTAAAAACTAATGTGTGTTTCTATTTGGTTGGAAAATAAAACATGGGCTTCTTTATAAAGCCCAGAGAGAAAATGCACATAATCAGCTGGTGAGAGTGAGAAAGGAAGTCCATGTGTATACAATTTTATGGTTTTTTTCCATTAAGTCACATGGGCTGCATATATAACTAACACGTGGAACAGGAAACTGTCATATCTGAGTGACTCAAAATGCTCCTTGTAACTTTACTGGAGCACATGAAAAGGAGGAGCTGCTGATCTCAAACTCAAGAAGCAATTAGCATTCATTAACTCAAAGGAAGAAACTGCCCAAGGCATTCATGGGTTAAATATAGTCTACTTTTTATGCACATGGAAACAGTTAAAACACAAGCTTTTCTGCAGTTTGTTTTGAATGATTTCATTTCTAGTAAAAATGGATTTAATCTCCAGATGGGGTATACCTTTAGGCAAAAAACAATCTTCTTCTCTCCTCCAGAAGGCAAAATGATTTAAGACCAACAGAAAAGCCTTTTGTACACATTATTAATATAATTTTTGTTACTTTCTTTTCTTGGTAATTTTTTTTCAAAATATAAATAAAAAAAAGTCTCATTTTTTGGTAGTTCTCACGTTATGTGCAGCTTCCAAGAAATAACTTGCTAGACATTCCATTTTGAAGGGTAATCTCATACAGGCTAAATTGTTCCGCAGACTGTATTTGGCCACAGTCCGAATGGGGACAGAACAGCTATGAGAACAAACCAGAGATCTGCACCCAGATCATCAGTAACCGGATACATGTAGACAATCTGGTCCAAGTCTGCTGTGAGGATGGCCTACAGAACCTCACGAAGGCAGTAATTACAGCCAGCGCACTCTCCGACCTCCAGCTCAGCCTGAAAAAAAGCCGAGGTCATGAAAACGAGCAACTGTCAAATCTTGGTAAGTGTCAGAGTTGGCACTTTCTCTATAGACTTGGTCATTTCGGCCAAACTCATTTCTTGTTCAATTGGATTGGATAATTAAACAAATATTAGTGCAATTTCTTACATATGATGGTGTTCCTAGCGCTAGCAGGACTAAAAGCCGGCTTAGCCCTGAAAAGCACACCTCCATGTCAACTCTGTTTAAAAACATGAGTTAATGTAATTACCAAAGCTACTTAAAATTTCCATATCAAGGATATTGCTCAATAAGATCAATGTCAACTGAATAACTCCACAGACTCCAATATAGTTTCTCTGTTTTATATCAGGTTGAACCAGCCAGAATTTTAACCAGTAAAGTGCAAACGTCAGATAAACAGTTTAAATTTGTCTACATAAATTTAAGAAGTCATTAAGTGACTGGTCTAGTTGGAGGTGTCCCTGCCCAAGACGATCTTTAAGGTCCCTTCCAACCCAAGCCATTCTATGATTCTGTAACAAAAGACTCCTAACAACAGTAGCAAAATTCCAAGCATACATTAAATAAGGTGGGCATGTCCCTGGCCTTCTAAATATACCTTTGACATCTGCGTGTTGTATATAAACAGTTTAGTGAGACAGTGAGGCCTCCATTTACCTCTTCATGAGGTTGCTTATTTCTCAGATCGCACCAATGTCACCTTTTTTAACTGGGAATTATTTTTTTATTACAAAGTAAATGTAAAGGAAGTCATTGAAAAATGACTAAAAATTAGTTTTTATCATATCTAACTTCTACCAGTAGTTTGTACATACACCTAGCCAAATACAAACCATGACATAAAGCAAGCAAAACTTCTACTTATAGATCCAGAAAGCAAGCAAAACTTCTACTTATAGATCCAGAAAACTAAGTAATGTGTGAAGAAGGAAACAGGACATTAGTAACTATAAGACTTAAGGAGGGGTATGATTGCATGGCAGCCTGGGAATGGGAAGCCCTTGTTTAATTCAGGGAGAAGCAACAGCCAAAGGAGAAATCAAATGTTGGGTCAGCCTGACCCAGCGAAGAACGTCTCCCCATTTGAGGATAAGTGGCGATGGTTGAATAAAGCTGAAACATGATAATAAACAGGAAGGCTAGAAGAGTCCACGATACCTGATCATGGGAGAGCAAAGTTTGCATCAAAACATGGGAATCTTTGAAGATGAAAACTTCACTGAATTCTGTGCTGTAGAGAGGGAGCAGAAGCTAATAAAGTGAGGCCCAAGAAAAATATCATCCAAACATAAGTTCAATGAACTCAAGATGATGATACAGGAACCTGAGAATCAAGAACTATGAGCTGAGGAGCTGAGGCTCTGTCTTATCAAGGCTGTATAGACAGTAACCCTAAATATTTTATGTTTTATTTCAACCCAGATCATGCAGATAGCCCAATTAGCTCTGAAGTCGCCAAATCAACTTACTTCGTACAGACCAGTGGAGCATGAACTGCAGTATGGGACCAGGAACCACTGAGGAAGGGATCATCTTAAATGAGCTTGGCTACAAGGGTATGACCAAAGGCTGCCCCATAGAAAACCACACACCAGAGATCTCAAAGAGGATTCTCAAGTTTAGAACCTGAAACACAACTGCAGAGTCATAGTTTATAAACGCTTTTTTTCTCATATAAACAGTGCAAAATTCACAATTTTCAGGACAGAAAGAGCTACGATGACCATCCTAAGTCTGGCCTACAGTCACTTGTGAAGCTACCTAATCAGCCCTTTTGTATGCAAATGATAAATTGTTTGTATGTAAATGCCAATGCCTGCTATGTTTTCTTCTTGCTTTAGAAGAAGAAATGCTATGTAAATTGCCACCGTGCTAAAAAGAATTGAAATGCATACTAATCAGCCACATTCTCTGAGCTACACCAGCTATAACTGGAACGGTAACAAATAAAAAGGCAACAATCAGTGGTGGACAAAGTTTTCTATTTGAATCAGAGCCCCCAAGTACAATTATTATTCAACTGCTTTTCAAAATTCTAGAACCTCTTATGTCTGGAGAAATTGGGTTTGGAACTGAATGAACAGTAACTTTCGCTAATGTGGTATATTGAAGATTTCACCGTCATTTCAATTGCAAGAAAAATACGCTGAAAGAGAAAGGAAAGGAGACATTATCTTTAAAAATATCTGTTCACTGTGTGCACTGGATAAATGTTTGAGTGATTCTTCAGTTACACGGGTTTGGTAATCTCTGTGGTTAAATTATGATGGTTTCATGCAGAATGAAGCTGGAGGGTCTGATCACCGCACCGTACATACTGAATTAGCCTGGCAGCACTCAACTGTTTTAATCCTCAGGAAAAGCTCTGCCCTGACCAGAAAGTCCCCTGGAATGAAGAAACGTGCTAAAATCTTGTCTTGAACGGTGATCTAGAAATCTAGAAAGAGTGATACTTAGAAATACCAAACTGTGGTCAAGTCTGCTGATAGGTAGGATTGACTGGCGGAACTACTGTTCTGAAAAGGACAAGATTTAATCTTAAATTTTCAAGTGTTTCCTATTGCTAACGAGACAAGATTTTTTAATTTATTTTGAAAATGATATTCAAAGTCCTGTAATGACCTCAGGATCTCTCTCAGTTAAAATGAAATTATTATTTCAAAAAAATTAGGTATAAACTTGTTAACTGTCAATTTTATCAAACAATTTAAAGGTTACATTTTTAACCTGTTGCTTCAAACAGTAACACACAAAAATTAATTTTAAGTATATAACTGAAAATATACATAAATTTATGCATATACATACACATGCAGAAAGTGCACCTAAGATGTAGACATAGAGTTACATGACTCCAAAAAGGTCTAAGAATCCTTGTCTGAGGCTGGTGTAGCTACAGGGATTCTGTTCTGATAATGAAAACACACTTATTTTTGGTTCAAATACCAGTCAACTTTGCACAAACTCTATTTCCTTTGTTTGCCTTACAATGTCTATGTACAAAAAAAAAAAAAAAAAAAATTAGTTGATAAAAGCTGAAAGGAGTAGTGCAGTTATTCATTCAGCAGCCAAGATCTTTGAGATAATTACTTTAAATCAAGAAGGGACAGACCATTTAAATTTATGACTTAATGCCGCCACATGCATGTATTAATAAAACAGTTAGCATTAATGGAAATAGGGTTTAGTCTCCTGATTAAAATAGAGCTATCATTTCTGGTTTATACTGAACTAATGACTTGTCCTTGGCAGAATGATATGTATGCATGTATTTAACTATTTAACTTAACCACGGAGACCAATTAATATGTTTCTGAAGTTTTATTTTATTTAAAAATATATATCAGCAGCCTCACTGGGATAAAAATTATGTTGAACCAGAGTTTCTGTGGCACCAGTTTAACCTTAAATGTAATACTCTCACATGAAATATCTGATGATGGCACTATTACAAGAGGAAGCAGCAGCTCTTCAAGGGGAGTGACATCAAGCCAGGGAACTTTTTCGCTTACCAAGCTGGCGTAGACTCTGTGATTAGGAAACCCACACTAATTGGACCATACAAAGATAAGGGAGCTAAAAGCTCAGTGCTGTGAAGCCCACAATCTCAGAAATGCTGTGAGTTGTGTTTTAAAGGGTTATGGAATATAATTCCTTCTGTTCATCACACCAGCCTTCGCCTCTGTGGGCCTGTGGCTCCACAGCATCGTTGGGAGGCTGCTGGAGCAGTGTCAGGTCCTACCAACAAATTAAATGAAAGCTTAAGTGTAATTACTGCCTAGATGGGTACTTCCTACAGCTTACATACTGTATCAAGGTTCTGTTCAATTTTGTCTACTCTATAATTCTTTATGATCCGCAACTGTATTTTATGTTAATGTATCTATAACGTGGCTGCAGACTACCTGTTGATGAACTATAAAATCTTCATTAAAATAATGAATTCCATTTGGAAACCTATCGCTGCATTGTTCAACAATCAGTCTGGAAAATCCTGCCTCCTCTTTTACATTCACTTACTCAATCCTTTTGTTCTAATCCATTTACATTGATTTCTACTACTCCAACTCTGCCTACCATTGCATTACAATTAAGAATTCTGATGAACTCTTGCTGATTCAGAAGGGAGAGGGCTCTTACTCATTGCCAAACTTTGAAAAAAAAAAAAAATACAAACAAAAAACCAACACAAAACCCCCTTAGAATGTGCTTAAGCCAGCACTTTAAAATTGAAGAGCTAAATTATGGCTCATGAAGCCAACAGAGCTCAGTGGGACTGGGGATGCCTGAAAGCCACTGCACCACCCAAGCAGTTATGGAAGAAGGGCCTTATGCCTTTTGTCAGGCAAAATTAACCATAATGTCACCTTCCCCGAGGGCACCGCTCAGCAGCAGGGCTGGCTGCTCCAGATATTTGTCTCTCAACTCCTGCTGGCTTTTGCAAGGCACAGCTAATGTCCCAGCCATGCGTGATGTTCTCTGGAGGGCCTTCAACACGACTGGCAGCTCTAACTTTTCCACCCACCTTGAGCCTATGGAAGAGCTTAAGGGACATGGTTCCCTGCCCTGGAGCACCGAGGACGGGCAGTCAACGGGTTTTGGGCTGCTCTTTGTGACACCTTGTCCTCAGCAAAGTGGTGCCCGTTTTCTTGGTGCTCTCTCACCAAGAGTTGTTACTCTAAGATGATTCTTAATTAATATCCCAAATCCGGTGATTGACAGAAAGCTGTACAACTATTATGACTTTGTATTGCCGATTTTGGGGATCAAAGTTGTAGACAATTCTATTAGACACATCAGCTTCTCTGGCTGCGTATCTGCCCAGGTGGGTATAATACAACACTATGAAATTCTGCACTCTGTTACTTATGGTATGTATTTCTTACACACAGGAATGTGATTGGTCTATGAGTCAAATCAAAGATCCAGGCAGCCCAACATCCTGCAATACCCCAACGGGGATGTCTAGGGAAGAGCATCAGAACAGGGCAGGTGGAAACGAGACTCCTTCCAAGCCTGCAACCATTTAAAATCTGCCCTTTGCAATGATGGGTTGTAACAATTCTTTTTATATATATTCCAAGGCATAATAGGGATATTCAGAAATGCTTTGGACCAACCTACTTTTCTCAGTTCTTCAGTTGTAAGGTCCAGTGACCCAGATGTCTATGGGTAAAATTAGACCAATTTGGCCCAGTGTGTCTCTTTTAATCTCTTTTAAGTCTCTTTTAAGACATCTCCATTAAGGATGTCTTTATAAAATCTCTCAAGCACGTCTATATTTTTGACAGATATTTTTTGTTTCGCCACATCGGTTTTTCTTTTTTTTTTTTCCTCCCCGTCTTTAAACCCTCTCACTTGGCCTAGCACGAACCGAGGCCGCCTTTGAAAAAAAAGAAGAAAGAGATTGCAAACCCCTCACGAACCTCCGCCGCCGGGTGAGGCTGAGCCGGTGATTTCGCCCCTCGGCTCCCGGTGCCGACGCTCCGCGGACGGGCTGAAG
>JAOXNG010000052.1:36379017-36389221 GCA_028566535.1 Scolopax minor | reverse complement strand
CTTTGGATGAGTTTACAGCTAAAGGAAAAGGATTGCAAGAAACCAAGAAACTCCTATGGTTTCCTACAATTTTAAGGTATGAGCAGTTGAAGCCAACTCAAAAGCCTCCCGAAATCTATGACTACAGCAGGATGTGGTGACTCAAGAGGAGCAGATGTCTCCAGGAAATACATCAGTTGGTGCTGAGGATCCAACTTTTGACACTTCGACCACTCCACTGTGTCTCAGAATCTCAGAAATGATTCTCGGGGGGATTAATTCAAAAATCACCCTTCTGGTCTGAGCCGCCGATCGGATGCAGGCACACCTACCCACCGATGCATTTATGTGCTTTAAGAGCATTGAAAACAATTTGGTTGGACTAGATGATCTTAAAAGGTCCCTTCCAACCTAGGAGATTCTGTGAAGGATCACTGGCATCCATTGTACTCAGCTCAGTCCATTGTGTATTTTTGCCTCTATGCACACACTCTTATTTAGTATAGCAAAAAGATACACCAGTTGCAAAATAAACCCTTCTAGCTGGTTATCTTAATTCACAATACATAATAGATTATTCATTTTTTTTTAGAAAGGGCAAAACTTCACAACAGAGAGGACTCTGCCAGTGACAGCTGTAAATCTGCTCATTCAATCAAACCAGAATTGCTCCCTTAAAGATTTTTCTGTGACACTATCTTTCAGAAAGGACACCTCGTTCTCAATCCTCCAAAAGGTTATCAGGATCTTAATTTCATCTTTAGTTTTATAAAAGAGAATACCTCCACACAGACAGAGAAAGGGGCCAGATGAAGTGCCCTGGCATTAAGATAAAATCAGTTTGTACAATAACTGCCTCAGAGTACGTGCTTCTGAGAGAATATTTTATTGCATGGGATTCCAGTCCACTGTGCAATCGCTGCCGCCTTCCAGAGTTACCAAAGTAAAGGTTAAAGAAGCAAATCAGTCTGTGCCCAGTAGTTCTTGAACAGCGAGGAGTATTTATACACTCGGGCTAAACTTCTGCAAGAAAATCCCTGCTATTTATTCAGTATCTCTAGGATGCTACGCATAAGTCAACAACAAATCCTGCAATGGTCTAGTAAACTGTCCAGCTCCTTTACTCCTAGGTTTGTACCACAGACTAAATGCAAACATATCGCACGTAACAATGGCACGGGTGTTTCTCTATACAATACATCTATCAGGAGAATAAGGATCTTCATCAAGATCCTCATTTTCTGATATGAAAAAACGTGCTCGATTTTGAATTTCACACATTCATCAGCAGAGCATCACTAGGCAACGCAGAGAACAATACCTCTCCTGCGGAATTTCAAGTGAGTCTGGTTTAAACACACTCTCTGGAAAGGACCCTCTAAGCTGGTGGAGACATGTAGTGCCTCAGACCCCCGTTTCTTCTCTCCCACAGCAATCGTGTCTCCCTTCGTAGCTTTGTCAAAGTCCGACAAGTTTACACTCCTGAAGAAAGCATATGACAAGACCAAAAACTATACTGCAGTCAACAAAAAGATTAAAAACAAGGGCCCTTTTCTCCCATACACCAACAAGATGAGCAGAAATCTCCTTATATCTTTCAGATACACATCCAGAACCATTAAGTTATGTGTCAGACACAGGAGGAACATTGGGATCGGCCTTCGAGATACCACATGAAACTTGGCCGTATATGATGTCAGTGCTGGGCTGGTGATTAATCACACCCGAGTTAGGCTCAATTTCCCTTAAAAGTCAAGCCAAAGACTTTATCAGGTTTAATAATGTTCGCAGACACTTTGGACCGGAATAACAAAGCTGCTGTATCTCTGGTACCCGACCTGAATTTGGATGGCTTTCCCTGGAACAAAGGAACTGAGACCAAACACTACGCTTATCATCACTGAAGCTTAAAAATATGTAAAGATGACAAAAATTACTGAAACCTCAATATACTGGAGATATCTTTGTTTTAATATTGGAGATCTCACGTAGAGGAACACTACACACACGCAGGCACGGTGCCCAAGCTGGATCATCACCCCGTGATAAACACTATTGGTTTCAAACTGAATTTCCAACTGTTTCCAGCAGTAAATTTTTTTCAGTCAAATGCAGAGAGAACTGACTGCACCCCAAGATATGTGTTTTCCTTCTCAAGCACTCATTTTCTCCTGTAATGATTCCTGCACAAGCCTTCTCTCTCCTAGTTTCAGTCACAGCACTGAATTACTGGATTTTAGGCAACAAAAATATCAGTGGATCATGCGTTAACTGTGTTATCTTGATAAATGAAAACATTAACATATATGCAGAAGCACTGCTCTGTGTTAGCCTTAAACTTCTATATACTTTCTCCACTTGCATTAGTCAAAGTTTTGGGCATTTCACACTGGAAATAAATCAAAATGAAGGCATACACAAAATACTCAACTGGACCACAGGAAAGCTACATGAAATCCATACTGTTTATGCGACACTGCATAATTTTGCATGTTAAAATCTGTAGCTATCATTGTACTTTGATCTTGAGAAGAACTGCTACTGTTTCATTATAATTTAATTTTTCCTTGCCTTATCTAGTGAAGATATAAGATATAATTATTTGATTACATACACAGAAGCACCCATGCAAAACTGTTACAGATAAAGATATCTTGTAAGTTTAAAAGGCAGGAAAAACTAGTGATATGTGCTGGGCTTTTCTTTTTTCAAAAGAAAAAAAAAAAAGAGGGTGGGAGGGGGGCAAACCAAAACTGATCTTTAGCCACAGCTCTGAAACTTTATTTTATAGGAAAATACTTGGAGGCTCACGTATATCCAGCCGGTATGTTTGTAAAGTTTTGGTCGTGTGCTGCAGAGAACTACATTTCTGGTAATAGAAAAGTTGGGGTTTTTATTAATAACACTCAGGACAGAGCGAGTCAGTATGTTTGTGGTATCATGGATTTCACTTGCAGTTGTGTAGATCTCAGCACTCATGGGATATGCTCCAGCTCCTGCAGCGTCTCTTCCCAGAGCTTTTAGACTCTCTCAGGACCAAGAGACACTCGTGGTTCCCCCACCAACGGCAGGCATGAGGTCAGCTTCTTTGTCCTCCCCACTGTTGGGCTATTCAGTCACTGCTCATATTTTATAATCCACAACCTCAACATTCTGGAATGTCTTAAAAGCCACATTAATTAAGTCATGCTCAGCTCATCTTTTGTTTCAAAACTGTATTTGGAAATAATTCTTCAAACTACAGTAATTCAAAACACTTGAAGTACGCAGGTTTGGACTACAAACGTTTGTGTCTGAGCTTCTGGCCTTCTCTCTCTCACCAAGGGCAGATTGCGAAACCCTTTTTGTTCAAATACACTACAATCAATACTTTTGTTGCAAAAGTTTACAGCTGTTCTCATAAAAGGTCAACCTTTTTGTTTTTATTTAATTATTATCTATGGCTTCTGGCATAAGTACTTGATGAGAAAATGCCTTTCTATTAGAAAAAAAAACCTCTTCACCAGATAATATAAAATTCAAGGGGAAGAGGTTTATCAGAATCTGGCCTTCTAGGAGAAGCTGTGGTACTACTGACTTGATGGAGAACGATGCCATCACAGTGGCAGTGATTCATTTTAAATGTCACTGCTTTAAAATGCCATCAGTCGAGAGACAGAGCCTCTGGACAGACTCTCCGGCAGCGTAAATCAGCTTAGCTCGGTTGACTTCAGCAGAACTACAGTCATCTGAACCAATTGAAAATCTAGTCCTTTGTGCTGAGCCTACGTTCTCAACAGGAAAAATAAAAAAAATAATAAATAAAAAAAGAGCCGGCACTGCACAGCCCAGTAAGTTTTTTTGCAGATTCTCATACTACTTATTATCTCTGAGAGCAGTTCTACTGCTGTTACCAACAATGGGAACCACCACTGGCCCACACCACCTTAAAAGCCCCTCTCAAAGAGGAGTTTGATGACACAGCAGTGAAATCCCTCCGGCTGGCACAGCCAGCCATTAGCACCGATGCAGCTCCAGTCCTTGCTAATAAGGAGTAAAGACCTGCTGGAGTAGACGAAGCCAAAAGGGGCCTTTAATCAGGGCTGCTGTCGGGTCCGTATCACTGGAGGCTCCCGCGGCACCCAGCCCCGAAAGAGAGAACGCAATGAATTTTTGATGTGAGCGGTACTGGGGAAGTGGAAGTAGCACTAAGAATAGTCCCTTTAACCACCAGATCCTCCCAGCATCCCCCATCGTAACCTTCGTTCATTCCACAGCCAAACTAGTCTAACCTGGAAGACCTTTAACCCAGAGATATTTTCAACTCAAGGAGATTTAAATAAGCCCAGGAGAAAAACTACATTCATTTACACCTCAAAATGGCATCAACTGATTGTAACTGGCAAACCAAGAACAATAAAAACAGAAAACAAAATTAAGGTTGGTTCACAAACTAACACGATATTTTGACAGCTTCCCTCTTAGCATTAAAGCCCTGGGATTCAAAATGTCACCCATCCTATGGAATTCTATTTTGGGCTTGGTTTTCTGTACACAGAGAAAACTCAAAGAGACCATTATGAAATTCCTACCAATTATGGTTCATATTTATTTGCTTACAGGACGTTCCTTTATTCATCTTTGTGTAAATAACGTTACAATTGAAAGGCATTTCAATTGAAGAAGGGATCTGCTTCCAGAAAATCCTACCAAATAGTGCTACGCTTTTAAATGCAAAAATGATTAGAATTCGTCACAACATCCATTTTGCAACAAAATTCCAAAGTGTTTTCTAAATGATTGCCCTATTTTCAGCCATGAACAAACATAGTCAAAATTAAATAAAATTGCGAGTTTAAACCCTTAACCCTGCATTAAGGTCCCTAGTTTAGTTAACTGGCTTCTATCAGTATTGAATTTAACAACAGATATAGAAATTATAGATCCCCAGAAACTCAGCCATTACTTGGTCCTACTCCCCCAGCCCCTCACAAGCTCTGGATGAAAGTGTTGAGGGAACATTTCTGCTCATTCCTGAACAGTATCTACAGCTTTAATCTTATCCATGAGTTTGCCTAATCTTTCTGAAAGCGATGTTACTGTTAATCACAGAGTGGTAGGGGTTGGAAGGGACCTTTGGAGATCATCACCTCTCTCCTATGGCTTCACCAAGTACCCCCAGACCTCTTACGTGGAAGTTGCTCTTTATTCACCTTAACTTCTGCTTTTGTAACTTTGCAAAGTTGTCATAATCTCCCCCCGCTCAGCCTTCTTCCCTCAAAACTGAGAAGCCCCAGCATCTCTTCACATAGCAAAAGCTTTCTATCCTTGACTATCCTTCTCTAAGTCCACTATATCCTCCTGGAGATGTGGAGATCAGAACTGCACACAATGCTTGGAATGAGAATGCACCAAAGCCTTATCTGCTAGATAAAGAATGCCCTCTCTCTCTGCCCTTTCTCAGGGTGCTTGACATCTTGTTGGCCTTTTTTTGGCTACACTGCACACTGGCTCGAGGATTTAAGGAAACTGCCAATGGCTCCAGGATCACTTTCCTGAACCATTACTAATTCAGCCTCATGTTATCCTGGTTTGGATTACTCTTTCATGGGGTACAGTCACCTACCCCAAAGTTTCTTTGCCACATTTTTGTCCAGTTGACAGCGTTAGTTTTACAAGTTCCTCCTGGAGTTCCTCACCATCAGCATAACATTCAACCACCTGAAAGAGCTTAATACTTTGGAGGTGAAGATTTCACACGGATGGTTCCCTTCTCATGGTCACTGATGAAGACATTGACTAAAATTTTTCTTTGTGCTCTACCCTTGGGAACTGACTTTCATTCACGCTACCCCCAGGCTGGCAAGAGAAATCACAGCTTTTCTTTTACAACTAGAGAGTTTATTTTTGCCCTAAATCCTCTGCCATTGACTCTCACCCAAGAGATGGGTGACCAATTAACCTAAAATTCTAGTTTTGTGATGTTTTAGGTTTAGTGGTGTTCTTCTCAGGGTTGGGTTGATAGCTGGACTAGGTGATCTGAAAGATCCTTTCCAACCTAAATAATTCTATGAAAATTGGCCACTTCACACCTAATCAAAGCACCTACACATCAGTAAGGAAAGTCCACCAGGACCTCATGTGTCCATGCTGTGTTTCAGACCTGGCTCCATTAGCCTCACCAGCAGACACCTGGGAATTGTCTGAGGAGACAAGGTATTCACTGATGGCCAAGGATTTCTCCTTAAGAACTTATCCCAGACAGAGCACAACGTCGCTGTGTCAAAACTGCTTCTCCAGCCTGAGGGTGCTCAAGTAGGGTACAGTTACCCACGCCCTCAGAAGATGGATACACACAATGAAGTCCATTCACTTTTATTACAAAAAATGACTACTATGTACCTGCCAGCCTGAAACACTAAACAAGTCAGTCTTCTCCCCTTTTTATTGACATACTGCATGATTTTTTAAATGTTTCACCACGCCAGTGCAGCTATGTCAGGTGCATCTGGCATCCGCTGTGTATAGAAGGGACATATGTCAAGAAGAGGGAAGATGAACACTGGGAAACGTGTGACAAAAGGACTGTGCTACAGATAAGGCTTCAGAGGGAACTTTCACTCCAGCAGCAGAGGGAATTTTCACTCCAGCAGCTCCCTCGAGCTGCAGCATTTGTTTCTTCACAGCTACGCACCAAGTGCCGCAATCCAAAGGGATTTCAGCTTCTTTTGCAGAGCCAGAGCTTACAAAAAAAATAAAAAATAAAAAAAACAACCTGGGAAAAGAGGGTGGGAGGGGACGGAGAAAAGAGCGAAGTGCAGCAGCAATACGCCGCGCTGGTGGGGTTTTGCTGCACTGCAGACTAACTTCAATATATGAAGACTTAAAACAGACTCCTCTTCTCTCCAGTGCTCGGCAAGGGACTGAAGAACTGGAGACATCACACTTTATTCCCCAAGCTGGGAGTGGAAACCAGAGATTTATTTTGATGATGATTCTTGCATCAAACAAACATTTTGCTCTCAACCATTTTGATGCCTACGAGTTTAACCTTTAGCTTGACCTGGTTTCTGAACACTTTGCTAGAGTCGTGGGGATTTCTGATCAAAAATGTTATAACTAATGAGTGAAATGCACAACAGACTGTATAGTATTTAGAAGTTACCATCAACCAGAACCACCTGAAAAAATGACCTTCATGAAAGTTCTTTTCATGTGTTTTATTCTTTACACAACCACAATGAAACAAAAGCTGGAAGGACTGCAAAGGTTTAATCTGCTGGTGCTAACTATAGTGGGATCTGTCCGTCACTGCCTTGCTTTTATGGCAATAAAAAACTCTGCTCCTGATATTTTTAATTCTCCTGGACAGGGCTATGAATGTGCTGGGGTGAGTCCCTCTCAGGAGGTTACAGGGTGTAGATCTCGGGTCTGTCAGGAACGTGGGACCAAGAAAAACAGCAAGAAGGCAATGGTTTCTGCTCACAACTTATTCTACATCAGTGACAATGGTGACCCAAGATCAGGAGACCTTATCCCACAGGACAGCAACCGTAACTGCGTACTCCCAACCCCGCTGTCAGGAACCAACACACAAAATGGTTGAGTTATAGCAGCCAGTGGCTGAATGACCTTGTATAGAAGGGAAGAACAGAAAATAAAGAGCTGAAGTGGTTAGAGGAGAATAAAGACAGAGCAATTACGATAGGACTAATTTTACATATCTTAATAGAAATACCAGAAAATAACATAAAGTATTTGATGGGAACCTTCCTAGTAGATTCAGTGAAGAGAAGGCTCCAGGGAGACCTCAGAGCCCCTTCCAGGCCCTACAGGGGCTCTGGGAAAGCTGGGAAGGGACTCTTGATCACGGAGGGGAGCCACAGCATGAGGGCAAATGGTTTTAAACTGAAAGAGGGGAGATTTAGAGAAAATACGATTTTGAGGAAAGATAATTCTTAAGAATCTATTTCAGCATAGCCTCCAAAGCAACCCCAGCCACATTAACAGGGTCTAAGTGTCACCAGGCCCAAAGCACCTCCCTCCAAAAGGCACCAGTGGGATTTGGGCATATCTACCAAGTGGGAAATACAGCTCGGGGAGAACGAAGGCAAGAAGAAATATTTTTAGGAGAGTGTTACTGCTGGCAAAAGTATGCAATAATGCAGCTGAGGATGTATTAGCAAACAATTAATGTATCTGGTGGCATATGTCAGTGAGACATCACTGAAGGAAAAAAATATTATGCTAAGTAGCGACAAGACACTCTATAGCACGGGAAATTGAAAATACTCTTTATCATGTGACATCAAGCATATGGTACATTGCTGAGTGGTGAATGACAAACTTTGAAAGGTTATTATTACCCTAATGAGAAAAACCTGACATAAAGGAATTAATTAGCTTTAAATTTATTTAGTATTAAGAAATACCACAGCCTCCAGATGGTAGTTTCTAAGGTTTGTAAGGGGAGGGAGGGTATAGTCTTCTATTTTTTCTGTATCTTAGTACTTCATTTGAGGATGGCAAAATGGAACACGTTCCTCCAATTCTTATTTGCTATAAAAAAAAAATCCTACTAGATTAAGGATTTAATTCTGATGGGGTATTAGAATATTTTTAAGGACAAGGTGCTCACTCAATAGAAATGATGCCTGGTTCTCTTCCCTCACAACAGCTCATGATACTTGCATAAATGTGAATTTCCAAGCCTTCAGCAGATTTCCACATGCATTAACTCGGTCTCTCTTTGCAAAGGAACAGCCCACTGACCAATCAAGGAACTTGGTTAGGTTTTCTTTCTGAAATATGCACCAATACTACATTGGAAAATGATACGATTTTTGAAACTTTAGATAATTTGAGCATTAAAAAATAATTACAATAATGCATAGACAGGTAGTATTTGGAGTATATTGTTTCTAGTCAGCATTATCACATCAAACACAGCCCACAGCTGACCCTCGTGACGTCTCCAGGTACATCATTCTGTAACTGAAACACAGCCAGGCTTACCAACACCCTTCCTAATGCATCTGAATGTAAGTAAAACCAGAGAGAGAAATCTGCATTAACTGGCTGAGCAAACTCTCCAACAAATAATACAAATTAATACAGATTGATTAGAAAAGAGTGGAGCCCTACAAAGCAGTACAGAACTAAGTGTACTGTAAAACAGACTGTTTAAGCAGTGAAAAGTGACTGTTCACCCTGTAGATGGGAAGGGACAAAGGGCAAATGAGGACAAATTAAACTATCCAATAGGGCAAGCACCTCAAAGTCAGTAATTTCTGTAGCAGCACCTGTGAAGATGCACTCATACTATCACAAAAGAAAAAAACCAACAAACTACATTCTTTTCTCCATACAAGCCTGCAGCATCCAGAGCAATTATGATTTTACAGCAAACAGCAAGCGAAGTTCTGGATTTTTTTACACCCTTGGGAGGTTGAAGGTTAGGTACAAGGTTTCATAGCTACAACTTCCCCAAAACTTCATTTTGCCATCACAAAGAGATCAGCTTTGCCTTGGTTCCATTTCTGAACTAAAATACCTCATGACAGGTTTATAGTATTAATTTCCTCTTCTACTGCACTCCTTATAAATGTTTTCTTTACAGCATAAATCACATCCCCAGCACTAGATAAGTAAAGACTCATATAGATCACTTTACTGGATTTTATATCACAAGCATTCTGTAACAGATTAGTGTTCTCTATTGATTATTAACTACGACAGGCCTTAATGACCCGAGCCATTCTAAGGGCCAGGGAAACAAAATAGTGATAAAAGGTAAAGAACTTAAAATTAAATTGTTTCTTAGGACAATTACTAATATGGTTGCAGGGATTTCTATGGGATATTGCTAGTTTTCAAAAGGAAGTTAATCCTGTTAGCAATATTTGTTTTCTTTCGGGTTTAGCAATGTACTTGCAGACACACAGATGAGCCCAAGGTCTATTTATTTTTCAGAATGACTTTATCTCCTGGGCTCTTAAATATGAGGTACCAGTTTTGTGGTTCTGGGGAAAAAAAAAAAAAAATCTGCAGAATCTGAAATCAGTCCACCTTACTTACTTTTTTTTCAGCCTGTGCTACAACCCCAGTTGATTCAAGGACCCCAAAAACTAAACAGCACCATCACTCACCCTTGTCATCAGCGTCAACGCTCCAATATAAATCCAGGCTCTGCGGGAATCCTGAGGCGGCTCTGCTGGGGGAGCCTGGGCACCCAGAGCCACCCATC
>JAOXNG010000052.1:36344504-36359039 GCA_028566535.1 Scolopax minor | reverse complement strand
GCAGGTTGGAGGGGGCTTGGAGCAACCTGGGCTGGTGGGAGGTGTCCCTGCCCAGGGCAGGGGGTGGCACTGGATGGGCTTTTAAAGTCCCTTCCAACTCTACCCTCTGAGTATTGCTAGCTGGTACTGGCTGCTATTTTAAACACACTTCCAATGAACCACGATTAAATTATTGAACTCTCTTACTGAATTTTTTTTTCTTTTATTCTCACCACTAAATTCTGTGTTTGCAACACACAGAATACAGCTAAAATAACCTCTTATCTGCTACCCCAATTAGGTATTTGCTCATTAGACTTACGTCAGCTCTAGCCTGGAAACTCACCAGGACAGCAACTATCTCATCAGCTATGTTTGCAGTTCTCAGCAGAATGTCAATATTTTCAGAAAACTATGGTTTCTAAATAGCATCGCACAACTCAGTTTTAATGTATTTGACAAAGCGGTGCATCAGCACAAGGGGGAATCTGGAGATAGTTTGCTGGATCAATTCTTAAATAAACATGTTGCATAGGAGAAAAAGAGCTGCACAGATAAAGACAGTAGCACAGTCAGAGGTGCCGGTCTATTTCTGGATTTCGGTTTTACAGACTAACCACATTCACCACTCACACACCTCTCCTGGAGTTCAGTACTCAAGGATAGAAATTTATATCATCACAGCTTCTTCATTTCACCAATACAGATAAAATTCAAGGGTCAAAGTGCACATGATGGCAAGTGCACTTTGCTAAGTTGCCATACTTTAAATTTATTTAAAGGGAAAATAGAAAAAAAAACATATATTCTTTCTAACCCTTGGGCTTGTTCCACAGGCAAGACAGTAAATAGATTGCCCTACCATCCGGGCTTACTGATTCCTTTTAAATTATTAATATTTATTTTAAAATTGCCCTCTAATGGCCAAGAGGTTAAAAAATAACCATCAAGAAGGGTGGGAAATGAAATGGGAAGTAAAAGCGTGCCAAGGTGCAGCAATTTAACACTGTCCACGACGCAGGACATTTCAAAGCTTGTGTTGACCACGTTGTATCAGACCCATGGCTCTTTCTCTGACAGGCTTCTCTAAAACCTGTGTGACAGTTTTCACTGTGAGCAACATTGAAGGACAGGAACTTGATTCCATCATTTCATGGCTGTCAGCTCTACAGACAGGAAGGTATATTTTAGGACAACACGCTTTTCAGCAGCTGCTTGCATGAATAAGAACACACTTCCATCATTAGTCATTTAACCCATCTAATGTGACAACAACATTTATTATTCCAGCTTGGAGATTCGTGACAGTCGCAAGAATTCAGAATTGTTCTTTATATAATTTGCATGTGTTGAGTGCTTCAAGGAGACAATGTATTCGAACATCAATACCATTTGTCTTCCTCCCACCCTAATTTATGAGGTAAAGAAGTGCTGAGATTGAATAACTTCCCAGAGCTTCAGAACCTCACGGGAAGCCACCATTGGGGTCAAATACCCCACTGTGAACACTACAGTCTGGCAGCCTGTACCCCTGGTGCTACTGCCTTTAAAAAGGGATGTCAAAACAGACACTGATTTTATGACACAGGTAAAAAATAATAACCAGTGACCATAAAGATTTAAATAATTTTATCTACGGCCTGGGAACAACTTTGATAATGAACAAACCATCCCTCATTCCAGCCTCACAGCCCTCCCCGAGTGCCCGACGGCGACACCGGGCTTACGGGGAGCTCACACGGGCAGCCACATCTCCTACCATTCCCCTTCCCCTTGCACATCTGTTTAGGAGAGGAATGACTCAACCCTAAACGTACACTCAAATCAAATTGCTTTGCTGAAGTCTCAATTCCACGACGTCAAATACATGAATATGCTGTTTGGGTGGATCCTGTGATATTAGAACGTTGCAGCTGAAAGGAGCTCTGATGCAGAAAGCCTTGAGTGAGGACTGAATGCTGCAGAATTTAGGTAGCAATTAAAGTTTACGGGCTTGTCAGTGTTTACCTTGCAGCTTCACAGTGTTTATCATGAGCCTATGACAGCCTGAAAAACTATAGACCAAGCACTTGGAGATTCTTGGGTTTGACAGTCATCAAATAAGGTAATAACGAAGGCAGAATTGAATCCACTTAGATTGCTGGCACTTTCCACACTACTAACCAACCGACTGGTAAGAAGATGGTTAAACATCGCACAGAAAAGCTTTAGGTTGGGTCTCAGAAACAGCATCTCCTTTGAACACCCACAGCTCCTTCACACACAACGCTGGCACTCGGTCCTCAGCCGTTTCCCTAGGCTGGGAGGCTAAGCAGCTAATGGAAATGACTGCAAAAAAGACCACACAAAAGAAAGACAAAAACCCACCCCAAAACCCAATGAGATGACTCTGGACACAACAGCTTAACAAGGAGAAAAATCCTCAAGTCCACATCTATATTGTCCAAGCCTGACATGGTCTGCTCACACCATTCAATTAGGTAAGAGAAGACTTTTAAAAGGCCTAAATAACAAAATAATTAATATGCTTCCTTTAGAAGTCAATTGCTACCTAAATCTCAGTTGTGCCTGCGAGCATCAATCAGTGCCAAAGCTCTGATAAATTTATGTTGCATCTCATACACAATTCAAAATACAGTTTTGAGTCTGAAAACAAACCACGCCGCTTGCCATGTGCTACATGGCTCTCCGTGGGTTTGTTTTCCAACCAGTGATGCCAGAGATGCTTCAGGGCTACCAGAAATCTCTCAACATCTGATGCATAAGGAAAATATTTAATGCAGCATAAACGCTCCTCTCTTCTTCCCCCTCTCCATTTCTTAAGTGAAGGGATAACCAAAGCACTTTTTCTTGTACATAGATCAACTCGGATTGGTTCCTGCCAATTCCTTTCCAAAGATCTTGAAACCAACTCCAGAGACTTCCTACCTGGAAAAGAGAGAGCTGACAGAGTTCAGCAGAAGGACCCTAGGTGCTGGAGCAGGAGTTGACAGAGAAGCACAAACCATGACCACCGCAACATTAGAAACTCCAGAATTTCCCCTCCAGGCTGCTGGTGTCCACATTGCCCACATCCCATCTAAGTGCAAGGTCAAAGCTGCAGTCCCAGATGGTTTCCTTCTTCATCCCAACTGTAGAGCAGAAGGAGCAGTAGTTTCAGGAGATAAATACCTTGTTTCCAAGCCCCTGAACTCTCCAAAGGGTATGCAACAGAATCCTACATATATTTTTATAGAAAATGTGAGGTACTTTAGGCAGTATGCAGCATAAGAAAATTTAAACTGCCCTGTTGGGGTTCAAGGCCAGGTTGGATAGGGCTTGGAGCAACCTGGTCTGGTGGGAAGTGTTTCTGCTCAAGGCAGGGTGTTGCACTAGATGATCTTCAAGGTCCCTTCCCACCCAAACCATTCTAAGATTCTCTAAATGGAGTGATGGATACATTCCCCATGATGTCCTAGCAGTTCTGCTGGGAGGAATTGAACCTTGGGTCCTGTGCCCCAAAACGGGGCACATTTCCCTTCTAGAGGACACCTCATCTTCATTGGGCTGCTCCCAAATGAAGGTCTGCAAGGCCAGGCTGCCTTTCAAAATATCACATGCCATGTGTATTTAAAAATAACTCACCAAGGTTTTTCACGCCTGTGACCTTCACATTAAAAAGTAATTTCAAAAATTCAAGGTCCTAATGACTTATATATGGTCCTCTTTTAAGAAGGCATAAGAAGAAACATTACAGAAAGAGCTATGTAAATATATTTCATTTAATAAAATGTAAATAAGATTCATAGAACAGACTTAGAAACCTTGAAATATTTATTTTAAATGAAAGGGATTAATTCCTCAAGGTAAGATCTGCTTCTAAACTTGTAACTCCAGTACTATAGAGCTATTGTGTTTTATTTTATTTGTTAAAGGGACAGTTCTTCTAAGAAAAATACTTAACCTACCCTAGCAAAGTTACTGCTACTTTTTATATACTTTTAAGGACTTTTGATTGTTGCCATCCTGGTCTGTATTCAAACCAGCACATTACAGAAAAAATGTTCAATATCTCATTACTAGTGTTTTCCAGCCTTAATTATTTCCACAAATACATTTGTCCCTTTGCATTCATACCTGGTTGGGCTTGATACATCTGACTAGGAAAACCTGACTGAAGATGAAAAAAGAAAAGTCTAAATAACCATCGCACAGATTTTATTTATAGGAAAACAAAGGAGGAAAATGGAAGTGTTATTTTGAACTTCATCTGCAAACAACTACTGATGATCTGAGCCCCTGATTCAATGACAACTCATAGTAAACCTTGTTTTACAGCATCAGCAAAACTTAAATAGCACATATATTGTCCTTTTGATGATGGACTAAACAGTGAAATTGTATTTTTATACTTCTGTCTATGAAAAGAAGCTGGTACTTATAGGAAATATATGTTAAGTATACAATGTTGGTTTTATGAATTCATTTTTAATAACACCATCTGACATGAAAGTCAACTGTGTCTCCTGATAAAACTTTATCCAGAAGAGAGATTGATATCTACCTCCTAATGTCAAAGTTTCACTGAAGATTTAGGAAATATAAATATAAAAGGCTGATACTGCCAAGAAAAGAGGTGTTGAAATCCAAGCACTCACTTGTAGGTTGCTGCGCAAGTCAGACAAAAATGTGACAGGGGATCGGGTTTTGAGATAGGAATCCAAATCTTTCTTGAATTGAGGTGGCATCACTCCGGTGAAATTCGTGAGTATTCGTGGAGCGATATTAATCTCGCTTAACATGTCCACCTGTTGAGAGAAAACCCAGTCAGCAAAACCATAAGCAATCTCTAAAGGAACAAATACGAGAAAGAAACACTAGATTTTTGCAGATTTCAGCGGAAATTCCATCTCTAATGTGCAAAGTTCTTAGATGACTGTCTCAAAAGACTTGAAAGTAGAGGATAAAAGAATTCAAGGGCTACGGCCGTAGGGGAATTCAGTCACTTCAGCCTTTGAAGTCTCCCCGTCCACACTCAAGACTGTTTGGTAGTTTGAAAAAGCATAAATATCCACACAAGTCAAGAAGAGCCTTGCCATGGCCTCAAGAATGCTCTGATTGAGTATTGCAGCTTCGTTCCAATCAGAGAGAGCAACAGGACGAGGCTTTGGCAGTGTGAGAAAGTTCACTTCTCGACATCCCATCATTAGAGACTGGCATATGCCCAAAGATTTAATTAGATAACACTAAGACTCCTCAAAGCCTCTTCCCATGATGCAAGAGGCTTGCTTCAGAAGGGTGGTTTATCTCATTTTCAAGATAAGATGGTGTCCCTGTTTTTCATCAAGAAGTATTGATGATTACATGGTGCTCAGACACCGGCTCTTCAACAATGACTCAACTGGGTTCCAGTGGCCACAGATCCTCCTCAGCACGAGCCACACAACCCAGCACGTGCTGACCACAACTGCTGGCAGAACTTTCCACCAGCAAAGCCACAAAGACCTGCTGAAGTTGGTTGTTTTTCAGTGATAAATGAGACAGTGAAATGATAAAAGATGCCGTTGGTCCAACGCCACCAGATCTAGAGATGGCATCAAGTCAGTCTCCCTTTGGAAAACAAGATTCTTCTGGTTTTCCATGCAAAGCTGGGTTCCTGACATGGTTCTCATGGAATGAGCCCTTCAGGTGGAGCTCACACAGACCTCCCAGGCACACTATGGGTGTCTGCAAAGCCACCCAGACCAGAGTCACACCCTAAGCTCCCAACCCCAACACATTCCACGCTGACGTGCTCTACAGAACCAGGATTCCATCCCGCTCCGTACGGAATCTCTCAAACGTTGAGTGTTACAAACTTAATTCAAACCTTTAAAGAACACTGTTCTGCCACCTGCTACAGCACTTCTGTTTCCAACTACCTGTTAACTCGTGAATGGTTGCATTCATTCAAGCAACAGCTCAATTTCTCCCAAAATTTCACAGCATCTAGCCCAAAAAAAAAAGCTTCCCATGATCAATCCTACCTTTAGATTGGGGGTGAAGGGGTCTGGAAGCCTCATGTTCCGTGGGAAGGCACTCAGGATCAGATTCCTTAGCTGAATACAGTTAGGTGGGATCACGTCACAGAATCCATAGTGGTAGTCACATAAAAATTCTGGGAAATCATGCAACAAGACCAGCAACACACGCAGAGTGCCCTGGGAATATACAATAGAATATAAACGAGGTGTGTAACAGGTGGAACTGCCCAAGAGCTTGCAGGACCATCCTTCTGTGTCACGTGGTTAACAGCAACAGGAAAAAATTCATCATTCATCTGGAAAAGTAGCCTCTTTCTTTCCCACACCACATTTGTATTTAACTCTAAGATATAAACTATAACAGAAGAGTAAATCCTGTTTTGCTACCACAATACTTCTTTCAGATAACTTCAGTTGGAAGTCTACTAGCTGACATTGTTTTACCTTGTAAAGAATTTGCATAGGTTTGGTGAGTTCCACATTTCTAAGGAAAGGAGCCAAGTACTTGAAAAGATCGATCAGTAACTGGGCGTACATTGGCCAACCCTGTCAAAGAGAAAAAAAGCAGGTGGAAAACAGGCAATGAAGAGTGGTTTTCCTAAATTCAAAAGTAGAATTAGGCTGGTTTTCATATAAACATACTGCTAGCTCTAGCAGTGAGAGCAGCACAGCTCATTTCAGGAGCCTTCGCTGCGCATCACCCACTAGGAGTGTTTCCAGAACACTCAACGTGCCCCAGTGAGCCAAGAGTATTTGGTCTGGATCACAGATCTTCCAGACTCTGGCAAAGGCACGTTTCTTAAATTTGATTCAGCCTATATTCCATAATTTATCATCCACAAAGACTCTCCTCCATGCAGTTAGGTGACTGTGAATATGAAGACAACAACAACAGAACAGCCATGCTACTAGTGCACTCTGAGAGATGCAAAACAGCACCACACCAGATTAAGCATCCGTGTGAGCTTTTGAATTCAGAAGAGATAAACTGCAGCCACACCTTCTGCTGTGGTGTATGTGCCAGCATTCTTGCAATAAATATCCGATGGGAGATCAGTTCCAGCCAGGCATAAACAAAACCTGGAGCTTTTGTAGGCCTCAGGATGTGAAATGTGTTACTGAAAGAAAAGTTAGAGCAGGTTAGAAGTGCACAGCAATAAGATTGCTTTTCGTAACATTGAAGGGAAAAAACATACACAGCCCTAAAAGCAAGGCATTTTTAGCATCTTGGGGTTTATCAGTTGTCTTCCTTAAAACAAGCAAGTGGACAGTCTATAGGAGAACCAGTTATTCTGAACGTGATTAAGCCACCACAAAGGAACAGCCTTTAGATGAAAAAAAAAAATAAAATAAAAAATCTTGATCCTGGCGGGAAAGGATGAGAGTTATGGTCAGGCTGAAATACGTACCAGAAAGCTGTGAGGGTCTGGAAGTTGATGGTCTCCAGGACATGCTCAGGAGCATTTAATTCCAACAGCAACATGATGAAAATGCGATGGTAAGGAAGTTGCTGAAACTCACTCTGCCGAACGTCGTGGTCTTGCAGAAGAACTCCCACAACAATACCGAGAACCTGCAGAGATGGAGACATTTCAGTGGTGACAGCAAGCATCTCTTTGCACGTCAGACTATAGCTAATCTTTTCACAATCAGTAAAAAAAAAAATTAAATAGCTCAATAGATTCTAACAAGAACTAAAAGTTCTATTTCTTGGAAGCATTATGTAAATGTAACCGTCACGACAACTGACCGAGCAGTGCTGGAAGATCTTAGGGAGTTAAGAACATCTAGCCATAAACCAAGGAGTGCAAGAGGGTAGGCAAGTCCTCAAACTCAAGGCAGACATCCCCAACCTTATGCTTAGGCTTTCTAATGCCTCAACAGAACAATAGTTGACTTTTTTGTTTTAAGGCCGGGAACTGTCTTAGTGACATCATAATGGCCAAGTTTATTCTCTGCGAAGTGTCTTTGTGGCACCGTAAGTGCAGAGTGTCTTTGCAGGGAAGAGTCTTAGTGACATCATAATGACCAAGTGTCTTCACTGCGAAGTGTCTTAGTTGGGGCAATAACATTTTTCATTTTGTACATTGGTTAGCACTGGAACTACTGTTGGCTCGTGAATACAGCTAGAATTGTGGTTTTATTTCTTCAATAGTCTTATTTCTTAATAAACTTCCTTAAGAACACACATGGGAAAGATGTGTGTCTCTGCCTCCTGGGAAAGATATGGGTCAATACAGACTTTCTACCCAATAAGTCAGGCCTCAGCTTTATTCTGGAAGTGACACTGATGGAGGTGAATGAATATCCACCTTCCATGAGCACCAAACTGGTTTCAAACTTGATACCTAGAGCAGCTTCTGGAAGAGGCTAATGGGAACTCCTCCAGGAACATCGTTGATGTCTGGTTGTCATGTCAACGCAATGTCTGGTTGCCTATCTTTGCATTAAATTTCTTCATTGTGCTTTTGGTGTGTGGTGAAGTCTGAATTTAGGAATTCCTTATGTCAGGAATTATTCTGTATCCCACAGGGACTTAAAAGAGACATGTGCTTTGCAGCTCTGGCTGGGTAGTTCTGAGCAATGATAAAAGCAGAACTGTCTATATATATGTAATTTTCAAACCAAACAGGGAGCTCCAGATGAGCTTTGGGGAGGCAGCTGCTGCCACACGCTAACGTGAAACTAAGATGTGGCCAATGGATGCACTAAGGGACCAAGTTTTTAGTGCAAAACTTGGAGCTCAGCATAGATAGCCTCTGAAATCTAAAATTATGTGAAATTTAAATCTGTAGGTTTTTTCAGTGACAGTGCTTTTAACAATACATGTTTTTCTTTTCTCTTCTTTTATTGCATTTAAAAGTGGGAATAATATTGATCTGGAATGGAAGACTTACCTTGTATGGGAATACGGACATCTGCAGAGCTCTGCTGTGCCGCTCATTGAAAATAAAGTAAAATTTTCCTACACTTTTTTAAAATTTTTTTTTCACTGATACTCCTGAAGTAAATAAAAAATATTGCTGTTAAAAGAAGGAAAAAGGACACATTTATGCTGCTAGTTTACTGCTGTAATAGTGTTGTATGAAGAGGGGATGAGAAGAGACAGTAAGAGAAACGTACTGACACACTCTTCAGGTCTCTTGCTAGGCACGATTCTCAGCTCGGAATCATACTGGATTATAACTCCTGAGAAGCAGGCTGTTTGGGCTGTGACAGGTAGGTCTCTGAGCAATTTCCATTATCTGAATGATTTATAAGATGGACCTGGAAAGTCCGAGTTGACAAAGGTGGACTTTTCATAAAATATGTAATTAAAATACCAATAAAAACAGATCTGTCTTGTGCTTGTCAAATACTTTATTTTTGGTGTATAGTGAGTATTTTTTGTATTGACACCATGCCTTCACTAGAAAACAGTATTTCCTATAACTACAGGAAGAGATAAATCATAGCATGTTATTTGTCACAGTAAATTAAAACTGATAAATTAATTAACTTTTTTATTAAGTGATGTTGTTAATACTTGGTTAAATAAAGCACCATCAAAGAAATACTTTTCCCCTTGAATTTAAAAACAAATTATAGCATTCCAGTAGACTAAATGATACAACTCTATGACAAATCAATTTCTCTAACACAGAAGTGCATACTTTTTCAAAAATATCTGTATTAAAGTATTCAATTAATTATAAGGATTGTGATTTTTTCCCCTCCAATTGAATGAAGAGGAAAACAGTTCTGCCAGATCAACACTGAGGACTTTATTCCTTAGAAAAATGGTAGCATATTAAAGCAGACAAATAGTACCTCAGTTCAGTTTGACAACTGAAATATTTAGATTTAGGTAAACCTAAAATTAATGTGTTTCCATTTCTCCCCCTGACTGAAACAGGGGAGAAAAAAAATCAAGAACTTTCATGTGGAAAAAAGGGATTTTTTTTTTTTTTAAACAAAATTACATTTCTCATATTCTTTATCAACTGAACCTTTCAGTTTGCAGTGATACTTTTGGGATGGTACGTTGTATTGGTTCTTTTTTTATGAAGCAGTGTGATATATTGCTTTCTGGTGACTACTCCATAGAGGGAGAAAATAACTTATTATTGCTTCAGATAAGTGAGTTCTCTTGAAGTGAAGTAGTAAAGGTCATGGGTTTTTGCCACAAAAGCACTGGGCTCCATCTCCTCAACGAATATGGGTGTGTGAGCTTTTTCACTATCAAGTCTGTTTGCAACACACGGGTTTCAATAGGCCTCAGACTCCTATGTCAAAAAGTCATTCATTCTCCTAAACTTATTTCTGCCAATTCCTATAACAAATACTTAAAATGAGGTCAATGTCCTGGAATTAATTTTCTGATATCTGCAAAGTAATAATTTGAAATAAAATTTTAACATTCTGAACTTCCCTGTAATCTCCCTGACTTGATTACTTCCCTTGAAGTTTCCAAAATCCATGCTTATGTTTTCTTGTTGGTATTGAAACAATAAAATTAGTAATTACTGGACTTCTTCAGAAATGATGGAGGCTTTTGTGGCCTGGCAGTTGTGTGTGGTGGTATTGGTATTTGGGTTTTCTAGGGCATTTAGCATTTTAAAAAATATTTTATATTTCAAAAATGTCATTATCAGCAATTTCAGTTGCAATAGTGAACATTCAACACTTCCACCACCCATATCTCAAGTGTCTAGAAACTGAGCCTTGAAATCTAAGGAAGAAAGTGGTCAATCAAACATTTTTATGATAAATAATTACTTGACATCTGTAGCAGGCATCTAGGTTGAATGGAGTCATCCAGGACACCACTTTACTTCCTTAACCTGTTTTTCCTTCTCATTCCACACATCTTCCATGTCCTGCAATACATAACAAGTATCCTGGAAACAAAACACTATTATACAGCATGAATTCATCTTCTTGCCCACAGGGAATCCTTTGGAAAAATAGTGTAGAAGTATCTATTGTGGGGACTGAGGTAAATGAGAAAGTCTTGCCTTGGCTCTGGAACTTCTCAATAGACAGTATTTATTAGGTTTCCTTAGCTGTACTTCTCAAAGTCCTCTGGTGAAATGCTTGGCAAAGAGACCTGTTAATAAGATGGAACCTGTGGCTTGAGGAGCTGCTGAAGTTTACCTACCTAACCTTATTAAGACTGTACAAACACAGATTTTTATGATTTTTTTCTTTTTGGGGGGATGGAGGAGGAGAGCTCTAGATTATGAAAATTTGGATGAATTTTTGCATGAGGAAAATAAAAAAGCCTCTCCTTGATGCTAAGGGCAGTTTTCAGACTTTCAAGTGCCTTCTCTACAGCGGGAAGTCTCTAATGATTTTCAGTACAATGGCTAGAAAATGTTACTAACGTGGAGAAGTGTTTTGTTCCTTGAAAAAGCTGAGCTAATTTAAACTAAAAAATAATACAAGTGCTGGGAAACTCTGAAGGTTACCCTTAGTGAAATGATAAGTGAGTCTCCTCCACTGTCAATTAACTTTAAATGTAGGCAGCATTATCACTGAAATCTGTTATATGAATGAGAAGAGTGTTAAAGCAGCTAATGTAAATAATTTCCAAATAAGACCTCATGTTTATCAGAAATGAACTTTTTTTTTTTTTTTTTTCCAGAACAGTTATGGCAATCTTAGATGTTTAGAATAAAATCTCCTCTTAGAGAGATCCTGATATTTGCCCCCTGTGTTAGAGGGGGAAAATCCAAATCAAACAACAGTGGAAGAAATGTTTGGACTAACACTGATAAGATTGAAAGTGGAACTTCAGCCCTGTAAATCTATGGGCACATTTACCTGTAAACTCACTTGCAGTTACGTTTATTCTGAGCAAAGTTAAATAGGTATACTTGTTTGCAGAATGAAAGCCTAAATCTACAAAATACATTTTGTTTCTGTGCTACCAAGTTCCATACGAAGTCATGAGTATTTGTTCTGTTGTGAGAGTGCCAGGAGAGGCCAAGGAGTTTTCATGTGAATTCCTGTATTTTCAAACAGACCTACTCAATTAATTAGTTACAAATGTCTGTGCGGAGATAAGGATAGCACACTGATAAATACAGATCTAAATTAAGATTTTTCTTATGCTCCTGCCATTGGTATTTTTTACCAAGTCTAAAATACTTTCTGTAAGAAGGTACAATCTGAGCAGCAAAGATTTTGAAAACCTATGTATATAGTCTTGGTGCACAGTGGTATAGTCAGGCCAGGTTGGATGGGGCTTGCGTAACCTGGTCTAGAGGTTAGGGGGATTAGAATTAGATGATCTAATTCCAACCCAACCTGTTCTATGATTATTTTACTTTTGAGCTGCATTGTGTCTTCCTGCCCTTATGATGTGCTGAAGGACTTTGGTTTTCTTATTTTTTTTATGCCTTGCCAAGACTGATTTAAAAATAAGATTTTTTTTTTTAATCGCAATATGAAGTTAAACACTTTTTATATGATTGATAACAGTCCCCTTGGGATGGCTGAGATTGGCATGACCATTTGTTACATGGCAGATAGTCCTCTCCCACTGTCTGATTTATTGTCAAGAAACTGTCTTCCCTTTTTCTCTGATCATTTTGCATAGATCAGAATGCTTGCAAATTTTTTGAATTATTTTTGCCTAGGAGTTTGCAATATCTTGCAGTCAGCCCCTGTTATGGATTATAGCTTTTGAGGCTCTCGTGTTACCTTCCCTAAATGTCCATCATCATCACTTGCCTTCGGGAATCTTTCAAGTACTGCATCCACCTTCTCTCCACCAGTCTTAAGTGATGTATAGTAGGTGTTGTGTTTGTCCTCTTACCGAGATTGCTCTATCTACTACAATGAAAAAGAAAAATCCTGCTTGGCAAGGGCTTATGCTAGGGGTTCATGTTAAGTTCTCATATTTATAAGAGAAATGATTGGAATAAGGATGAATATTCCCTTTCCAGATGGTAATCCTTTGGTCATGGCCTTAGAAGTACTCAAAGTTAAGTCAGTAGTACTTTCCAGAGAAGGAACATCTTAAGTGATATTCCCTACGTGAGGACTCTCAAATGTGTTCTTGCAAACACTTTGCTGCGATGAACTGGTCTTTCCTGAGGAAAATACTCCAAAGAGCATTTTCATCAAGGAATTCCCAACCAGCCTAGAGCAATGCAACACTCATGCTCAAGACTGAGGAAACATATGGGGAAGAGAGATGTTTTCATTAGATTTCACTAGCACTGTGTGATATCACCAGATTTCAGTATCTGAACTGACAAAGATGATTTAGAGTGCAAAAAAACTATTAGCATAATTAGATTAGACATACCATGGTGCAATTAGAATTGCCTCTGTCAGTCCATTCTTCATTAGTAGAACTTGTTCAGAACATATTGTCTGCTTCCTGCTTCTCCTAGACTAATTAGTTACGTGTATGGATGCTTGGATTGCTTAATTATGTTGGTTGTTCACCGTTAACATCTTGCTGAACTGGGACAAACTGTCACTCAGAAAGCTGCTGTGGAATTGATCTGGGTCCAGGAGAGGTTCCTTCCAGAGCAGAGGAAGTAAAGGTAGTAAGAAGTAAAGGTAAAGAAGAGCTTGGAATAGAGCAAATATAAATGGAAGGAGATAATAAATTTACTGTGAGAGGAGGAAAGTATCAACTACACTGCTGCCTGGAGACATATCTTGCTGCTTACAAACAGAACCAAGAATGGATCTGAGATAAAAGAGGGAAGTTATTGGGGTTGAAGGGAAGAAAAAGATGTTCTTTTCTTTTTAATAACAAAATGTCATGCTCTTGTAGTAATCCTCTGATGTGACAATTCAAAGATCTCCACTAACATTGGCTTTCTAAGCCTTTAAATTAAAGCTGGTCAAGTAATTGACTTTTTGCTGTAGTTGAAAAAAAATAATTAGGTAAATTTGAAGTCTTTTTAGGGAAAGAACTTCAAACAACTGCATCTTTGGAGACGTCAGTTGAAATGTTTGTTAACGTTCCCTTTAGAAAAAAGCAATTTTGGAATGAAAATGCCATTTCAAAATAAAAATAAAAGTTGACATTAAATGAAATGTCAAAACAGAATGAGTCAACATTTGTGAAATATCTTCTTTTCTCAACAGTCTTCAACTGAAGCTAATTTTCTAGATGTGGAATGAAAGCTATTTCCAGCTCCTTCCATCCAGGCTGGCATCATGCTACGTTTATTTTATGACCTACTATTTGCCAGCAATTTTGGCCAGTAATAGTCTTGCTTTTCCGTGAAGGAAACTTATAAAATCACTTCTCCCAGTGCTTAGATGTAGCTTTACCTCCAGGAGAAATCACTTGCTCATGCATGCTGACAAAACAGAAACTCAGCACATGGTGAAACAGAGCGCTCTCAGTAAACAACACAACTGTCTGGCTGGAGAGGGATTGTGTTGCTGTATTACCAGAATGTATAATTTTTAGTCTTACTATAAAACATTATAATATTTTTTTTTTCTGTTTAGGTGTGGTAAAAATCACCTTTAATATTAATAAGTGTTCAGCTATGCAACTGGGATGAAATCCTGCTGGTGACTGGTCACCAGTGTTGTC
>JAOXNG010000052.1:36325096-36338998 GCA_028566535.1 Scolopax minor | reverse complement strand
AAAGCGTTACAGATAAAATAGACAGAGAAATGAGGCAAGCCACCTGAAAGTGAAGTGGTAAGGGACAAATCAACAGCCCACACTTCCCTCGTTCATGTTATTGCACATGCTACGCTAAAGCAAAACCAAGTCTTTTGAGCCCACCATATTTAAAAGTAAACTTCCCGTTTAAAGCAAAGTTTTTATAGTGGGTAGAAAATGAGAGCACATGATGTTTCTAATAGTCATTAAAAAAAAGAGAGTTGTGTCACTCCAGGAGATATTTCCAGTTCACTCATGAACTAGAGAGAATCCAGTGAGACCTTTAGACCCTCTGCAGAAGAGCTGATCTAGCCATTGCTGTGTCATATATATATATGTATCTCTCTATAGTGCTCCAGCAGTATGGAAATCTTCATCTAATATCTGTACTAACTGCATTCATGGCAAATTCATACTCCTCTGCACTAAATGCATTCACAACAACTCCCTTTTGTTCTTGTGCTAACACTGTCTCCTGGTCTAACCAGTTCTCTTCTCCCTCCAGCAAAGAGGCAGCAGCAAAATCTGCTGGTCTGAGGTGGCTCTTGCCCAAGGTAAGAGGGCCTTCAGGAATGATGTGGTCTCCTTGAAGGTGAGCTCTCCTGAGCTACACGACATTTATTATCCTCATTAACTCAATTCTGACTCATTTAATGCATTTTTCTATGAGAAAACCCACAGACGTTTTACGATACAACTTTCCTTTCTTCAAGATCTGTTTTACACTTTTGGAAACTGCTGCAGTCAGGCTAGTGGCTTGGGGTCACAGGTTTGAATTAGATGCTACACTTGCTCTTTTCTAGCTGTGTTCTACTAGGCTTGGCTTGATAGTTGCACTGAAAACCTTTGCTACCAAAGTATGCATGAAAGCAAACTTCCGTGTCAGCTCTTTCGGATGGATTCTTCCACTCAGCAGATAATTCTAGCTCTAGAGTTTCACTACTGACTCAGATATTTTTACACAACTAATAGCCTTCAAGCCTAAAGTTATTTTTATTCGTAAAATAAAAATTAATTCATTGCGGCATCCTTCTGATTAACTCTTTTTTTTTTAATTAAAAAAAGACAGGTAAAAAAAATAACAGTGTTTCTAACAGTCAAGGCCACAAAGGTGAAAAACAGAGAGACCTTTCATCTTGTAATTCAGCCAAGATGTGGTACAAGATATTTAAGGTGTTGTAGCTGGATACAGAAGGCATTCCAGGGAACAATAGTTTTTGAAAAAGTAATTTGCACTGTATTTCACAATATAATGAAGACATTTATTTGTGTTGATGTCTTCGACACCACAGAACATGGCTTGCACATAATTGCATCCAACTCCTCCTCACCTTTTTTGTAATAATAGGCAATAATTTCTCCAACATGGTTTGTACAGGTTTATTCTGCCTCTGAAATCTGCAGATCTGTCTCAAACAAACCAAACTAGAAATCCTTGAATTGTTACTATGAAGACACTGGGCAAATCACCATTAAAGAATGCTTTGCTCAAGAGAAGATTGACCTCTTGCTACTCTGCCACCAGTCAGACCCTGAGATCAGCCCAGCTGGAGCAACCGAGGATGTGGTTTCCTCTACAAAAGACAAGAGGGAATGCCCTGGGCAGGGCTGTTGTGGCTGCACGACAGTGACTGTGTGTCACTACAGAACATCATCTACCAAGTCACAAATTTGGCACAGCATGTGTACAAAATTGTTTCCTATTGGCATCTTGGATAGGTTGCCTGCTTACATATAATGCATTATTGCTAACAACCATGCTAAGACCCTACAAAAACACAAACTTCACATTTTTAGTGCCATTCTGTTATAAGTTAGCTTTAAAAATGACTGACACGTCATTTTGAAGCAGCTGAATTTAAAAACTTCTCAGCACCAGGCAAGATGACAGTGTCCCATAATGGCTCCCGTGGCTTCAGTATCCCAGGTGGAAAAACAAAACAGAATTTGATTTGTGTCTCTATTTCCTTCATAATAGAGGAGTTGTGTTGGCCTGTTTCATTCTCCTGCTAAGGTCCTTTAATGCCACACAATTGTTCCAGCTGAATAAACCAAGTTCCCCTCAAAGCTCTGCCCACATACTCCTGAGTGTTCGCAGGTTCCCATAAAAGCTACTCTGCCTCCTAACCTGGAGGGGTTACTGGGTACAGGCCCCAGTTACTGGTCATGGATGTCCCCAAAAGCAAGAGGGACGACAGTTTCTCTGTTTGGAGAGTTCAACACTAGGAGAGCATTGAGTAAGTCAAGGCAGGGATGCATAGCAAGGGAAAACCGAAACACACGTCTCACTAAATCCATTTGGCACAAAGGATAGAACCAGTGAATTACAGAGAGTGTCTGAGTAAATGAAGTAACGCTCAGAGGAGCAAAACCTGCAATAAGGGAGGCAAGAGATAGAGAATATACTGTCCACACTGATATCCAACTATCAACCTACACACAAAGGAATGAGAAGGAATACTGGAGGAAAGCGCTAATGAGTAGGGAAAGACACCAAAGGAATGAAAGAAGGATCCTGTGAGGAAACGGGAGAAGAAGGACAGACTCAACTGGTACAAGATGACAGAAGTCAGCAACAAGAGAGAGGTGCTGATTCAGAGTGATTCTTGGAAGGAAGAGAATCATACCGATATGAGATTATAGCTAAGCTTCCCTTCCCTTGTATTTTTTTAAGGAACTTATTTTTCATCGAAACGTGGAAGTGCAAGCGGGAGCCCTAGGAAGGCTGTGTGCCCAGTGAATGGTATTCAATCATCCCATCTTTTGACATTGCAAACTTCATTATATCACCATCTAATCTTGTCTGGTGTCACTGTGTATTACAGTTTCTTCTCTCAATAAAAGAATTGTCTAAGCCAACACTGCAGGAGCTGTATTCACGAATTTACGCTGACTGGCCCAAAATGAGCTACAGGTGCTCCTTGCTCCCCTCTTAATTACCCATGGTGCTGCATTAAAACATCTTCAGCCTGCTGCTGCTTCCAAGATTTACTAGGAGCACACAGAAGCTTCTGTCATTTCCCTACATATTTGGTCTAATCTTTATTAAATTACACAATTATTTTCAGTTCTCAAACTTTACTAATCGAATAGATCCTATCCCTTCTGTTACACAGACATTGTAACTTGTCCAGAAAGAAGGGGAGATCACAAGAGATTTCACATGGAAATATGCTTTTGGAAAGGTTGGCTGCTTGATGGATAATCTTTGCCACAAAGCACACTAGCCAGTTGCCACACAGCACACACTCAGCTGGAAGATAGTGGTACTTGACACTACAGTAGCTTCTTAGAATATCACACCCCAACCCCAGACTTTGAATAAGACAACACACAGTAGAAACAACCAATGAGAACAGAATTTCATAAAGAGAGCCCATTGCTCCAAACAGTGACTTGCTCTCCTTAGCAGCTCAGTTCTATCACCTATGTCGAGTTGTTTTGCACAGTATAACCATGTCTATGATACCAATTGCCATTAAAAAGTTAGATCTACATGATCTTCTCTAGACAAAACTCTAGAGAACCTGGTCTAACTTTGAGTCTAGTCTTGTTCCCGCTGTCAGGTTGGCCTAAGACAACATTCAAAAGCACCTTACAGTGAAGGTTATTCTGATGTACCAGAAAAAAATAAATAAAATTAATTGTTTCCACCTGTACAAATAAAAAATTGATGATATACGTTAATACAACTTTATAACATCAGCGTTAAAAAGGCCTCAGCCATTCAATCCCTGTTTAATGTTGCACATTGAACGACAATGACAATCCACCTATTTTCATCATCATTATAACTTTTTCTGAGTAAAGTACATTTTAAGTTTTTTTTTCTTTTTTCTACAACACAAGGCTATTTACCAGATTTTTATTTTTTTTTTTACTTTCCTTATGCTCTACAGGATACTAAAGAAATATAAGAGTTACAGCAAAACAGATTCTAGGATTAGTCTCATTTCTTGTTTTGCTAGATGAATTTAGCATTAAAAGAGAAGCGGGAGAACTCACGCACTCATGCAATAAGGCAGAGGGAATTACTTGTAGCTCGCTGCTACCCAAAAGAATGTAATTCCCAAGTTGAGTTTTTAATCTGCTGTCCATCACCTTTATTCTTGCAGTTTTAGCGTGTCATAAGACACAGTGTAATAGATAATCACTGACTTGTGGCTCATTCCCTCCCCATCCCTTTGTAAATCATTGCCGATAATAAGTAGTGAAACACATTTCAAAACACACAGATTATGGTATTGATCCTCCTCTCACACTGGATCCCAAACATCTCTCTCTTCCACCAAGATAATATTTCGATTTGAAACGTGCTTAAATCCATTTCTATATGTTCCTTTGGTGACCTCACTGAAAGGCCGGAAAGAGTAAAAAAAGCCCTGTCATTTCCACTATAGCCCAGTATTCCATTTTCCAAACATTTGCATTGGCTGTGGCTGCTTTACATAGAAACCCCCGTGAACACCAAAGTCATCTAAACCTACAACACCAGGTGTCTCAGCTAAAGGTTTCAGTTCTTTCCAACTTTATCCCACTTGAAGTGTCTGATTAAAATGCAGTATTAGAGGTAAATGAAATAATAAGAAATTAGCAGGTCTAGCCATGCATCTTCATACAAGACAGTTGAATTACTGACTGCAATGGGAAATGTATTAAGATATTAACCATATTAAAGAAACTGGGTCAGTCAACACCAAACTTCAACAAGCCCTCCAAGAAAGGTTACTAAACAATTCCTTTTTTGCAAACTACATAAGACAGTCAAGCGTAGGCTAAAAATATAAGGAACCACATAGGGAAAAATTACACTGAGAAGTCAACATCTCTTTGTAAAAAGAAAAAGAGAATAAACCTTTTTAGGTTTTATCATTACGGGAAGATTATTAGTGAAATACTGAATAACCTGTAGTAGCATATTTGCTGCTCAACATGCTCGTAAACAATCAGGAAAAGAGTATATAATAATAATATGACAGCTTGCAAACAAAGAAATGTTTCTGTTCTCTATATTAAAATTAAAACGTTATTTAAATTTTTGTGTATTAGGGGTTTTTACAAAGAATAATTATGGCTATTGCCTCACTGAAGATCTACACGAAGAAATGTGTCTTTACAATACAATGGCAGGTGAAAATTAATGTAAATAAAACACTGTCTAATGGCTTTGTGAAGAACCAACTCCTAATTTTGCATAAAAAGCGATGGACTCTTAACACATTCTGGAAAAAAGAATCAGGAGTCACCAACTCACAAAATTAGCAGCTGTCAAGACGTCACGCATTATATTGGGAATTATTTGGAGAGGAAGAGGGAATAAAACACAAAGTGTTGTTAGGTTTCTAACCGTGGTGTACCCACTCCTCAAGCACTGCACGTTGTTTCGGTCACCACCACTCAGGAAGATTCCGGCGTAGGAGAGCGGAGCAGAGAAGAACACAGAACAATGAATGTCATCAGAGGAATGGGGTGGATTTCACAGAAAGAAAACTCCATTCAGTAATTTTGGAAAATAAGTGGCTGAGAAGAAATATGATAGAGGTCTATAAAACGATGAGTAGTATAGAGACAGTGAATAGGCAATGATTTTTCATTATTTGCCATTATTCAAGACATAAGTGGTATAAAATGAAATTATGAACAAGCAGTTCAAAACAACCATGAAGAAGGACTTTTTCTTCACAACTCATAATTAAATCATACAGCTCATTACCCTGGCATGATGCTTCTGCCAAAAGTATAAATTTTTTCAAAAGGAATTAGATAAATTCCTGGAGGGAATGTCCACCCTCAAAGCAGTACAAGCAAATCTTCCATACATTACTAGAGCTGAGAGAATATAACCCAAAAGGCCCAATCTGCAGATACATCTACAGATGTATCAGATCCTGTCATCTGCCGTTGTTCACATTGGGGACAGGATGTTGGACTACACCAGGGTTAACCCATCGATGTGGATCTCTGAATCACAGAATAGTTTGGGTTGGAAGGGACCTTAAAGATCATCTCATCCCAAGCCCCCTGCCCTGGGCAGGGACACCTCCCACCAGACCAGGTTGCTCCAAGCCCCATCCAGCCTGGGCCTTGAACCCCTCCAGGGATGGGGCAGCCACAGTTTCTCTGGGCAACCTGGGCCAGGCTCTCACCACCCTCACAACAAAGAAGTTCTTGCTACTATCTAATTGAGTCCCTCCTCTTTCAGTTCAAAACTGTACCCCCTCATCCCATCTCCACTCCCAGATAGAGTCCCTCCCTGTCTCTCCTGTAGAATCTTCTGTAGATCTTCTGTTCCCCTCAACTGATTCTACAACTACAATGGCAGGCCCTCAAGTCTCTTCTCTTAAAAAAAGTAGGACAGGGAAAGAAAACAAGCCTTATGGTGATACGATTGATTTCTAAGACTCTTAGATTGTCCTACATACAGAGAAAATAAGATTTTTGTTCAGAGTTTCCAAAAAACATAATGCTACCAACCTGCTAGGATATAGAAGTCTCTTCAAAAGATTTAAGATGACTTCAAGTTCACAAGCAGTTTGAGATGTAACCTAAATTGTTTTTTTTTAATTTAAATTAAATATCTTTGTATTAAATACCTTAAGTATAACGGTACGTTTGTGGCAAACTAAAACCCTTTGTAAAAACGAAAAAGGGGTTGCAAAGGTATGAAAAATCCCTACATTCTCATTTCATGCCACTGGACACAAAACCATACGTTTTCACTGATTTTTCAGTTTGTTTAGCAAAACTGAAAAACCTCTCCATTTGCAGAAATTAGCTACTAATTGAGCAATAAATCATTCAAACACTTTTGATTACTGAGATCACTGACATCCCGGGTGGTATCACACGAGGCTTTGTAGAAATAACTCTCCCAAAAGGATCCTCTCTGCTCATAGTGTGACAGGTCCTGTTCTGATTGAGGGTCCAGAAATGGACCATCGAGTATGAGAAAACCCTACTAATAGTACAAGATCATAAAATAACCTGCTACGGGTACGGACCAGAAGCCCAGACTGCAGAGTTATCAATCTCATGACAAATCCAGCACCAGATGAAATTGATGGCTCTATAATAAATAATATTTCACTGAGTTTTAGCTCCTGCTGCCGCACCGATAATCTCCTTCTACAACATCAGCTGCAGGAATCCTGCGCGTCTAAGGATGCACTTTTGGATCACAAGTACATCAAATACAAGGGAAGGGGCTGCCAGTTCTGCCTTTTGAGTGAACAGAAAAGGGAAAAGAAACATGATAGAAAAAGGAAACAGAAAGTGTTTGCTTCAACAAGGTCTCTGGGTCTCTGTAGCACTTTTCCATAGAGGCTTTTATTATGGTGACCCATTTATTGATAGCAAATCTTGGGAGCTCAGGAAATGTAGATTAATTCTGGGAATTGTCCGCCTCAGATTTCTTGCTCTATATTCTCTTCCTTCCTGTCCCCTCTCTCCCCCATTTCTAGTCAACTGCTTTAGTGTTTCCATCAATGACAAAAAGATTAAAGTAAACTAGAGTGCCTATTTTCCAAATTCACTTTGATTCAAGACGATAGTAAGTACTCCCACAAAGAGAAATCTACCGGATTGATTAATTAATGTTCTTATTCATTAACTGACTGATTGTTCCAACAAAGAAAAGATTTATAGTTTCATCATGCAGTAAGATTCCCTGCCGTTAGCCTGCTGAGGGAACTCACTAAGATTAAGAAAATATGCATAAAATACAGTTAACATCCACCCAAGAATAAGACTGAGATTAACAAAAAACCAAAGATATCACTGATTCCCAATACACTCTTGAATTTTGTAGAATCTAAGTCTCTAAAAACACTCTTTAATAGATTTACTGCTTCTGATGTTAGCTCAACGCTAGCAATACATTAAATTCATATGTGGCAAATTCAACATGGGGTATTAAGTAAGAAAAGCACATAGAAAGTCTAATTAGGCATTTAAAAATAATTTTAGACATGCTTTTATGATCAAACAATGCAGTATGAAACAAATACCTAAAACTTATCTTAAAACATAGCTACCCTGATAAGCATAATTTGGAAATCTTTAATGAATTCACCTCAATTAGCCTTTAATTAAAAAAGCTCATTAAAAACTGATTTGAATATTGCTCAAGAAGAAATCCTTGTTCAACTGTTACGACAGAATAGGAAGTCAATGGAGGTGAGGTTCAACACACGGTTTGAAGTGGTCTGAAAGTCATATTTGTTGCAGGGGAAAAAGCCCTCAGCTTCCTATGACATCCAAGGCAAAAGAAACACATGACAGAAAAGCAAATATAGGAGTTGGTTTGGTTTAGTTTAATTCTTTTCAGAAGGAAAACAATACTAGTAATGAACTAATCCATCTTGAATACATCTCAGCTGTCTTCAAACGAACTCACTCACAACTCCTCTCCAGCCTGTACTTTCAGAAAAAGAATTGTTAATGTTAACTTCTCTTTTCAGTGGAAACATCACCTTACAGATTCCCATACACATGCACAGAGGTGTTTAAAAGAGCAAACACACGTTTTCAAGGATGCTTGAAAAATACTGCGTAACGCTGAATGTGACTCGAGTGCAGAAGCGCTGCTGGAGCCACTGTGGCTTACGGATACGGGGAAGCAAAAGTTAAATGCAGAGGCACAATGTTTTTTTATTAAACTAATTGACCTGATCAGTGGGAAAATTCCCCTAATTGCCTACCTGTTACTTCAGTGATCCTACAAAAGCCTTTTTTTCCTCTATTACCTTCACTTCAGGCTCTATACTGCCTCACGTCAGGTTAACTTGAGAACTTGGGTCAGCTTTAAGTGGGACAGAAACAAGATCCAGAGAGAGGAAAGCAAAAGACTGGGGCCAGGAGGCAGGAAAGATAACAAGTAAAAATATCCCTTTACGTGCTAAATAAGCACACAGCATGCAAGCAACTAATTTTTTTTGCCTTTTCTTCACTGAGAAGGAAACTACTGCAGGGACCGGATTATGTCATGTTGGCACGGCCTTGTGTTGAGAATGATGTTTTGTTGCATTACCTGGAAGAGGTCACTGAACAGTTGGAACTTGAAGTTGTCTAAATCTAAGCCATGTTCTGTCATTCATGTGTGTTGCAAAGCGTACGGAGCCAACAAAATCCCTCTCTGTCCACAGAAAAATAGCTTTTTGCCCGTAAGGACGGTGCCTTCAGGCAGGGTCTTTACTCCCCCTGTACAGCTGTGCTCCTACACAAAGGTCAGGAAAGAGACCAGCCTCCAAACCAGACCTGACAGCAACTCAACCTCTTCCCGTACGTGAAGTAGCAGCGTTATTAGCATATAAATCCAATCCAATGCAAGAGTAAACACTAATAATATTGTTGCAAATATTAATAATTTAAATCCAATAGAACCAGCATCTCAAGAATGCATACATATGTTATGAACACCACTAATTCAGCTGAGTCTAAAAATACATTTTTGAATTATTTTGGTTCGTGCCATCAATGATTAATACATATGGATAGACACTTAAAAACTTATTCATATGGAAATAAGTGGTGACATTCTGGGCCCTTTAAGCGATCAATAACTTTTAGCCAATACGTGCACTTTCTTCTCTGTATAGCAGGATTCACAAGCCTCTTGGAAGCACTCAGGGACGAGGGAAACAAATGTGTTCTAGTAACTATCAAAGGCAGTTAAGCACAAGCATATCACCTCTGCCTCTGAAAATCCAGGGATCCAGGCGGGCTCAGGAAAAAAAGCCGAGGAAGCGCCGATGCATTACGCTTATCCTGCTCCCTACAACGCTGCGCATCGCTGCGCACCCACAGGCTGGTCCAGCACAGTCCAGGGGGCTCATCTGCTCTTTGAGATAGAATAAAATGCTAAATGCCGTATTTGAGGAGAGAAGAATAGAAATAATCCATTGAGAAGGTGCATAATTTCATTTCGAGGCAGGGTAACCCGTGCCCTGTGTGATGGGCTCTGCACGCTCCTCGCGGCCACAGGAAACCATCCCACCAAGAGCCTCTGGAAAAGCCTTCAGGGAAGCACCTCCCTCCTCTTCTCACCAAGGCCAAGGCTGGCATAAACTCTAGATCACCCTGCTCCAAAATTCACCTTCCCTGTCCCTCCTTCCTCTCTTCTCCCTCTCCACCACATCCAGGTAACATCCAAGAGGGTGCAAGAGTGCTCGTGGGCAGCACCGTTTCACAGCAATCGAACATCTACACTACAGTACTTGGTAGGTATTAGATATTTTCCTCTTTTAAAAAGACTTTCAGGCAGATACGTCAACAACTTACATTGGAAATAGGGAAGGAAGTGGATTGGTCAGTCACACTGACAGAGGCATGGATTTTCTTTGCCTTATGATCACTTCGCAGATCACATTACCATAAAAATCACTGAAATTTCATCAAAAACGAAGCAGTATTAAAACCTGTATTACAATGCACCCTTCTCTGAGGGCACTTCAGGGAGAGAGAAGCAGCCATTACATGACAACACCACCACTGGCTACAATGAACATCTTTAAAATTGTGTATGTGCCTAAATAGTTATTTTAATTCATATTTCATTCCGCTTGCAATTCTGAAGAGCTGTGGTCAGCCGTGCTGACAGCAAATTCATGCTGAGGAGCTTTTTAACACAGACACAAATCCTTCTCCAAAAATACCCACTCACAATAATAAGAGAGTAAAGGGATTCAGGAAAAAAATAAAATAAAAATCACAGCACAAAAATAACTGTGAAAACGGAAAAGCAAAGGAATATTCTTGACTTTTCTATGCCATAGACAATATACACTAATCTTATTTTGTGACCTTAACAGTGAATGAGCAAGATGACAATCAAAATGTCTGATAAAGCAGAGAGAGGCACAGATCAATAACCAGACACTAAGACAGAATCCATATTAACCTTAGGAACTGAGACAAAACCTCTATCTACAGCCCTCAAAACACAAATAAAACAGACAAAACCAGGCAGAAAACACAAGTTTCAACACCCTTGAATCTACTGTATCTTTCCTTTTCATAATCCCATACAATAATTACTGTTTTAAAGTATTTTAAATCTGTGATTTCATTTTCATTTATCCCATACTCTTCATCCCTCAATAAACACATCTGCTGCTCAGTTTACACAGCGTGACCATCGGACTCCACACCTTCCCCAAACCCAGGTTTTCACCCAACCAGAGTTTCATCCATGAGGATTTGGGATACTCTGTTTGCATTCAGATGTTTTAAATCCCAAACAGAAAGAGTAGCTTCTGCAGGGGAAGGTGCTCCCATGACTGCATTTCACTTCAATCTGGTTGGTGAATGAGCCCACAACAGAAGCTGGTAGGGGGTGGGTGGTGGTTGGGATGGGAGAATTGTAGCTGTAAGGTTGGAAAAAGCAAGTAGGAAAAAAAAAAAAAGAAGAAGAAAAAAAGAAGAAGAAGAAAAAAGGAAAAACGGTTTCTAGCCCAGGTGGAATCCAGGAGGTTGCCACAAATCACTACAGGGGCTCATCCTTTGGGGCAGAATTGCTGTTCCCATTGGAATTTCCCCTCTGCTCCCTCTTCTCAGCATCTGATACGCAGGGAAAAACCAGACACTAAATCTACTAAATCGAATCAAGAGCCTTTATGAATTGATGCAGGTCTTGGACGCTCCCTTCTTCACAAGCCAGCTCTGCTCCTCAGGCAGTGTCCGAGGGCAGCGAGGCAGTGAGTGGGAGTTGTGCCCATCATTAAGGAAAAGGAGTGAAGATTTTAGGAGGAGATGTATCGCTGGGCTGGGAACTCACTAAAGGTTACGAGTTCTCCTGCGCTTTCTGATAATATACTACACGTACAGCTCAAGAAATGACCTAAGTGACACAATATATAATTTGATGGATAGAGGGGAACATACAAGGAGTGTGCTCCATGGTTTTAAGTCTCCCATTATTGGAGAAGTCACGCATAATCTCCCTATTATCATCACTTTCCTCTGTTACAAAAAGCAGCCTTCCATTTATGTCTGTTAAGGGCAAGATCCAAGGAGACCAGGCTTCATTATTCCAATACTATTTTTAAAATATCTCTAGAAATGTTATATATGCTTCCAGGACTTTCCAAAAGGCAGATAAAAACGAACAATGTTCCTCTGAAGGACCGGGAGGAATCACCACGCAGACAAGGGCAATTCCTTCAACCATTTCACAACCAAACCCAAATTGTGTCTCCACCTTTTCCATTTCATTCTCTTTTTTCCTTTGCCATTTCATTCTCTGTTGTCACGTTATCACACATACACACACTGAAAATACATACCACAGTATGCCTACAAAACACTGAAAATAAAGCACCCCATTCAAGCATTTCTGGGTGAATTTATTAGTGGAAACTCTGAAATTTCCTGCTAAGGCTTTATTTTAGAAATATTGTTCATCCAGGTTTTGTTTTATTTTTTTCCTCTTCAGCATCATGTAATTCTGATGAAAGATGAAGAGGCATCCAATGACCGACACCTGATGAAAATCCAAACTAAACAGGACCCATATAACCTGAAATATAAAGTTATCTCTTCTTGTATCAGTGAAATCTCACTAGCATGAGTGGAGATACGTTACTTAAAACTGAGCTCAGAATTTGGTCACACTTTTTTTTTCAGAGCAGTACAAAGAAGCCTGCTTTTTATGAAGCTTTTATATAGGAGGCAGTTGCCATTTTGTGAATAAAAAAATAATATATCATGGAACAAAAGGAAACTTGCACATTCTCTCGTCATTGAGGTTTTACACCTCTCCTCTTTTCTACTTCTTTTGAAATCGCTCCCACTTGCATCATAATATTCTTCATGGCAAAGAATTATATTCCTTCTCCGCAAAGTTCTATTTAGTAGTAAACACCTCCAACAGTTCCTCAGTTTTGAAGAAAAAAAAACCTCAGTGCCTGCCTGACACATTTTGGTTAAAATATATCATGATCAAAGACCATTTTCATTATCATGAAGAAAGCAGTTCTTTGTAAGATGCTTAAGAGGATAAAACTTTTTGTGTGACAGATGTCACAATAAAACAAAGTAAAACTGTAGGATCCAGGAAAAATGTAACAGTCTTTTATTCTTCCAGTCGCTGATGATAAATGGGAGAAGGAAAGGGAAATAACTTATATGCGTTTATCTTGACACATCATTTCTGGTGCATACAACACTTTAAACACTCAAAATCTAAAAAAAATAAAAATAAAAAATCTTATCAGGCCTGTATCAAATAGATTTGTCAATGCTCAGTTGAGTTATATTACAAATTACTACTGCATATTAACATGTCTCTTGAGATTTACTTGTGTATCCGCAAGCATCAAGAAGTGAAATATTTTACTGGTGGCATCATTCAACTCCAGGCACAAAAACGTTATTTTTACTACACTTTACCCTTCCCAACTTTTACCATCTAATGCTACATTGATACCGTTTTTCATACCAACACAGAAAGCTACCGAGGTTAAACCAAGGGGAAAGAGAGGCACCACCATCACCTGGGGACAGCCCTGAAGGACTCTCTGCTCCTTGTCCCCATCCCACCACCAAAGCTCCCACCCTCTGGTCTTCCCTTCTCCTGTCTCCGCCAGGGCCAGATGTCAGAGGAGTGGGAGATACGGGTGATATAATACCTGTGTGCAAACAAGGGAAAAAACCACTAATTTCCTAAACTTTAAGGCCTCTTTTATATATTTTAAGACTGAGGGCCAAGTTCCAATAACATCAACAAAAGCATATGATTCCAGTGCAATACAGTAACATTTTAAAGCCTAACTTCTTGTTTTGTAGAATAAAGCATTATAGTATTTTGTATTTAAATAGTATTTAATAGTATTTAAACTACTTCAGTTTTGTAGAATAAAGCATTATAGTATTTTGTATCCAAGA